>JARHVA010005431.1:0-600000 GCA_037957365.1 Torreya grandis
ATTTTTTCAAATTTGAAACATCCTTCATAGACTATTGTAGGTGTTTCCATGCTCAATCTTCTATGTTAGACTGTGTGCTCCTACAGTCAACTATAGGTGTGTATTTTGCATAGTGGGATACCTGTAGGTGTAGGTTGGACCTTGAAACATCACCATTCAAATATTATTAATGATATTTTATATCATAAATGTCACTTTAAACCATTTTGAATCATTCGCATACATTTTCATGGTCTATTTTTGCAATTTTAGGTGAAAAAAAAGTATTTTAGCTCAAACTTATAGATATCAATGGAGAAACTCAATACTTAAATGGGCAACTTTGAGGCTCTCAGCAATCACCTTTCACTAATCCTCTTGACTCATTTTTTTTTAGATCCCTTATATTTTATGTAGGCTAAAAAGTGTACATATCTATAAGTTTCAAATATATTGATAGCCTTGTTATAATATCCTCACAAAATGACCTAGACCTCTATTTTCACCTTTTTAGGAAAATATCCCTGAACTCAGTCATCATATCTTTAAAAGCTACCTACATTCCCATTTGTCACTTTAACACCTCAATTATGTATATCATTATCAATGAGCATGATATAATTCAAAATAAGTATTTTAACATACTCTAACCTCTCGTACAAGTACCCTCCTAGCTCTATGATACCACATGTAGGTGGCATTTGCATATACATAAGCAGTAAGCAAAATTGGACAGTATGCAAGATATCTATGTTTATGATCAGTTACATGTTTTCACTAAGTATCCAAATATACTCTTATCAATATTAAAATATTGAAACACCTATCAAAATTTCCATCTTAGCATGACATCATTTAAAGAGACTCATGTGTTTCAATATTGATCTTAGCCATTTATCTTAGCATCTGAGCAATATGTGTATATGAATGGCCTCATGAAAAAACTTAAACTCATTGAAAATCCCTAAAATGTATGTCTGGAGCTATGGATATCTTGAGACGAGCTTCAAAACATCTAGTTAACATGGAAAACCTCTTATAAACACCTGTTATAGATCGTAGCATTGGTGGATAGTGACTGGTTTATGTGGTGTATGAACTTAAAACTAATATACATCATCTTAAACATTAAAATAGACTCTATTAAGTTATTTATGCCTTTAATAAGTTTATATATCCTCACTACAACTCCATGGACATGCTATACAAGATTTATACATGTGAATATAAATGAAAGTGAGTGGAGAGTTGACTATGAGAATGTCAAGGCTGAATATTTGATCAAAACATGGTATGATGAAACCAAAAATGGAAGGGGGAAATAATTTTGACATTGAGATATTGGAAACACCAAATTTCATTCACATGAGACCTTGGTAGAGAAACAAACATTCTACAAATAAGAAAAACTTGACTAAGACTTCAAATGGTGGTACCTTCTTGCAACATGAGATGGTTTGCCCATCAACCATCATGAAACATGAAAAAAAGCATGGAAATTATATGAGGGGAGATTAAATGTCATTTGGAGTCAACATCACCAAGTATATTGTATGGACTTTTCCAAAATAGAGAAAAACCTATAGGGTGCAGGAAATAGTGAGAAGAAAAATAGAGTCAACTTGTTATATATGATTCATAAAGAATAGTTAATTTATATTTGAAATATTATTAGGTAAATGAATATTTATAAGTTTTATTTCACCTCCCAAAGGTTTTTGGTCTGAAATCTTTTTTGCTGGCCATACTAAGAACAAATTTGCTAACTAGTTTTGTGTGTCTAGAAGGGGCGAAGGAGTAAAATAATTTTGGACCTTTTCTTGCACATTTAGATCATTTTAAACATTTAATTGAGTCTAAATAAGCTTAATAGACATTCCATATGACCTTATCCCACATGTCACCTTCCATCATAGGCTATACAAGTGCCATACTCCTCTCTTTTTAGTTGGTTTCTTGATTTTTCAATTAGATAACCTTCAAGATTCAAATGGGATTGGCATTCCTGATAGGAAATCTAACTTATTGGATGTTTTAAAGGATACTAAGACACTTTGACACCTTAAAAACCATGCCACTTACATTTATGACCCCTAAAATGACTCTAAAGGACATAAGGATTAAAAATCCTAGTGACCAAGGCTAATATGACATTAAATTACATCAAATGGACTATAACATACCCCATGAAAAAAATATTAGACCCCTAAAACATCTTAAAATCAAGTTTTTACCTATAGGGGTTCCTAATTTGAAGTGTAGGGTCAAATTTGGTCAATAGGTTTAAGGGTAAGAACCTTGAATATACCATGGTCTTGGAATTATTTAAAATTCCAAGTATTAGTGTCACCTTAAATCCTATAGATGGATCCATTATGATAAAATTTGACACATTGGCAAGTATAAGAAGCAACTACTTTTATGCAATGAGTACATGACCTACCAATAAAAAAGTTATAGGATAGAGGAAGGTTTAATATCATCACCTTCATATGAATGGTGACAAGTGGGATGGTGATAGGGAGCCACACATAGCCTAAAGGAGGCATTTACCTTTAATCATAGCCTTGGCATGTGTTGCGTGTGGACTTAATATTAAATTTAGAATATCTAAGGTTTTTGATAAAATCAAGAGAGGTAACACAAGTACCAGCACCCTCATCAATAAAATCATGCTTGAATTGGATATCACCAATTTATACACTAATAAAAAGAGGAGGATCATCTTCATGAAGCAAAATCTCATCAGGGATCATGGAAGAAATGGGGAATTTGATGGAAAGAGAAGTGTATATTGTTTTTTCAACATGTATGGTCATATCTTCATACTAATATAAAATGCTATCTTCTAATATGGATAAAGTGGATTCACATCCTTCTAGGGGAGGACAAGGGATGTTCATTTCAAAAAAGAGCTGCATAAAATGATTGCAATGATGTGAAGAGGTTCACATAATTTCAACAAATGGGATTTGATATGGGAGATTAGTAAGTTCCGTAATAGGATCCCATTCATAATAACCCATAATAGGATTGTTGGAAAGAGATGCATAGTGTTGAAGGAGGTTCTCGGAAGGAGGATCCAAAGTACATATGAAGTTATGTTGATAATATATGAGAGGTTTAATTGGAGGAAAATTTTGTTGATCATTTTGATAAGATGGGTTATTTGATGTAATTTTTGTTTGAGAAATATTAGAATAAGTATAGATAGAAGTTGGAGTATCATTAGTAATAGGTAAAGATGTTGGAGGAATGGTAAAAATTGTATGAGAAGTGTTATCCAAGGGAGGTGGTGGAATTGGTTCATCAAAGGAGATAAGGTTTTCTTTCCCCAACTCTATTAAGTGAGTTGGAGAAGAGTCTTGGATAACATGAAATGTGCAAGACAATTGAGGGGTATAGATAAGATAAGGATCAATGAATGTAACCACCCTTCATATATTAGTCATATTGACCACATTCTCTTTAGGAGTTGGGTCAAGAAGATTGTAAACATTATTAGTAGAAGGGGTAGGCTTGTCTTGGTTATCTTGGTGATTTTAGAAGATGATCTTTATAGATAGACAAATGAGCATTGGCCTAGTTTAAATCTTGATATTTATTTTGTGTTTCATGGGATTTGAAGGTAATGTCATAAACTTGTTGATTTTTATGAATGATAGAATCATCATCAAAATTAGGACTGAGAAGGAAATCCATAGCCAAATTATGAAGTTGCCTACAAGTGTCATGAGAATGACCCCAACTAGTATGAAACCAATAAAATTTATTGGGATAATAGAAAGATTTCATAGGATAGGTAAGATCAATTTCTCATGTGAGAGGCCTTGGTAGAAATTTTTTTAATTCCTATAAGGATAAGGGTTTATGAACATTGATGTTATTGGTTGAAGATAAATGATTATTAGTGATATGGTTGGTAGGGGAAGCTTGTTTCAAAGTCTTATTGGGAATAACATCTTGAATAGTATGAATGGTATCATAAGATTTGGTGAAACCATAATTGTTATCATGATGATTCTTATTATTAATTAACATATGAGTACCCATATAAGGTTGGGATGGCTTGAATTGATGCATGAGGAAATCTTGATGATTATCTTGGTCAATGGCCTCCTCCAAAATATGTGGAGAAAGAGTTTGCACCTGATATTACAACTTGGGGAAAAGAGAATTGGTAAATAGATGAAAGAGGTTATCATCTACCATATTATGTTCACATTTTTAAGATAAGGTTTTCCATCATTTGATGAAAACTTATGCAGTTTCAGTCTCAAGTTTCTTATAATTGCTAAAATGGGCCAAGGTATTCTCAAGGAGATCACTAGTTTGGAACTCTTGGAATAGATCATTAACTAAATCTTCCAAAATAGTGATGTAATGATCTTTGAGTTATTCTTACCAATATAAATCATTATCTATGAGAGTCTTCACTAATAGCTTGTTAGTGGCAAAGGTATTTAACTTGACCTGGTCCTTATATAGATTTTCAAATGTTTTTAAGTGGAGAGTAGGATTGGTTGACCCATTGTAAGTAATGGTAGGGGTGATACCTCTTATATCAATATTAGAAATTTAAGATTTAATAAGCTCATTTTAAAGGTTCTTAATCATTTTATTAATAAGGGGAGGTTAAGGAACAAGAGTACCATGGGAATCTTGAAGAGGAGTTGGGGGAACATTTTGGTTATGCATGCACCATGGCATCTATTGAGGATGGGTTTGAAGATGTATAAAATGATTTTTAATTTTCATCATTTGATTTACATTGTTATCTTAGAAATAATTCATTTGATTAAGATTTTTTAATAGGTTTTGATGAGTTTGAGTTGTATTATTGGCATTATTTGGAGCATTGGAATTGGTAGTAGTGGCTTGGGTACCACTATGGGTGTTAGTAGTAGTTTGAGAAGAATTATTGGTAAGTGAGTCACTAGTGGCACAATTTTATTGTGTGGTAAAATATGTACTAGTAGAGGGATGAGAATAAGAAAAACTAGAGGCATGGTTACCATGGGTATAAAATAATGTACTAGTGGAATGGGTCTTGGAAGAGGCCCACTAGATGTAGAACCTACCATGGTAGTAGAGATACTAGGCGTGGAGGTGGAAGAAATCAAATAATAAGATGTCATGGTATGATAAGATGTTAAAATAGAGGGAAGAGGCTAAGATTAAAAGAGTCTAGTATCTCCAAATCCATGGGAGAATGTGGGAGAATGTGAACGGGGTTTCTCAACATGACCACTTATCATGAGATGGTAAATAATTAAAGGATCCTTTCCTTGATGTTGAAGAAATTAATTGATGAAGAAGAGAATTCTTGGGGTATACTCTAATTCAAGTTTATATTCAAATGAAAAGAGACTATTGATAAGTGAAGAGGAATGAGAAAGGGTCTAATAGTTTTTGGTGTGATTGGCTACATACACATTACTTACATATAGGTTAAGATCCACAAGTTATTTATAGGATAACCTATTAGGGTTGGTAAGAATAATCATATCTATTGAATTCAATTCATTATTTTTTTCAAAAAAGAAGTTCATGATGAAGGAGAGAGATTAGGGAAGTCAAAATATAATGCAAATCAAAAGATAAGAATGATACAAATAAGAATATAGAGTTGACCAGGTCAAAATAGTACTACTAGATAGAAGGCAAAAGATTACATGTTCAATTAGGTCAACTTAGAACTATAACCTAGTAGGCATAAAGGGGTACTAAGTTGACCAAGTTGACTCAGAATCATAGTAAGGGAAAAAGACAATCTGTAAGAGGCTATGTTGAATATAATGATAGTGTACTCAAAATATGGAAAGTTTTGCAATGTAATTAAATAAAGAAAGGGAATCAAACACACAAACAATTGGATCAATGAGAATGATCCAATTGGGGAACATAACACAAAACCTTACACTAACACTGGCTAATGTGAGTTTTTGAAATACAACATACAATGAGTAAAGGGAAAATAGTCAACTAATAATAAATGCTAACTAAGTGGTCATCTTAAATGTTGTTTAGATTATTATAAAGTGTTATTTTAAGAGTGATAGGGAAGTTGGCTGAAATTAGGGAACTAAAAATAAATATATGGATGGTTTTAAGATGTTTAGGTTGAAAGGGATATATGTTGGCAATGATAATGGCTTCGTATTGGGGCCTAACCCCTCACTTCACAATCCTATAGTGATAAGGATGTCATGTGATTAGCTAATATATACCATTAACCACATGTTTATACTTGTCTATAAAACTAAGTTGACTTCCCCCTTGGTGATGAAATCCAAGTAGTTAGGCCTTGGGTAAATAAATGTTAAATGCATTTTGAATTATGTGATTTGGTAGTGTGTGAAAAAAGGGAAAAATAGTGTAACTAAATGGTATATTGGAAAAGCACCTAATTAGACTATGTGATCTACTCTAAGTGTGTAAAAATCTAAAAATGAAAGTGTGAATTAATTACTAGCATGTAGTTATTGATTCCCAAATTAAGAATGGTACAGAGTCAATTTAGATGACATTGTATGCAAACATTGCATAAGAGAGCTGATAGGGTTGTTACCATACTATAAAAGAAAGAATCCTTAATAAATAAGCCCACTCGGTCGACTTAATATTTTAAATAGAACACACACTATAGAATTAAGTCAATTAGGCTAACTTAGTTCACTATAGGATTATAGTTTTGGATACTTGTTGATGGCTGAAATTGCGCTTGATCTTAATCAAGAACAATGGGAAGTTTCAAGCTGTGGGATATTGTGGCTTGAAACAACCTCCAAATTTTAGAGAAGTTGGTCTCTTCTTTTTGTATCAAGTGTTTGGGGAAAAGGGATAGGGAATTAGATAGAAACACAAATGTAGGAAATGAAACCTAACTATGGCGATGCACCTGAGTGTAATCCTAATCCTAACCTGAGCACAGTGAGACTACATATAGGATTCAATTACATTTAAGATCAAAAAAGTGCATGATCAATGTAAAAGATTGAAATAATAGAAATAGAGGCTCACAATAGAGGCTTCTTTTGATAAGATACAAAAAATTTCAACAAAGGCATAGTGTTCAATCTTATTATAAGAATATTCCAATCACATAAGAGGCACAGAAACACATACAGTTATGTAAACCTTCTGACTCAAGAAAATGAGACAAAAGCAAATGGCATTCCTAATCACAACTCTAGAAAATCTACAGTCTAGACTAATTTTGAAAATGACACAGATGATATCAACAAAGGCATAGAGTTTAATCTTCTTAATTCATTTAACCACATAAAAGGCACAGAAACATGCACAGTTACATCAACTTTACAACTCAAGAAAATGAGACAAAAGTAAATGATACTACTGGTCACCAACTCTAGAAAGTCCAAAACTATAAAAAGTCCTCCTCCTTTATCCTCTCATAATTCTTCCTCTTTTATAGCCTTGAATGTCTATTCTTTCCATCATCCCCTTTCCCATGCAATTTTACTCCATCCTTAACTCACAGGGGACAAACAGACGGTGCCTTTCAATGCCTTAGATGCATCCTGGTCTTATCAAGAACTGGCTTGACTGTGGCATGGTGATTCATGACTAGTACCTCCTCCCATGCCTAAATTTCCCATTCCATCACCTACTTAGCCACTCAACTGTCTATTCTACCTCTGCTTATAGGGGACAAATAGACATCCCTTTTAATGTTTGCAAGCTCCACAAATTTACCCAATGAACTATTCCATCTACTAGGAATAACTTCCACCAAATTTCCCTCCATCTCGCTTAGTGGCAACAGATAGACAAAACACTCTATTCTGTTGAAATGGGAGAGGACACTTAGTCAATTCCCTAAAATTCTCATTATTTCTTAGAAATCACTGGAGAATGACACTTGGCACTTTCTGCCTGATTTATCAAAGATATTTGGCATTTTTTGCTTTCTCTATATTCTGCTCAAGAATGCTCTGCCTTCAACACCTGTCACAATTCACTTCTTTGATACTTAGCAATTTTAACAAAATAAAACTCACTACGTTCCTTACTCAAGCAACTTTTAAAAAGGGGATGGATGCACGTGGTAGTCTCTGCATGTTCACACTTGGCACTTTCATAGACCTTTGAAATAATGCTAGGGACCCACCACAATCTTTATTTGACAAGGAAGCTTGAAGATGGTCTCAAAAGTTGACACGTGGTGGCCCCCACTATTCTTGGGAAGATACATAGCATCTTCTACTTCTCCTACTAGGGGTATGTGGTGTCTTACTCTATTTCTAGGGATGGACTAGAAAGGGGCTCAGAGAGTGACACTTGGCAGCCTCTGCTACACTTTGGCACTTAAACAAAATGGAACGACACTTCTCTGCCTTCCAAAAAGGTACTTAACCCCTTTGGTTTTTTGGGACACTCCCTTGAACCACTCGATGAACTAAAATGGTTTAATGGTTCAACGGTTCAACATTGTGCGCCATCTATATGTTAATCAAGGTATTAAACCCACTATCTCTCAGATGATAACATGTGGTGACCTTCACTTCTCCCTTTGAAAATTAGTCCAGGGCCTTCTGTGACTACCACCTGGCACCTTCCACATGATCCTATTGCTTAGCTTATTGCAACCTTTTCACCAAAAAATATATGGAATGCAGGTGCCAATACATGATGCAGATGTCGACACATGGTGCATTCCACTTAACTATTATTAGATATGTGGCATGATTCATAGTTTTACTAAAAATTATGAAAAGTGTCTCAAACGATGCTAGCTAGCTAGCTCTGTGTTTCAGAAAGCAACACTTGGCAGCTTTTGCTCGAATAAAATACTTAGGCAAAAATGAAATGAAGGAAACAAAAGGGAAAGATAACCCATGCTTAGATTACACCACATGGTAGCTTCTATTGCACTTTGACAATTAGATGGAAAAGAAACCTGTGCTCTACTTCAAAACTGCTGCCACCACAACCAAGGTATGTGGGAACCAAAATTGCATTGCATGACTGAAAACTTGAATATGACATAAAGTAAAAAATTACTCTACAGTTACTAGCAACCCTAAGGACTTTTGAGCCTGCTCAAAAACAAACCCAACTCCCGCTCTGTCAAAATTTTATAGCTTCAAAAGTGATGTCTGGTAGATGGACCATTCATGGTCAGATAACCCTTACTTGTTCTACAATTCAACAAAATCTAGATCAAGGTTAATGATATCCTTATGTGAAAAAGTTTGCAAAATCTAGAATGTAGCTTTCAATTGGAATTCCAATTGGGAAACAAGAACCAGAACAACTTCAACTTCTAAGACTGAGGAATCATCCCTCAAGTCTTGGAAAACTATTTGATCCCTCTATTTGGATAGTAGCAATGGTTCAATTTGATCAACCCTCAGCACCATGTTGGCATCTAAAAATGGAGAAGGAAGGCCTAGTTACACTAGATCTTCAATATGTTGTCTCATCTCATCGATGCCTTCTTTCACAACTTTGAGAATTTCTTTGCAACTGTTGGCCATGGCATTGTAATTGAGCACCCCATTGACCCATTTCATGGCAACCATTCTATCAGTGATTCTCACAACTACCAATGTCACATCCATTGCATTATAGAGCTTCTATAACAAGGTTTGGGAGTTTGTGACTCTGTTAGAGACTGTAGCCAGAGTGTTCTTCACTGAATCTTCCACCTTCTCACACAATTTTTATGCATTGAGTAGGAAGGTGAGAGATGGCCTGAGCTAGAAAATCTCTGAGGATATTCTTGTCCATGTTGACTCATAGAGCTCCTTCACCAATTTTATCACTCCTACACCTTGTGGCCTATTAGCCAGTTCTAGCATCAATTGCACTACTTTTTTTTGCTCTACTTGGAATTGGGCTTGAAAAGATATAGCCTCATTTTGTTCATCCAATAGCCTCTACTACAATTGGGTAACTTGTAGCTGAAGTCCTTCAACTCTTCCCTGTAATGCTACTTTCTCCCACCTAAGGGTTGTTGCTGCATCTTTTACAAGTGTGAGCTCTGCTTTTAATGAATCATTCTAGGCCTAGACTCCTTGGTGAGTCTGAAGGGAAATAGTATCTTGTAACTATTTATTTAGGCTTTTTATTTCATTATCTCTCTTATTTATTTTTTTGGCCAAACTGCTATAATTTGCCTTTTTTTGGCCAAATCAGCCTCCATCTTTTGTAGTCTTCTTGATGTTTTCAAATAATCTTACGTGACTACAGAAGTGGATTCTGTCAATAACTCAACTCTATCCTAGGGCCTGAATAGGGACATATCAATGGCCATTGCATTTATTGTATAATCCTTCAACTGCATTTGCTCGCTCAGCTTGACGACATTAGGTGACAAATGGGTCACCGCCAACTATTTCTAAATAGGGTCAAATTATGACCGTAGGTGTGAGATAGCTAATGCTTTATTCTCTTTGGTTTTCTTCTTCTCCATCTAAGCTTCTCTTACCTTCCTAGTAGCATTGGCATGCATCTGGAAGGTGGAAGGGGATGCAATGTGTCCTCTTGTGAAAGGATATCCTTATGGCAGGCCATATTGGATAGCCAGTGGTTGGCTAGGGGTGAGCTAAAGGGGCATCTTTCTGGGAATGGAGGGGGAGAAATGAGGTAACATTAGGGCTTGAGGCATCAAGAATGGAGTGAATTACAAAATTGGGATGGTAGCAGTAGCCAGAGGTGTCATTTGGCTAAGTGGAGGCATTACGTCGATCAGGGAAGGAACAGACTAAGAGGGAGGAGGAGGAGGAGTGATACTTACTTGAGGGGTAATTACAGTGCTCTGTACTTGGCATTGTGATGGTTCTTATTCCTCCTCTAAATCTATTTGTAAATGCACCCTCTTTCTCTTCCTGGGCATCTCTAACTCTAGCTGTGTCTACTTCCCTTCCACCTCTATTGTTACCAGTGGTGCATGTGGAGAACCAAGGATTTCAATAACTTTCAATGATGGGGAATCTTTTGGTAGTGAAGACACCACACTCCTTTGTTATTCCATGGTGCTAAGAAGCTGGGGCTAGGTTGGTGTAGTGATTATAGCTGCAGCTTGCCTTAAGGCCTGTGGTTGTTGGCTTGGTCCCGCTCTAACTTCCTGCCCTATACCGAGCATTGGAAATTGGATTGTTTTTGGGATAGATGCAAGGTAGGGATGACACTCATCCCAGAGTTCCTCCCATCTTTCATCCAAATCCATGCTTTCAAAAGCATGGGTGGTTTGAGAAATTTCTTGCCTATATTTCTAATAGGCTTTAATCTTCTCCGCATCCCAATATTTATTCTTCAATGTCCTTCTCAAACCAGAAGTCATCATAACTTTGGGATCATAATCCCTCTGCTTATCGTAGAAGGTTTCCCATGGCCTATTATGTGGTAGGGGCAAATTTGTCAATTCAACATAGAGACCAGGAGCATCTTCTACAGGGTTTTTTCTGGTTTCCCAAAAAGGGTAGCCTTCATTTGCAATCCTGGCCCCAATCCTATTGGTCCTTACCCAAGAAGCTATGTAATCACTCAAGTCATAAACCCATTTATCCTCAACTAGCAAGAAACCTAGGAAGGCCAAGTTTCTTAGTAACACAGTCTCAGCATCTCTGGCTTTTGAACTCATGTTGCCAACCATCCACGAGAGATTATACATTTTTCTCTTCTTCTTCCTAGAGTCATACTCATTATCAACTACTGACACTTGCCTGGTGACCTCCAGAAATGCCAACCTAAGGGTTAAAGTCTTCGGTAGCAACATTGGTTCTCCAAAAAATCCATGAACCCTTATGATCGTGTGATGGGCCCCAAAATAGAATTCACATGGGATTGGACAACTGACCAAGAGGTTTGAAACACTTAGAAATAACCTATTTATGACAAGTTCAGGGCTAAGGCAATGAAGGATGGGGGTAATGAATAGTTCCCAAAAATCATATAGGTCACTAGTTCTTGATAAAACATGTGTCCATGCAAACACAAGAATGGTCCTTTAGGGGTCAAATCTTGGGTCATATATGTTTAGATCCATATGTTGGGTGAAAAGATCAGGGTTCTGATATAGTATGAGATGGAATGAATAAGAGGAATACTTGAACACCCCTTTTGATCTGAATTGGGTCAGTTGTTCTACTATTGAAAAGGTGATGTGTTTTAAGAAGTCAAGTTGATACTCCTGCATCTTATCAATTGTCTTCAACCTAAAAAGGATGGCCATTTGTTCTGCATATACCACCATGTCATCCTTCATGCCAACGATGAGAGCCATCATTGACAGTGTGTCTTGGCTAACTGGTGTGAACTAAGCTCTTGGGGTAGGGAGTGTGGGTACCATAGTATCACCATCATCCATTTGTAACTCAGACCTCAAAAACCTTGTCTGAGTGTTGACGTTTGCCCACATTCTCTGCATCTTATCAATAGTGGGGAATGTAGTGGTATTGTTATAATGCAAGGCTAGCATGTCCCTAATATCTTGTGGTGTGATCTATACCATGAAGGGACCCTATTGAATGGTACAAGATGGTGCATGGAGCAAGTCTGCACATAATTCAATCAAATTAGGGCATGGATGCATAGTTGGTATAATGAACTAAGCCAGTTGTGAGGTCCATATCCTCATTTTGAATGTCTTGTATTGCCTTGCTCTAGCTCTTTGAAGATACCTTTGGTGTGCCCCTTCTCTAAGATTCTTACTACTAGTTTTTTGCAAGATCAGGTCTATGATTCCATCTACATAATCCTTTACTTTTGATGGGTCACTGGCTTGACCAACTCCCAAGATTCTAGTTCTTGGATAGGTTCTTGATGGTTGCGTGAGAGCTGTAGCATAGGACTTACTAGCAAGCAACCTATCAAGAGATCTAGACGTCCTAGCTCTTTGTTGTGAAGCTGATGCTCCTGCCATCTCTTTTCTGTAATACCTGTTATGAACCTTGTGCAAGATAGAAACACTCTTGCTGAAGCAAATTTCACTAGGTGCTAAACAATTGTAAGGAGCAGGATATTTTTGTAGGTGCAAGAATGCTTGAGAGTTTGTAAACTTTAAAACGTGCTCAGAGGTATTTATAGACCTATCAAGTCTCAAATATCATTAAATTTAGATGACCGTTAGTAGATCCTACTCAATCTTTGAGAAATAGTGAGGTGGACATGCTATGCAAGTCATGACGTAAGGTACCTTAGAGATTTTGAAAGATTTTGGAAGCATTTAATGTGGCAAATTTTTTTAAGGAATTTAAAAACTTTCTAAGCTGCCAACTCTATGTTTAAAACACTTATTTAAAAGGAAGTTGGAAAACAACAACAATGCGGGGATGGAAAACTACCTAACTACATTAATTAAGCATCTTTATCTCCATTCGAGATCAAAAACAAAATTTCTAATGTCTTCTTCATGACAAGCTAGCTTATGTTGCCATACAAGTGATTGAAATGGGTATATCTTTGGTGAAATGTCCTTTATATAGGCAACACGGATTTGCCTACCTTCAAGTGAGTCTGAGTCAAACATGATTTTGACTTCCATAAGCTCTTCTTATCCTTGAAATCCCATCGAATACTGGTTCTTCATGTTGTCGTGTCTCATCAAGAAATCAATGGTTGTTGGTTCTCCACTTTGTGTCTTTTGATATCCATCATCTTTTGGCTTATCTCTTTCTGCCTCATTTTTGGGTTCCATTACATCATCATGCTCCTTGATGAATTCAACCTCTTGAAAGGATAAATTTGAAAGTTGGCATCCCTTCTGCATACTTAGTTGAGTCTCAATGTTGTCTTCTCCACATTTGGCCAATTCATAACCTTCTTGAAGAATAGTGTCACCTATCTCAATGACTTGATCAAGGGAGTGTCCATGCTCCTCCATATCTTCTTACAAAGTGAGAAAAATTTTAGAAATGATCTCTTCCTCATTAGAGGTTAAGATAAAAGCTTGTGACTTGTCCTCTTGTTCATTAGAGGGTGTTTCTATGGTGATTTCTTCTTTATCTATACTTATGAAATCTTCTTGACTAGCCATGAATTGAGTGCACTCCTCTTCATACTTATTTGCTTCCTCCAAAATATATTCTTCTTTAAAAAGGGATAAAGAAGAAGGCTATGATGAAAAACAAGAAGCTTCTTAAGGAAGGGTGGAAGGGACTTGAGGGGAAAGTGAAGGTTTAGAGTCCTCTTTCCTTGTTGCTAACATAGACTCAGCATTATTGGGGAAATGACCTTGACAGGTTTGACCTGGCTCATGAACAGGGGTGGCGTATGTCTGATATGGAACTTGTGGTGGTGGATATGCAGTTTGATAGACTTGGTAAGGCTATCTCTCATGAATGCTCAGCTTCTCTTCTAGAAATGTAATCAATCCACACACATCCAGCATCTCATATGTAAGCCTTTGCCAATTTTCTCTTTCAATGGGATCCCATTCACTTTTAATCAGATCTACTACATTTCTTACTTGATGGACGATATGATTAGGAATTTCTTGGCCAGTCAAGCTCCAATACATACTTTTTATATCCTAGTAATGTTTTTTTGAAGGTGTAAATGAGATTAGATTGAGCATGGAGTGTGACATATTGGGGAGACTAGGCATAAGACTGGTATAGCTCATGACAGGGTTGAGGCTGGTTATATTGGACCTGTGAAGGGTGAAACTCATGACCATATGCATCCTTGTTACTTGATGTGATTCCAAGAGAAACTTGATCTTGATTAAAAATATATGAAGGAGAATAAGGTTCATACCTATGAGTAACAAAATTATACATACCAAACAGTGATCTCTTGATGATATTGGACTGCTTAACTGGCTAATTCAACTCAGAGTCACCGTTGGTGTTGATAAAATAAAAACCTCCAAAGGCTAGTTAGCCGAAGAACACACCAAAAATTCTTTAACTCCTTAAAATATTGGGTCCCACCAGGCATGCCAAAAATTGTTAATGGCTAAAATTGTGATTGATCTTAATCAAAAACAATGGGAAGTTTTAAGCAATGGGATATTGTGGCTTGAAATAACCTCCATATTTTAGAGAAGCTGGTCTCTTCTTTTTGTATCAAGTTTTTGGGGAAAAGGGATAGGGAATTAGATAGAAATGTAAATGCAGGAAATGAAACCTAACTATGGTGATGCACCTGAGTGTAATCCTAATCCTAACCTGAGCACAGTGAGACTATATATAGGATTAAATTACATTTAAGAGCAGAAAAGTGCATGATCAATGTAAAAAGATTGAAATAATAGAAATAGAGGCTCACAACAGAATATTCTTTTGTTGAGATATAGAAAATGTCAACAAAGGCATAGTGTTCAATCTTCTTATAAGAATCTTCCAATCATATAAGAGGCATAGAAACATGTACAGTTATGTAAACCTTTCGACTCAAGAAAATGAGACAAAAGCAAATGGCATTCCTAATCACAACTCTAGAAAATCTACAGTCCAGACTAATCTTGCAAATAACACAGATAATATCAACAAAGGCATAGAGTTCAATCTTCTTAATTCATTTAGCCACATAAAAGGCACAAAAACATGCACAGTTACATCAACTTTACAACTCAAGAAAATGAGACAAAAGCAAATGATACTACTGGTTACCAACTCTAGAAAGTCCAAAACTATAGAAAGTCCTCCTCCTTTATCCTCTCATAATTATTCCTCTTTTATAGCCTCGAATGTCTCTTCTTTCCATCATCCCCTTTCCCTCGCAATTCTAATTTGTCCTTAACTCACAGGGGACAAACAAACGGTGCCTTTCAATGCCTTAGATGCATCCTGGTCTTATCAAGAACTACCCTGACTGTGGCATGGTGATTCATGACTAATACCTCCTCCCACACCTGAATTTCCATTCCATCACCTACTTAGCCACTCAACTATCTATTATACCTTCACTTATAGGGGACAAATAGATGGCCCTTTCAATGTTTGCAGGCTCCATAAATCTACCCAGTGAACTGTTCCATTTACCAAGAATAACTTTCATTGAATTTCCCTCCATCTCACTCTGTTCTGTTGAAATGGGACATGACACTTAGTCAATTCCCTAAAATTATCCTTATTGCTTAAAAGGAATTGGAAAATGACACTTGGCACTTTCCACCTGATTTATCAAAGACATTCAACATTTTCTACTTTCTCTATATTCTGCTCAGGAATGCTCCACCTTCGACACCTATCACAGTCTGCTTCTTCGATACTTATCAATTTTAACAAAATAAAACTCACCACGTTCCTTACCCAAGAAACTTTTAAAAAGGGGATGGATGCACGTGGTAGTCTCTACATGTTCACACTTGGTGCTTTCACAGACCTTTGAAATAATGCCAGGGACCCACCATAACTTTATTTGGTAATGATGCTTGAAGATGGTCTCAAAAGTTGACATGTGGTAGCCTCCATTATTCTTGGGAAGATACGTAGCATCTTCCACTTCTCCTACTAGGGGTATGTGGCATCTTCCTCTATTTCTGGGGATGGATTAGAAAGGGACTCGAAGAGTGACACTTGGCAGCCTCCGCTACACTTTGGCACTTAAAAAAAATGGAACGACGCTTTTCTGCCTTCCAAAAAGATACTTGACCCCTTTGGTTTTTTGGGACACTCCCTTGAACCACCCAATGAACCAAAATGGTTCAATGGTTTAACACTGTGTGCCATCTATACATTAATCAGGGTATTGAACCCATTGTCTCTCAGATGCTGACACGTGGTGACCTCCACTTCTCCCTTTGAAACATAGTCTAGGGCCTTCTGTGACTACCACCTGGCACCTTCAGCATGATCCTACTGCTTAGCTTATTGTAACATTTTTTCCAAAAAATAGATGGAATACGAGTGTCGATACGTGATGTGGATTCTGACTCATGGTGCGTTCTGCTTAGCTATTATTAGATACGTGGCATGATCTATGGTTTTCCTAAAAATTACAAAAAGTGTCTCAGATGATGCCAACTGGCCGACTCTGTGTTTTGGAAAGTGACACTTGGTGGCTTCTGCTCAAATACAATACTTAGGCAAAAATGAAACAAAGGAAACAAAAGGGAAAGAGAACCCATGCTCGGATTATGCCACATGGCATCTTTCATTGCACTTCAACACTTAAATGGAAAAGAAACATATGCTCTGCTTCAAAACTTCTACTACCATGACCAAGGTATGCGGGAACCAAAATTTCATTGCACAACTGAAAAATTGAATACGACGTAGAGTAAAAAATTACTCTACAATACTATAAACTTGCACAAAAAAAATTGTAATGAATTATCGAATTGAAAGAGAGAGAAAGAGAGGAACCTTGGTGGGTTAGAAGATGTTGAGGATTTCAAAAAATATATTGAAGTGACTTCAATGTTGTTTTCAAGTTTTTCTAACTATGTTGACTGGGTCGACCTAGTTTTGTGAAAACCCTATTTGTTGAAGCCTATTAAGATGACTAAACTGACATAGTTGAAATAGTTTTTTATCTAGATGTTTAATATAAAATTAAGTCAACCTATTTGACATAGTTTGTTTTTCTAATATTGAATAAGGGTACTATATCAACTTGTTTAATCCAGTAACCTGTATTTGATGAAGACTTACACAAAAATAATAGATTTATTTTGATATGACTATGTTAGACCTACGCATAAAAGTTATAAATAGACCAGACTAATCGATCTAGTATCACAAATATATAAAAATAATAGAAATGAAAATCATGAAATAAAACCTACAAGTTTTATATTCATGTTGGGTTCACTAGAATTTATGCAATTAGAAATGCATCAAATCTATAAATCAATCCTAGCTTAGAGAAGATAGATCTTACTTACGCTTCTGATCAAGGACACATTAGATAATCAAGCTCATGACAAATATGGATGTTCTAGACCTAATCAATGGATCTCTTACTAGAAATAATATTACTAGGTAGGGTTCCAAATCCTCCAATCAAGAAAAACTATGGAATAACCCTAACTAGGTCTTATGTTTTCATATTCACTAAACTAATAACAAATAAAGCAAAAATCTAATCTAGTGCTCACCAAATCTTATGATACAAAGTGAGGGTAATAAACACTAAAATTAAACATTCATGGAAGACATATACTCACTTCAATGTATACAAAATCCTAATGCATGGAAGAGAACTGAAAATGCATATCTATCTACTCTTATAAAGGAGAAACAAAGTTAACAACACTTACCTTTGAAGATGAACCTGCCAAAACTCAATCTCTCCCTTGGCTAAGGTACTTCATAATAGGTTGTTGTGGTATGTAAGGATGACAAGGATAGATCATCTCTAGGCTACACAACCTATTAATGCATCTGAAATAACTTCTCCATAAGACAAGATCTGTATCTCCAAAGAAAGTATTAAACCCTAAGCTTACTCCTCAAGTAGAGTGGTGGATAAGCATATGTGTAATATATATTAATTATTATTCTCTTATCTTAGAAATTGAAAAATAATTATGTTTATTTAGTCAAATATAACTCTAAATCATTTTGAAACTTTCAACCGACTCGATCAACTCGATCGACCTAGTAAAATAATTGATAAAAACTAACTAGGTCATAGACTAGGTCAGCCAGGGGCTAACCTAAACCCTTAATAAGTTTTATCAATAAGAATACATGGTTGACATAATTTATATAGTCATGTAAACTATCAAAAAGGGTTTTATGTTAGTAAAATGGCTAATGAAGGTGGTAAAAGACTAGAGGAGTATGCAAAAGAGGAGATAAAGCTTAGGGGAATGGTTTTTAGGAGACAAGTGTGTAGATAGCAAGTGGAAAAAGGGATAATTATCTTGTGAAGTACTAATGTTCTATCCACCCCTTTCTTGGTGTACCCATTAAGGTATGCACTTATAGATATTGAGACTTGATAGTTTCCTACAAGATAAAGAGCATCAATATTTGATAAAACTTTTAAAATATTATGTGTATACAAGGGGCATGTTCAAATATCACACCATTTAAGGGACATATCTTAGTAAAATGTCCACAAAATCAAGGATGACATATTCAAATGTACATACAACAAATAATGACATAAACAAATTTCAATGAAAACATGCATAGGCATGGGGAAGCCAAGCAAAGGAACATATTTAAATGAACAAAAAAGGAATACAAAACACTCAAATAAGTGCATAAATTAAAGCATAAGAAACCAGCATAAATATGTCATAGTAGCCCCTGGATAAAACATGTTAGGAAAATATTCCAAGTTTATATAATATAAAATACCATGTGTAATATATAATCATTGATAATAGGCATGTGTAAGTATATATGTAAGCTCAAACATGATAATGTAAAGTGATCATTGAATCATATAACCTATGTGTAGAAAGACTAAAGAAGTGGATGCCCCTCATGTTCATATGACATGAGTAGAGGGAAATACCAACATCCAAAATAATAATGTATCATGTATCTTTTTATGCTTGTATCACACTAAAGTATAAGTGTGACACATATGTGTATGTAGGAGTAACTGAGTATGTCATCCATCAATATGGAAGTAACACATGGATGCTAATGATCCAATAGAACATGTAAGTGTCAAAAGTATTTTTTGAAGTTTTGAATGTTTTTTATTTTTTTGGTATTATTGGAATTTTTGAAGAGGAAATATCATCCTATGATGTCATCTAATGGATGTCCATAGTTATCTCCCCACTATGAATCTAGTGTAATACCCAAGTTATGTTATCAATGAGTATGTATAGGTGTAATATTTCTCCTTGTGGTATCAATGGTGCTCTACATATGTAAAATGTTACTTTGTGGTTATGAATCAATAGTAGGTATAATAGGATTAGGTTTTTTGAAAGTCATCAATTTGTTTTGTGTTGTTTCTTTGGCATAATAGTAATATGTGCCTTTTAAGGTACTCTAAATATTTGATCATGATGTTTGTTAAAAGTTAGGGATTTAATAGAATCCATTGTATGTCTTTGATGTTATGGTCTCTCAAGTATTTTCCACTTATTAAATAGGATTGCTTGTTTCTTACCCTTTTGTGTTGAATGAGCCTTAGTAGGCTTGATAGCTAGTTGTTTGGGTATAATTTTCCTTTGTTCAAGAGGATGCTCATATGGGATTCTAAAAATTATAATTACCTGATTGGATTGAATGTATTTAACACACCCATACATTGTATAATATACTAATCTAAGAATATGTATCTAAGGTCTTCCCAATAACATATCAAAGATTCATGTAGAAGGGATAATTAAAAAGTTAGTAACCACGTGTGGGACAAACCTATAAAGTTAGGTTAATCTCACCATGAACCTTCTAGGATGTCCCATCAAATGTTCTAACTAATCTATTAAATGGGTATAAATCATGATGATTATAACCCAAATGCATAAGTAATGTCATGGTAAAAATGTTATCGCTTGTGTTGTTCCCAAAATCTGTCACTCATTTTTGGGACAACATATGAACTATTTTGGTCTTGCAGACCAGAATTCCCTCTTCCCTTGTCAAAAATTGTTCTGGGCATTCAAATTCTGATTTCTATGGACTTCACAAGTTTATTTCTATGAATTCTACAGGGTTATTTCTATGGACTCTGTAGGCTCATTTCTATAGACTTTGTAGATATGTTTCTATGGACTCTATAGGTTGATTTCTATGGAATTTTCAGGCTCATTTCTATAGAATCTACAAGCTCATTTCTATGGACTCCACAGGAAAGAAAAAAATTCCCAACACTTAGGCAATTTCAAGGTTGGTTCAATGCTGAGGTTCAACCAAAAGGTCTATCGACAAGCTTCAAACAAAGGAATGAGCTATTAAACTAATGAACCTTAAACCAAAATGGTTCAAAGGTTCAATGGGTTCAAAATTTTAATGGCATCAGCAAGATTAAAGATGTTAAGCACTTCAGCAAAGTTCATAGTTCAACCGCTTCAGCAAGTTTAATAGCTTCAAAAGACCTAATGAAAAGAAGAAGGCTTGAATTGTTGAACTATTGAACCTTAAACCAAAATGGTTTAAAGGTTCAATGGGTTCAACAATTTAAAGGTTCATTGAGCTATTGGTTCAATGTGATTGGTTCAAGTGGTCAATTGAATGAGCGGAACACAAGATTTAACCGTTGAACCAAAGTTGGTTCAATCGGCCAGTTCAAAGGAGTGCCCCAAAGCCCAAAGGCCAAAGTACCCTTGTGGAGGGTAGTGAACCAAAGGTAAGTGCCCTTGTGGAGGGTATGTGATGAGCAAAATGGACCGTTACAAAAGACTGAAAGGGTAATTTTTTCTTTGGAAAAGTGAACAAGGCAAAAAAGTTAGAATTCCTTCAAATTTGTTTAAAGGCAAAAGACAAGGAAAAAAATTTCAGACAAAAATTCTAAAGGAATTAGCCTGACTGAAGGGAAATTTGACCAAAATCTTGATGGAAATAGTTAAGGCAAGGAAACATTTCCTTCGAAAAAAATGTTCAAAGGAATTGAAGTTGGACCCTAAAGACTGCCCAAAGGCCACCTGAAGGACCCCGAAGGATAGGTACCCTTGTGGGGGACTCTCAGCCAAAGCTAAATGGATTCTTACCCTTTAGGAAGGATCAAACAAGAAAGTTGAAGGAATTTCTAAAGAGGGTGATGGGCCCAAAGACGTCAAGTTTAAGCATCGTGAACTAGCCGTTGGGATCCAGACATCCGGTGACGTCCCCATAGCCATCAAATTCAAGGTAATAGCATAGACATTGATCATTG
Source organism: Torreya grandis (assembly GCA_037957365.1). NCBI lineage: Eukaryota > Viridiplantae > Streptophyta > Pinopsida > Cupressales > Taxaceae > Torreya > Torreya grandis. The sequence goes on from JARHVA010005431.1 coordinate 21,688, forward strand.
AAGGCTTGAGAACAGACCCAAATGCACTTAAAGGCCTTAAGGCTAAAGGGAAGAATCACTGAGAGAGAGCCAATAAAGTTGGGAATTCAGCCCTAAGAGTTCAAATGCCAGGAAAAGACAAAACTAGGAAGGGACAAAGATGGAGAAAGACAAAAGTTAACAAAACCCAGTGACTAGCTGAAGAGCGAACCAAAAGCGCTAGTAAAAAGGGGAAAAGATAGCATGAGATCTCAAATCATAGCAAAAAGAGGGAAAGGCCAAAAATATCTGCATAGAATTTATTCTTGTAGGTGGAACAGTCCACCAAGCAGATATTTTTCTTGCAAACATTAAAGGCACGACCTATTTGTCTCCCTTGGAGTAAAGGTGAAGTGGACAGTTGCACACATATCAAGTGATAGACCAAATGACCCAAACCCAAGAGAAGACATTTGAGATAAAGTGACACACCATAGTTAAGGCAGCCGCCCTGTTCCAACATGGTCTATTGACAAAGCTGAAAATACATTCAAGGCATTGAATGCAGCATAGGTTGTTCCATGGAACAAAGTGCCAAGCCTTTCTTGGCTACTATATATTGTAAATCTCTTCTTTTCACAAGGAGATCTCTCTAATATAGAAGCAAAAACTCTACTAAAATTGAAAGGCAATTATTGAGACTTTGAGCTCAGATTGTTAATCATATTTCTTTGTTTGAATGAGAAAGCAAGTTACTTTCAGACTTCATGTTGTTATAGCTTGTGTCATTTTAGGAGATTGTTCTTATGACTATCTTCTGAATGCATTCTTGTCTAGTTAATGAAATAAGTAGAATTTGTGGAAGTAATTAGGAAGGTGTCCTGAAGCCAATTGTGGGGAGACTTTGTGTTGTCTACAACTACCTTTAGTGTGTTTGTCTATTTTTGTTCTTGTGTAAAGGACCTTGGGATGAATTTTTGCCCTCATTTTCCTTTGTATTTTTCTCTTTGGGTAGTTGAAGTGGAGACTTTGTGCTACACTTCATTTTGCTAGTTACTGTATCTTGTTACCAGTTACTTATCACTACCTAAAAGAACTCCTATTGTTTCCTGCCAGACAACTTCTAAAAAAAGAGAAGTGCCTTCAGTGTCTTCACCAGGATTTCTCCTTTGTTTTTGACCATCATCTCTAAAAAAAGAGAGATGGATGGTGTTATCCTACCCCTAAGTGTTATTTTTAGCTTATATTTATAGTACATAGCTCTCATATTTATAGGGAACCTCCCCTTGATGAGAGGAGAGATTTATCCCCTTTTGATGTGGTAAACCTACACATCTGGCTAATTGATCTCCCTTGATGTGGTTGAAATGACCTATTTTTATCATCATTTAGCTGGTGACAAAATATTCACCCAATAGTTTTTTGGTGACTCCGCTGGGGAACACAACAATTTTATACAATTTGAAGCCTCAAGCTTCAAATTGAAGCATCACGTATGTCTTATCCATTATCATTATAGCCTTATCCATTTCCATTATATAATCTATTCTATGAACTAGAGCCACTGGGGATCAAATGTTTCACTTCCTTTTTCCACTTTCCTCTAGCTTCATGCCAATAGTTTTTAGTGACTCCACTGGGGAAGAACGCATAGTTTAAAGCCTCAAGCTGAAGTAGGGCCAGTTCTTTTCTATTTTCATTCTACAATCTAGTAGCTCCATGATATATAAGAAGCCAAAAATCTCAAGGTATTTTTGACCCTATTTTTGAGTTGGTGAAGTAGAGAAATTTTGATTTTTTTCCTCCACAACCTCACCTTCAACAAATTAGGAGTCTTCCTCCTACCAACACCAAGTCACCAATACAAGGTAGAGCTTGTTTTTCCTCTACTAGCAGAGCTTTTCCCATACATACCCCACCAAGATTTTTTATCCCCCCTTTCCATAGCCATATAATGGTAGTTCAATGTCCTTGGGGTAACTCTTTTGGCCCACTCAACTTAAATCCACCTCTACATGAGTTACCACATAGTTTAAGGAAGAATTTCCCTAAATTCTTTGGTGATGGGAGAATTCATCCTGATGAACACATTTTAACTTTTAGCATAGCCTATGGTGTGATAGGTGTGGAGTATGAGGACGTAGCAGTCAGGTTGTTTGTGGAAACACTGCAAGTTACTACTGTAGACTGGTTTTACCATCTATAGGCTCAATCAGTGACTGACTAGGATACTCTCAAAGCCAAATTTGAAGAAAGGTTAAAGCCTATAGAAGATGCACATGCCCTACTAGCCTAACTCACATAGATGAAAAAAGAGCCTCATGAACCTATGAGGGACTTCATTGCCAAGTTTGACAAGCTAAGGAATAGGATTCCTACCATTTCTCAGCCAACACCTGAGAACCTTAAATGTTTCTTCAAAAACTCACAGTTGCCTAAAGTGAGTTTTCTACTGAGACATGCTGGCCACATAGACCTTGCTATTACTCAATATTTGGCTACTGAGGTGGAAGATGATCTCATCTTGGTAGGGAAGATAAAAAGAGATGCTAACAAAGGTAAATAGTCTTCATCTTTTGAGAATTCATCTATAGGCACCACTGATCAAATGGTACAAAAGCTAGAAAATGAACTGCTAGCCTTGAAAAGACAAGTGGTCCAAGGTATGTCTACTCCTCCTTATTGAGATATGCCAAGGATGACATTTCAAAACCAATCATATCAAGGCAATGCTACCAGAAGTTAAGGGCCACCAAATCGTCTGCATCCCCCACAGGGGAAACTTACCATTGAAGTAGCACCAACTAACTTAGCAATTGGATATCTGGAAATAGAACATGATTTCTCTTTCCAACCTTAGTTTGATCAAGAAAATGATGCTAATCTCTTTGTATTAGACCAATAAGAATCAGCTGACGACTCTAACATTAGTTTCTTGAATTACCAAGATGAACCCAAAAGTGAAGGTAAAGCAGTTGAGGGATCATATGTTGTGTTCACCCAGTCCAAGAATCAATCAGCCCAGCAAGTTGATAAAGAAAAAATAGAGTGACCTCAACCTACAATTTCAATTTCCAAATGAGGAACTTCTCTGCCTTTCTAGCCAAAGGACCTGGTGATTGCTAAAAAAATAAGTACTCCAAACTTGCCTTCACCTTCAACTTCAATTTTGCAGGTCAGTCCTCCCCCTCTTAAAAACCAAAAGGATGAACTACCTTCCTCTATTCCTAATTCATTTTAGACATTTGACATAATTGACCATGTCAAGAAAACCAAAATTCAAAAGTTTGAATTTGAATTCATACAAGCCAACCCTAAACAGTTGGACAAGTTGGTTGAGTGTGTGAAGAATAAACCCATCCCTATAGGACAAGATGTTAAGAATTTAAATCATGATCCCCCAAGGAACATGTCCATCCCAAACAATCTTGTCATTACTCCTCTTATTGCCCCTAGGAAAATAGAACCTTTCTATGTTTCCCTATTGATAAACGGTCACAAGCTGAGTAATTACATCATTGACTCTAGAGCTTTAGACAATGTCATGCCTACCAAAGTGGTAGAATCCCTTGGTCTCACACTAACCAAGATATTTGGGAGATTTTTCTCCATGGAGAATAAACAATTGCCATTACTGGGATAAATCAAGGATGCCCAATTTACATTTTTTGCCTTTCCAAAAAAGAGAATCAAGATGACATTCCTGGTGACTGACATCCTAGCCTCATATGACATCCTTCTTAGATGAAATTTTTGCAAGGATGTTAGAGGAGAATTGAGCATGGACCTATCTAAGTCGAGGATCCCTATTAAAGGCGTCATACAGAGATTACTTCCTGAGAAGGAAGCAAAATATGTGGTCACCCAAACATTGGCCCCTAAAGCTCAAATTTTGTTTGAGTCTTCAGGAATGGGTAACTTTTTCTTGACCACAAAGGATGTTCATGTTTCAGTAGATGAAAATCCTGTAGGTGGAGATCCATAAATTGATTCAAACAAGACATCAAAATAATTGGTAGGGCATAGTACAGATGAAAAAGGATCTTCCCTCTCTAATGAAGAAAAATCTGATAGAAGAGCATTTTTTGATGATGTTTGGATCCTGGAATTTGATGGCAGCAATTCCTCTACTAGTGTTAGAGCTGAGATTATTCTAATATCTCCTCAAGGATTTATTTTTCCTTCTTCATACAAGTTGTAGTTTAGTAACACCAACAACACTTTTGAGTATGAATCTTTGTTACTCAAATTAAAGGTAGCTCAAAATAGAAGTGTTAAGCTCCTTCATGCTAAAGGAGATGCTGCACTGATGGTTTGTCAGGTGATGAACCTATGTCAAACCAAGAAAAAAAGATTACACCATTATTGTAATCTGGTATGGGATCAAATTGAAAGTTTTCAAGCTTTCAATATATATGCAATGCCCAGAGAGCTTCATAGTCATGCAGGTTCATTAGTTGTCTCTACGACCCTCTTGGTTCCTCACAAAGACTTTGAAGAGCATAAGTACACTATTGAGCTGGTCTTTCAACCAAGTGTGCTTGACAATGCCAATCATTAATAGGTATTTAATGCTAATAATCAAATCATGTGATGGACTAAACTAGAAGAGCAATAAGTTATGGTAGTGGACCATACTACTACACGCCAAAGTTAAGTAAAGGAACTCTTCACCAAGAGAGCAAAGATTTATGGTTTTCAAATTGGAGACCACACCTTGCCATGGGGCAAGAAGAGAGAACCAAAAGGAGTGCACAGAAAATGTGATTCCTAGTGGAGAGTTCCATTCGCCCATCACCGATTCTGTGGAGAAAATGGTTTCTTACTAGTTTATCAGGATGGAATGCCATTTTCACTATCTCATAGTGGGCAGCATCTGAAGTGCTTCAAATCTTGAAGCATCAGATAATATCATCTGTACATATGTATATTTGTATAGTCCTTAGTCTATTTTGTGCTTTTCATTTTTTTTTGCACCTTTATTTTTTGGGTAGCATGACTCCATAGCCCAATGGCACACTTAAAGGCACTGGAGATTCTAGTTTCTACTTCCCTCAGTTGTTCCAAAATTTTAATTGAAGGAAGTTCCCCAACTGGAGCCAACTATAGTTCCCAAAACATGTCACTCATTTTTGGGACAACATATGAACTATTTTGGTCCTGCAGGCCAAAATTCCCTCTTCCCTTCTCAAAAATTATTATGGGCATTCAAATTTTGATTTCTATGGACTTCACAAGTTTATTTCTATAGACTCTATAGGCTTATTTCTATGGAATCCACAGGCTCATTTCCATGGACTCTGTAGATATGTTTCTATAGACTCTGTAAGCTGATTTCTACAGACTCTACAGGCTCATTTCTACAAACTCTACAGGCTCATTTTTATAGGCTCTTTTGGAAAGAAACAAGTTCCCAACACTTAGGCAATTTCAAGGTTGGTTCAACACTGAGGTTCAACCAAAAGGTCCATCGGCAAGATTTAAACAAAGGAATGAACCATTGAACTATTGATCCTTGAACAAAAATGGTTGAAAGGGTTCAAAGGTTCAATGGGCTCAAAAGTTTAATGACATCAGCAAGCTTAAAGATGTTACGTGCTTCAGTAAAGTTCATAGTTCAACTGCTTCAACAAGTTTAACATCCTCAAAAGACTTAATGAAAAGAAGAAGGCTTGAACCATTAAACCTTGAACCAAAATGTTTCAAAGGTTCAATGGGTTCAATGATTCAAAGGTTCATTGAGCGGTTGTTCAATGCGGTTGGTTCAAGTGGTCAATTGAATGAGTGGAACACAAGATTAAACTATTGAACCAAAGTTGGTTCAATCAGTTAGTTTAATCAACTGGTTCAAAGGAGTGCCCCAAATCCCAAAGGCTAAAGTAACTTTGTAAAGGGTAATGAACCAAATGAAAGTGCCCTTGCTGAGGGTAGGTGATGAGCAAAATAGACCATTGTAAAAGGCCGAAAGGGTAAGATTTTCTTCAGAAAAGCAAACAAGGCAGAAAAGTTGGAATTCCTTCAGATTTGTTCAAAGGCAAAAGACAAGGCAAATTATTTTAGACAAAAAGTTCACAAGAATTCCTTTAGACTTTTGTCTAAAGGAATTAGCCCGATCAAAGGGAAAGCTGACCAAAATCCTGACAGAAATAGCTAAGGCAAGGAAACATTTCCTTCAGAGAAAATGTTTGAAGGAATTGAAGCTAAAGGACCCTGAAGACTGTCTGAAGGCCACCCAAAGGACCCCAAAGGATAGGTACCCTTGCAGGGGACTCTCATCCAAAGCTAAAGGGATTCTTCCCCTTTGGAAAGGATCAAATAAGAAAGCTGAAGGAATTTCCAAGGAGGGTGATAGGCCTGAAGACGTCACGTTTAAGCATCATGAACTAGACGTTGGGATCTAGACATCTGGTGACATCCCCGTAGCTATCAAATTTAGGGAAATAACATAGCCATTAATCTTTGAAGGCTTGAGCATAGACCTGAATGCATTCAAAGGCCTTAAGTCCAAAGGGAAGAACCACTGAGAGAGAGCCGAAAGAGCCAGCAAAGCTGGGAATTCAGCCTCGAGAGCTCAAATACCAAGAAAAGACAAAACCAGGAAGGGATAAAGCTAGATAAAGACAAAAGTTAAAAACAAACTCAGTGACCAGTTGAAGAGGGAGCTAAAAGATCCATCAAAAAGGGGAAAAGATAGCTTGAGAGCTCAAATCATAGTAGAAAGAGGGAAAGGCCAAAAATATCTATGTAGAAGTTATTCCAGTAGGTGGAACAGTCTACCAAGCAAATATTTTAGCTTGTAAACATTGAAGGCATGACTTGTTTGTCTGCCTTAGATTAAAGGTGAAGTGGATAGTTGCGCACATATCAGGTGATAGACCAAATGACCTAGACCTAGGAGAAGACATTTGAGATAAAGTGACATGCCACAGTTAAGGCAGCTGCCCTGTTCTAGCATGGTCCCTTGACAAAGCTAAAAATGCATTCAAGGCATTAAATGTAACATAGGCCATTCCATGGAACAAAGTGCCAAGTCTTTCTTGGCTACTATATATTGTAAATCTCTTCTTTTCATAAGGAGATCTCTCTGATATAGAAGCAAAAACTCTACCAAAATTGAAAGGATTATTGAGACTTTGAGCTTAGATTGTTAATCATATTTCTTTGTTTGAATGAGAAAGCAAGTTACTTTTAGACTTCGTGCTATTATAGCTTTTGTCATTTTAGGAGGTTGTTCTTATGACTGTCTTCTGAATGCATTCTTGTCTAGTTAATGAAATAAGCAAAATTTGTGGAAGTAATCAGGAAGGTGTCCTAAAGCCAATTGTGGGGAGACTTTGTGTTGTCTACAACTGCCTTTAATGTGTTTGTCTATTTTTTTACCTATGTAAAGGACCTTGGGATGACTTTTTTCCCTCATTGTCCTTCGTATTTCTCTCTTTAGGTAGCTAAAGTGGAGACTTTGTGCTACACTTCATTCTACTAGTTACTGCATCCTGTTACATGTTACTTGTCACTACCTGAAGGAACTCCTGTTGTTTCTTGCCAGAACACTTATGAAAAAAGAGAAGTGCCTTCAGTGTCTTCACTAGGATTTCTCCTTTGTTTGTGAACATCATCTCTGAAAAAAGAGATATGGATGGTGTTATCCTACCCTTGAGTGTTATTTTTAGCTTATATTTATAGTATATAGCTCTCATATTTACAGGGAACCTCCCCTTGATGAGAGGAGAGATTTGTCCCCTTTTGATGTGGTAAACCTACACATCTGGCTGACTGATCTCCCTTGCTGTGGTTGAAATGACCTATTTAGCTCATCAGTTATCTGGTGACAAAATATTCATCCAACAGCTTGCACCATTAACAATCATAACATTGTGTATGGGGTGTTTAATAAGGTATGTGTTTTAATGCTTTTGTAGTTTTACAAGATAGTACCTAAGCAATAAAATTTGTTTGAAAAAAAATGAAAATATTCATATTTACACTAAATTACAATAAATAATACATATTTTCCTAATTTTAGAATGTGAAAATAAATACAAGTATAAATTGGATAAGGGATAAAAGAGAGAGCATATATTATTTAATGTTTTATGTGAGAGTATGACAATGATCAAGAATCATAACAAGACTATAATAGATATTTGGGTTCCATTCATTCTAAGTTATAACTATGTTTGGCCACTAGAAACTTCCATCCAAGTAGGACACCTATGTCAATGATAGTGCCCTATGGCTAACAATAGTGTCCAGACCAAAATATAACTTTGTTTTTTAATCTATTAGCTCAATTTTTTTGGGTTTTTTGTTTCCTTCTACCTAATGTCTTTAGATTTTGTTCATGTTTTATCACTCTTAGTTTATTAATAAAAATACTAGGTATATTATTTTTCCCCCTTTAATGATGCCCTAGTAAAAATGGGTTAGTGGTTACATGGTGTTGATATACACCAAAGATCTTGCTATTAGTGGGCACTACCTATATAGCTAATAGTCCAAAAAGGACCTCATACTGATGTAGTTTTACACTACATGTTAGCTTATGTGTGAATCATACAATGTGTGTAAATAAAGTGCAATAGTGAAATACCTTGTAACTTGGTAAATCAGGCTCTTAGGATACTTATTTATTACTTTAGACATGTATATGTGTTGCACCTATAACTGGTATGGAAATATGGAAGCTTTATTCAATTGAATGTTTGATAGAATGGTTTTGATAAGTGCCTTAATCTCTTTGGTATTTTTTATAGGTCATGAATGATTAAGGGTTGATCCTGTATTTATATCAATCCCTTTGGACTAATAACTCACATTAAATCACATAAATTAACCATTAGGATACATTTCATTTGCAAATTGAATGACTTTAGGGAATTAGACACTTGCGTGGAGACAAGAAAGTAACATCAACATTATTATTTGACCTAGATGTTAGTATCTAGGGATTAGGAGAATAAGTGTATAATATAAAATTACAAAGATGGAATGCAAGTACATTTTAAGAATTATGAGTAAGTTAGAAGACCTAGGTCATCAACATAAGATTGGTCAGACTAAGAGATATAGGCCAAGGGGCACAAAGATAGAGTAGATACGAGACTTATGGAAGTAGGAAAGGTAAAGAATTGAGAGGAACAACCAAGGTCTAAATTTTACAAATTTAAAATACTAAGGTACTTTATAATTATAAAATATAATCTACATTCCCCCCTTTAATCTAGTAATGAAATTACTAGTTTAAAGGAAAAGAATGTGTACTTAGGTGTGTATACACACTTTGTCTTTGTGTGTACCCAAATTTAGTGATTTTTTTTGGTGATTAGCCTAAAAATAGGATCTTGTTATAGTATAAAATCAATGCATATAATCTAGGTTGAAATTAATTGAAATATATTTAAATTAAAAGAGCAAGGTTTATAAGTACACATGTGTGTCGATGTAACTGCCTTACCTATTGGCAAGTTATTTTGAAAAATATTAGCTCAACCATGCAACCTGTATGAAATAATAAATTAATCATGTCTATAAATCAACACTAATTCAAATAAGATATATCATACCATACACTTTCATTTGGGGATACATTAGATAATCAGAAACATGACCAATATGGGGATCTACTAGACCCAATTAGGGTATCTCTTATCACAATACATAATTCTAGGGAGGGTTTCAAAGCCTCCAATCAAGAATAATCATGAAATAACCCTAGATATGTCCTATGTTTTCATATCTCAATAAATTAATAACAAGTAAATTAAATAAATCTAAACTAGTGCTCACCAAAGCTTGTGGCACAATATGGGGGTTAGTAAACAAACAAACATGCATAGGAGAATTTCAATTAAGCTATGTATGAGTAAGACCCTAATACATGGAAAGAGAAGAGTAATATTATTAAAATCCAATACTTATGCTACTTCTATCTACTAAATAGAGGAGCAAAGTAAGAGAATACTTACCTGAAAGATGAAGCTGTCAAGACTCAAGATCTCCCTTGACCAAAGGGGCTTATCAAGTGGTTTTTGTGGTTAGTAAGGATCACTAAGAAAGTAAAAATAGTCTAATAATTATATAGTATCTTGAAAAAAGTGTTAAATATATATCATATAAACATGAAAATAAGGGAAATATTTAGGCAAAATATTTCTTGAGAAATTGCTCATTGGTGGGCTCTTTGAAAACATGGCCTTCTTTGGTTTGAAGGTGATAGGTACTTAGACCAAGAATATCTTTGACTAAATAGGATCCCCACCATTTTTGGGAATATTTAACTTATTTTTCATGAATGTAATATAATTTAATTACAAGATCACCAACATTAACTGTGTGAACTTTAACACGTTTATTATGTTGTTTGGCAATACGAGCCTTGTATTGGCAATTATGTTTAAAAGAAGAAAGATGGTGTTCATCAAGAAAATAAAGGGCATGAAGGTGAGATTAATTTATTTATTCATTGATAATGATGCCATGAAGATATATACAAAAAGAGGGAAGCTCAACTTCTAATGGAAGAACTAACTTAAAACCATAAACTAAAGAGAATGGTGTTGCCTCAGTGGCAATACGTATGCTAGTTAGATAGGCCCAAAGATTAGGATAAAGATGAAGGTTCCAATCCATGCAAGTTTCAGAAAAAAAAAATTGGAGGATTTTATTGAGAATTTTTATAGTGGCCTTAGCTTGGCCATTACATTGTGGATGATAAGGTGTATAAAATTTGTGATTGATCTTGAATTTAGTACAAAGCTTTTTGACATCCTTATTTTTTAAATTACCACCATTTTTAGATATGAGAGTATGGATAACACCAAAGTGGTAAATTATTTAATTAAGAATAAATTTGGCAATGGCATTACTAGTGACATTAACAAGGGGCATGTCTTTAACCCATTTGGTAAAATATTTGGTAGTTGTGATGATAAAAACATGCCCATCTTGAGAGTGAGGTAATTTACCTAAGATATCTAATCCCCACATGTAAAATGGCCAAGGATATTTAATATTTTAAATCTCATCTAGAGTTGAATGAATTAGATCATCATGAAGCTAGCAAGGGGTACCTGTTGGCATCAAATTGTGCATTCTAGGACTCTTTACTTAGCTCTTACAATTTGATGAAACATAGAGTCATATCTCAAGTTTATGGGAACTTGTAAGAGAGATGAATCTCTAGTATTATGAGGGATAGCTCCATAGATATTCTTTTAAATGATTGTAAATTACTCTAATGCTTGATTATAGGGAAAGAGTTAGAAGTTTGCATGAAGTAAAACTACACTAAACTCATGATTCACCAAGAGATATCCCCCAAACTATCATACTTATATTAAATAACAAATATTTATATGACCAACTCTAAGCCTTAAAATATCCTAACATAAGTGATTCAATGTGAAGGTAACATACATGAGACAATCAACAAGACAACTAGTCTAGGGGCAAATTGCACACCATAGAGATAATAACTTTCTTGAAGAGGAGCCTAGTATCCTAGCTATACTTCACATGACTTGTTAGATCAAAACTCTTGATTACACATGAAGGATAGAGGAAGTAAGGATGATATTATCACTTAAATTCACTATTCATCTCTCTCTCACACTTAGACAAAGATGTTCACGACTCAAAATTAGACTTGCATTCAAATTTCAAAAGCAAAGCACAATGTTATTCTAGTAGGGCTTCACCATACCAGATGTGGTATTAGTTTTCAATGGCCAAAATGGCTAATACTTATAGAAATTAGAATAAGAGAGAGAAAAAACAAGTCCAAGAGATATAAATACATGTGTCCAAAGGTGGAAATAAGTTATAATGCATGTAGGTAACGTGTAAGAGGAGTTAGAAACAAATTTGCATGTGTCCATTCTAAATAATCATCCTCTTCCAAAATTGGTGTAGCATTTATTCAAGGACCTTTCATGAAACTACCTTCATCATTGGCCTTCATTGGGCATTCCAAATCTGACTAGGGGCAAGTGTCTCTTTTGCATTGATAAGAGAAAGTTACAAGGAATCTTCTACCTATATTGGAAGTTTTCTAAATAATTTGTATTCTCTTACATAAGAAGAATAATCATTTGTCACTATGATCACTCCTTTAAGACCTTTCTTGACACTTGGCCTTAGCATCTCCTTATTCTCCCTAATTGATATTTACTCTATAGCTAGACTAATGGAGTCTATAGATTTGTTGTAGGAGTCTAAAGCTGGACTAATGGAGTCTATAGTTTTTATGTAGGCCTAGTGGCTTTAGATCCTATTTCATGGATTTATCACAATTGGGCTTGTTCCAAAACCTTAGTATCCTTAATTCATTTTTTTATCACAATTTGGATTGTTCCAAAACCTTAGTATCCTTAATTCATTTTTTTCCATACTTATCCAAGCTTTCCTCAACTTGTGTTCATAGCCACTTCAACCCTAACCTTCAATTTCCACCATTTTCTCTCTCTTTTGCAAGTTTTAAGCCCTAAAAGTGGCCTATCTATGAGATAATATAGAGAGTATTGGCCCTTATTTTTCATGAAAAATTAATATTTTTTAGGCTTCATAACGTCCTAATGCCCAACTGTGCCAAAGTATTTTTTCAAATTCCATGGTTAAGGGGTTTAACCATCTCAATCTTTTTAAAAAAGGGGGAAAACCCTTATTTTTTGCATACTTTTCACCAAACCTCCTTGTAGATGATTGTCCCAAACCTCTTTCAAGCCTATAATATATTTATGCATGTTCTCCATGCTCATTTAATGTTTACGTAACCCTTATAATCAAGTAAAACCCTTCTCACTAATGAAATTCTATGTTTACCCCTTGGGCCAAGGTTCTCTTAACCTACCTATAAGGACTGAGTCCATGTTATCAAGAGATAGAGGTCTTTGTGTATCTTGGGAGATTCTTGGGCATATCATTACAAATATTTTATTCTAGGGAGTCACGTTACAATGTTTGTAATCATCCTTCCTTACTACAAAGTCAAACTACACTTTACCCTCATAAACTAGGACCCTGTCTATAGGTGATAATGAATAGGGGTTCCTTCCTGTAGATATTTTCCTTTATGTATCTTATCAATATGTTAGTTACTTTATATATTTTTTAATCTCTATATCATGTTCAATTTTAAACCATTTCCTTTGGCTCCTAGACCCCACTAGCACTTTTAAGGCTCATCACCACCCATTGCTAACCACAGTCTCCTTTGCTTAGTTGTAAGTCACTCTTTTGATTTTATTAGGGCCATAGGGTAGATGGAACCTTCCTAAGATTATTCTTTAATCTCTCAACCTGATGATCATCTTGAATTCACCTTATATGGTCAAAACCATTATGGTCCTAGCTTAGTCCGTAGATTTCCTATGACCTCTATCTCAGTTTGTAGAGGGATATAGGTTATTTTTTTCATGTAGGAGTCATGTTAGTGAATTTAAATGACCTTTCATAGCCAAAAAATAGTCATTTTGGGTATATAATGATATTTAGGTACCATTCAAGTCACCATTCCCTTCTTCATGTCCTTTTTTCACTTCTTCATTACTATAGGCTCGCTATAGTACTAGTACAAAATGGTGATTTACACAAGGTAATTAAGGGTTATAATCTTAAGGAATCCATGTGTATGTGTTAATTTAACACTCCCAAACATCTAAAATTACTCCACTTATTACCCCAATGTATCTACACATACCTTAAAAGGACTAATCCACATTACCAATTTATCCTCCTTATAGGCCACCTATAGGTGTATTGACTCCATTTGAGATTTGAACTTGATGTAAATTTTGATGTGAAATTAACTTCTACATGACACCTTGAAAATACACCTTAAATAATTGTATATCATTCTTAAACTTGCTCAAATGAACACATCACCCTTTTATAATGAAACACAAGCTTTGGAAGGCAACTGGACCTCTAAATAGGTCAATTCATAGTCTTTTGAATGAGGTGAAATCTTACTCCAAAGAAACTAAGGTTACTTTAACCCAAAATGGAAACATAACCATTCATGTTCATATTGATTTCAGACTTGCATGAGCAATGGTGATCCTTCTTCTCAAATCATTGAGAGAATCTTGATATGGCTATGGTGAAGAAAAGCCTCGACTATTTGGCTTTGCTATGGTTGAGTGTTTCATTGCCTCATATATCCTACTATAGTAACATGGAAACCAAACTTTGGGGAAAAAATAACATTTATTTTAAAATAACAAAGGTCTCCATGCATTTTGCTACACCAATATGGGTTTCACATTTATCTCAATATTTCACAAGCTTTGTTCGGATATGAAACATCAACACAAAGGTGTATGAGCTCTTGAAACCATGGAAACATTACCCTCATGAAGTTATTCCACAAATTATACTATATGAACCACCTCAGTAAAAGAAGAAACCTACAAGGTATGGAAAATGACAAGTAGAATGGAGTGGCTAATTTTTAAGAAACTGTTCATAAAACTCAACCCACCAATCTCCAAAATCCTATTATGAAAATGAAGGTTAACTCATGTACTATCCTCCACAAGCACTAGACCTGAAACTCTTCCAGTTAACCATACCAAGTACAAATTTTTGAACTTCATAATGCTTTCCAAGAGATCAATAGAGAGATGGGAAGGTTCTAAGCCATTTTTAGTGTTTCCAAAGTTGGAGAAACATAGGGATGAGTCAAAGAAGCTGAAGGGTCACACTCCAACCTTCCCACATGTACCACTCTTCCCCATAAGTTGTACAAGTGTGTAAAACCTCTTATTTCTTCAAGAAAACTACTTCTTTTTTTAATATTCTACCACTTAAATGGTTACTAGAGCTTAGAATTGACACATATGAGGTGACATCATCTTTTGAATCTTCCATAATTCCTAAGAAATATATACAAGACATTAAATGCACTATTTTGGTTATTGAAAAGACCTTGGAAAGACTTGAAATGACTTATGGGGCCAAATTTACCATGGTTAGCCTATTAAAATCTTGAATTAACATTAAATGACTTATGATAGACCCTCTAATATAAAATTTTTCTATATAGGTTGACCCAAATTGACTAGATAGTCAATTTGGTCAACATTCTTGGTGATTTTGCAAGGGTGGTATGCCTACTATACCTAAGACCAGTAGCCTATCTATCCATTGGGCCATGGAGTTGCTCTAACACCTTTATAACACTCAAATTCATTTAAAAAACACACCAAACCAAAGGAAAACACACACAACTAGACACACTCAAGGAAAAACACATGTGTTCAACTAGAACACTTAAGGAACACAACCAAAAAAGAAAATCACACACCTAAGCTAATATGTACAAAATAGACCTCATAAGGACTAATAAAAGCACTTTAGATGTATCCCATTCATAGGGATAGGTAACTCTTCTACATCCATCTTGGTCAACTAAAAGGAGTTGATTTGCTTGTACTTGCTAATGATGTAAAGGCCCCTCCATAAAACATCAAATTTGGTGTGTCTACCTGGTTTGGCTCTATCCTCATCCCATTTTAGAACTATGTCACTTTCTTTAAACACTATAGTACTTTCTCTCTTATTAAAATATTTCTTCATGAGCACTTGGTGGTATTCCATAGTCCTATGGGCATTATCTCTTACTTCTTATAGCTGCATAAGTTTAGTCAATCCTAACTTGCTTTGGAGTATTCTCAAGTAGTTCCAACTGTTGTGCAAGTTCTAGAGTAGGTAGTTCTTGAGAGATAGACAATCTAGCTTCCCTTCCATAGACAATCACAAAGGGAAATTTTCCAATTGACCTCTTAAGAGTAATCCTATTAGTCCATAGGGTTGTCTTCAACTTGATGTGCCATGCCCTTTGATTATTTTCCAAGGTCCTCTTGATAATCTTGATAAGATTTTTATTAGTTGACTTCGCCAATCCATTACCTTGGGGGTAATAATTGGATGAATCACTCAAGTAAACTCCATTATTTTTTACCTAATAAAAAGTTTTATCACTCAATAAAGCTAATGCATTATTAGAAATGATAGTGTAGGGAACTCCAATCCTTGTTATGATGATCTCATAGAAATCAAAGATGGCATTTTCAATTGCCTGTTTCAATGCTACAGCTTCTACCCACCTTGTAAATTAGTTTGTTGTGGTTAATATCCATTTATGTCTAACACTAGAGGGAGGGTTGATCATACCAATGAAATAAAGGCCCCATTGCATGAAATGTTGGTCTACTTGGATGGGATTGAATGGAAGATCTGTAAGCTTTTGTTTTCTGACAAAGAAGGCACATTGAGGATACCTCGTATCCTTAGAGTATCAATCCTTGAAGAGGCTAGGCCAATAATACCCAGCCCTCATTATCTTTGTAGCTATTATTTTTGGTGAGAAATTACCTCCATCTACACCATTGTGAAACCTTTCTAGTAAGATGCCAAACTGATCATTGTCAGCACACCTTAGTATCACACCATTCACATCCTTCAAAAAGACAATACCATCTACAATATAATATGTAATGGTTTGTAATCTAAAATACCTTCTTTGTGACTTATTCAAACCATTAGGACACTCACCATTTTAAAGGAAATCAATGATGTCTTGTGTCCAACTTTGAATTGGTATGTGACCAACTAGTTGGGGATGAGTTTGATTGACCAAGACTTCTTCCCTTGGCCCTTGAATATCTAAATCTATATGTTCACATTGCCCCTTTCCTCTTACCAAGTTTGTTACCTTGATATCAACATCATATTACATTACCTTTGTGATCCACCTAGCTCTCTTCTCATTGAGTTATTTTCTTAGGAGGAACTCTTTGGTACTAGGATGAGAGACAATGACATGTATCTATTTATTTTAAACCATGTGCCTAAACTTTTTCAAACCTCTTATCATAGCTAGATTTTGCTTCTCAACAAATGTGTACTTAACCTCATAGTCTTCCAATCCTTAACTAAATAAATCAATGGGTTATTCAATTTCCTCATCATTATTTTGCATACGCATAACTAATATTGTGTCAAGGTTAGAAAAATTATAGAGTATAAAATCCTTAGAAAATTTTGGGTTCAAGAGAGTAGGAGATTGGGAAATTGCTTGTTTAATTGCCTCAAAACTATTCTTACCTTCCTTTATCCAAGCAAAAGCTTGATTCTTATTAAGCAATGGATGTGATAGGCTTCACCAAAGTATCAAACCCTGGAATAAACCTTCTTACAAATTTTATCTTGCCCAAGAAACTTTTCAAACCTTTCTTGTGTAGAGGCAAAGACAAGCCTAGAATGGCTTCAATCCTTTCAGTGTCAATAGACAATCCTTTTTTTGACATAATGTGACCCAATAACTTGACTTTATGAAAAAAGATACATTTTTTTAGATTAAGATAAAATATAAACTCTCTACACTTCTCAAATACTTTCCTTATATGTTTCATGTGGTCATTATCTTCCTTTGAAAAAATAGTTATATCATCAAGGTATACAAGCAAAAACTCATTGATCAAACCTTTAAAGACTATGTCCATTTCTCTTTGGAAGGTAGCACCAATATTAGACAAACCAAAAGGCATATTTATATATGAAAATTTCCCCCATTTTGTGGTGAATTCTATCTTGAACTGATCCTCCTCATTCACCAATATTTGGTTATAACTTGAATAGCCATCAAGTAGTGAAAAGCATTGAGAACCTGAAACCACTTGCAAAATATGCTCCATGGAAGGTAGTGGATAATGGTATTTGATTTAAACTCTATTGATATCCATAAAGTTCGCAAAAATTCTAATCTCTCCACTCTTCTTTTTAATAGGTACAAGGTTAGCTACCCAAGTTGAGTGTTTAATAGGAAAAATAATCCTATACTCAATCAATTTGGTGAGCTCTTTTTTCATTAGTTCCTCTATCTTGGGATTGAGAGGCCTTTGTTTTTTCCTAATTGGTTTATATCTAGGTTCTAACTTAATGGTGTGATTAGATATACTTGTATTAAACCCTTTTAAATCCTTGTATTCCCAATCAAATATATCTTGAAATTCTTTACACAATTCAATGAAGGCTTGCCTTTTAGAAAGAAAACATATCTTACCAATTTTTAGAAGTTTGTCCTTAAAAATCAAGAATTTTTCATAGTTATCTTCCTTTGTAGACATACTCACCATTTATTTCCTTATTTTTTCATATTCATTGAACACACTCTCCAAACTAACTAGCCCCTTTGGTAACTTGTTTGTCTTCAGCTGAATAACTTATTCTTCATATTGATTATAAAGTTTCTTTTGGTTCTTTGAAGAAAATTTTAATTATTTTTTTATGAAGTGTGTAATGTGTTTATCACTCTCAAACACTTGCCAAGACACTTAATTATCTATAATATAAGGTCTCATCATTACCTTGACATGAGATTGGTCCTTCTCTTTACTTACATCAGCAACTATATCAAAGTGTGCTCTTATCACATCCAACCTATTAGCATATTTATTTGAATCTCCTTGTATATTTTAGATATTGAAACCATAAAAGTCCTTAATTATATCCCACACCCTATGATTGTAGGACTTAATAAAAGGGCTCTTGGTTGTATATTGGTTTCTTACTTGATGTACAATCAATTCACTATCTCCATAGACCTTCAAATTCTTGATTCCCTTTCCCTTTGCCCATTGAAGGCCATGAACCAAGCCTTCATATTATACCATATTTAAAGTAAAACTAGAATGGAATATATATGAAGATTAGTATTGGTTCTTTGAAGGATAAATTAATATGACACTAGCTTCTTCCCCTACCTTACTTCTAGAGCCATCAGAAAACATTTCCCATATCCCTTCAAGTTCATGATCTTCATTAGTGAGTGATGGTATAGGAATGTTATTCTCATGCATACAATATACCCATAATTGATTTTATTCTATTAATTAATATGTATTATACTCATAAATTTCATTACCATACTCATCAAGAAAGAGGTCAAAAATACCTTCAAGGGGAAAGGATGTTTCACCACCAATGGCACCTTCTTCTTGATAACTAAGTGTACAATTATGATTTGAATTTATCTCCACATATGGGTCAATGTGGAAACTTGTCAAGAGTTGTGTTCATATAGTTACTTTAGCTCTATATATTTTTATAAAATCTATAAAATACCAATCAACTACAAGGTACCCTCTAATTTGAGATGTGAAGTCTCTTGACAAGTAAATAGCAAAATGAGCTAGAAGATCAACCACTACAATGTCTTTTAAGATGGGGAAACTTGAAAAATCATGTAATAAAAATTTCAAAAATTTAACCAACACCACCATCTTGGCTAGAGTTCCATAAAAATACAACACACCCTTACTATTAGGCTCATACTTTGGTCCCAACTTGTTAGCAACCACCTTAGGCATAACCATGGTATTAGCTCCACTATCCACAATGTAATTATGAACCAATTTGTCTCCCATAATGAGTGTGAGGTAAAAGGCTAGAGGCTTTTCAAATTTTTTGGATGGCTCTAAGACATAATTAGGTTTGTTGGTAAGGGATATACCATTGTTTCTTAAATCTTGAGGGGATACATGAATGTTTGAGAGTTGTTCTTGTAGAAGTTCATGTTGGCCGGGCATATAAAAGACTTCCCAAAGATAAATGGTTTTCTTGGTATTGTTCAAATAATAAATAATGTTTATAGAGGAAGTATTCACCTTTTCTTTCATTATTGAAGGAAATGAGGGAGCTTGAACTTATTGTATTGGAGGTTTGGTAGCCTTGATCACATTCTAACCTTGAGGAGTAGTTTGATTAGTAAGATATATTAAATTGGTACATGTATTTTGTGTCCTTGGAGAGGCACTAATTGGAGTCACTTGTGTTGCTGGATTATCTCCTAAATCCCTCTTTTTATCCCTTGTGTTGGTTTCAACTAATGTATTTTGATTCAATGCATAATTATCTTCTACTTGGAAGTTCATAAAACTAGTACTTTGGTTGCTACCTTCTCCTTGAACATCCCTTTGCACAAGAGTTTATTCTTATGTTGTAACATAAGGAGTAGCTCCTTCTTGAGATACCAAATCTTGATTACCTTTTCCACCATTATGAATAAACTAACCTTTAAATTTCCCTTAATGAACCAAATGTTCTTCTCCTTAAACTAGATTGGTGTGGACTGGAATAACAACCCTTGTGGAGGGAGTATAAGTAGGTTTATAGGCATTGGTTATCCTATTAAAACCTTTCTAAATTTTTTTATTATATTGGGGTGGAGGTATATAGCCTTTTTAAGGATAGTATTGAGGATTGGGTGGAGCACTTGCATATATTTAAGCTTGTTTGAGTTAGGCTTGCAAAGACCGAATCATCTCATCCTTATATATGGCATTATCCACCTTCTTTGGAGTGGTTTTAGGTTTGAAATTTGTATTGGGTATTTGTGTTATGCTTGGGGATTCAACTATTTTATGAGACAACAAAGGCATGAAGGCTCTTGAAGGTAATTTCCTAACTTGTATCAAACTATTCTCAACTTCAATGGCTATCTCATATGCCTTAGGTAAAGTAAAACCTCCCATGGATTACAACATTAATACCACATCAATTCCAATAGCCTTGAGATAGGTAGTGAATACAAATCTTGGAGGAGGCCTCATGATAGGTGGAAACCTATGCCATGTTATTTGAAACCTTTCATTGAAATCTCCCATGGACTCATTAAGACCTCTTTATCACATTCAGCTAGTGAATTAGTAAAGTATGGTCACTCTTATTCTCAAGCATATTTACCAAAAACTCTTCAAATCCCTCCTAGTTAGTAGTATAACCACCTTCCAATGTCTTATATGAATCAAGTACCCTACCATTTAGAGACATGGCAAGTAGTCTAATAGTTATATTAGCTTGGGTGATATTGTGGAAATTACAAAAGTTTAAAATTTTCCTAATGTGATCAGATGAGGTAATAAGACCTTCTCCATTAAAATTAGGGAGAATTTTGGTAGCATTGGGAGGAATAGGATCATATTCAATAAGTTTAATTGGATTTTGGGTGTTAAAGGATATGAAAATATGTCTCCTAGACATCTCTTCTTCCTATTATTGATCTCCTATCTCCTCAACTTCTTCTTCTTCTTCTTCAAAATCTTATTTTTAGGATCCCTAAATGTTAAGAATGGTTCAAGATGTTGTTATTTAAGAGGATATTCAAATAGAGGGACTTGATTGAAGGCTCTACTAAAAGAGGATCTAGTGAAGACCATGAAGTATAATGTGAAGAACTTGATCTCTAACTAGAGATTCTGACCTTTTAGAGTCACCAAATGTTGGATTAAAAACACTTCTTCAAAATTGGGCTTGTTAAGGCCAAAATTCACCTTTACATGAAAACATTAGGACCAGTTGTCCCATTGGGCATGCCAGAACTGTTGGCATCAAATTTTGCACCCTAAGACTCTTTACTCAGCTCTTATAATTTGATGCAACATAGAGTCATCTTTAAAGTTTATGGGAACTTGTAAGAGAGATGAATATACAGTATTATTAGGTTTAGCTCCTTGTATCTTCTTTGAAATTATTGTAAACTACTCTAACACTTGCTTATACGAAAGGAGTTAGAATTTTTCATGAAGTAAAACTACACTAAAGTGATGATTCACCAAGAGAATCCCAAAAATTATCATACTTATTTTAAATAACAAATCTTTCTAAGACCAACTCTAAGACTTAAAATATTATAACATAAGTGATTCAATGTGAAGGTAATATACATGAGACAAAAAACAAGACTAGTCTAGGGGTAGATTGCACACCATAGAGATAATAGCTTACTTGAAGAGGAGCCTAGTATCCTAACTACACTTCACATGACCTATTAGAAGATAACTCTTACTTAAACATGAAGGATAGAATCAAGGATGATATTATCACTTAAATTCACTATTCATCTCTCTCACACTTAGACAAAGATGTTCATAACTCATAATTAGACTTGCATTCAATGTTCAAAAGCAAAGTATAATGTTATTCTAGTAGGGAGTCACTATACCAGATGTGGTATTAGTTTTCAATGGCCAAAATGGATCATACTTGTGATCTAAGAATTTGACTCAAGATAGGATGGTTAGTATCTTGTTAGTTTCAAAATAAAAACAAAATGAAAGAAACACACTAACTAGCATAACATCTCTATGCCTAGACACTAGGGAAAGCTTAGTTAACAAACATGAATAAAACGCATAACTAAAATGCCAAAGAAACTTTCTTTTACCTCCCTTATATGCTCCAAAATGATTATTATAGTGGCTTTCTTGGCTTGTGCTCATGAAGTCCTTGGAAATGGAAGCTTGTCTACCTCCATCTCTCCTTGGCACCTTTGGATTGTGGCTTGGCTTGGATTGGAATCAATTTGACATGGTAACACTAGTTTCATGAAGCTTTTAGAACCAATCCTGCATTATAAATTTACATTCTTAAGTCTCTTTTATATATTTGAGCATAATAAATTTTCACCAAAAATAGTTTGGAAATGATGTTCATGGCCTCTCTATTTATAGATTTTTGAGAATGATCAGAATCAACTTGAACCATCCATCTCAAGATTAAGATGTGTCGTTGAGGATTAATTCAATTTTTGGAATTAAGTTTTTAATTATCCTCGTCATGACATTGGAATAAGGGGAAATTAAGAGGCATGTATGGCATCATGGAAGGCACTGATGAGGCATGGAAGGCATGAATTTTGATATTTGTGGCATTTATGGCCTAAGCATATCTTCCCAAGAAATGAGGTCACATGATGATTTAGATATTCAATATTCATTTCCAAAAATAAGTATTCAACAAGTTTACATTTAATTTTTGATTAGGCCTTGATTTGGGTTAATTAACTTGTAAGCATGATTACACACTTTGTGCACAAATTACTCAAATTGATCAGAATGCCTTATTATTGGTCCAAAATTTGACTAGATTAGAATTAGAAGTCCATGTCAAATTCATTGGAACCATATACCATTTAGGATGTTACCAATATAAAATATTAAATGCATGCATCTTGTGCAGAATATTTGATAGAAAAGATCAATCTAGAGCACTTAGGTACAAAAGTGGCATTTTGACTCGAAATGATTTGATCAAAGTTAGATGGCCCATAAATTGCATTGCCCTATTTAGGGATACCTTGGCCAAAATTGGAACTTGAATATGTCATTTTCACATCATTTAGCATGTTTTAGTGTTTTTAGGCCAGATTATGCATTTTGGGTGGAAATTGGCTAAAAGCCTGATTGGAGGTTATCAGTGGCTAGATTTAGGTGTCTATAGTTTCCCCCTATTTGGGAAGATGTTGAAAAGTATAGTAAAAATAATGTCTTCTCAAAGAATGAGAGATGGCTTGTATGCCAAAAAGAAGATGATGACTGAAGAACAAAGCTCAAAATAGTTTTGGGAAGCCTATGATGATGCCCCCTTGATGGAGTGGCCATCACATTTGTTGATGTGTGGTCCCTCAAAAAGAAACAATAATAAAGGTGGAATTAATCCATGGTTGAGATTAATCCAAATAAGAAACTACTTGCATACATTGATGTAAAAAGGATACTAATTTTCCCAAAGGTGGTTATAATTAGGAAAAGTCAAAAATAATGATTTGCCCATAGGTAGTTATAATCATTAATATGACCTAGATTGGATAAAGATGATGATGCCCCAGTTAGGGCCTATTATCAAGCATAACTCAAGGATATAACCTAGAATATTGATTGAAGATGAGTGGGTGAAAATTGATGAAATAGATTAATAGAATAATAATATTTATTAGTGTGAATGATTTAGTTGTACCTTCTAATGAGGAGATGTTCATCTTGATTAGCAGTGATATAACTAAAATGGTCTTTGGGTTGATTTGATCAGGGTGAGATAGAAGGATTTTAACAAGGCACCAAGGAGAAAATTCTATGACTCCATTGATTATAGACCTTCCTAAAGCTAATTTTTATTTTAGCATGTGATGGTAGGCTTCATGATAGAACACCATGAATAATTGGCCAAAATATGCGTAAAGATTGACTCCTAATCTAATAAACACTTGAAAATAATGCACCAATGATAAAAACCATGATGAAAATGTTAACATATGAATATGGATAGACTCAAGAATAATGTGTGAAAGGAATCACCTATACATATAGATTGAGTCAAGTTAAAAGTGTTGAAATCAAACAAATATCCAAGTGAATAAATAAATAAATATAAATCTTTAAAATAAAAGCAAACAAAATCATCCTAATAGTGACAATGCCCCAATAAGGTGGATCAAGGATAACTAACTAGGCTTAGATAGGATAAATATTTTTGGATTTTGAAATCTTATGAATGTTTTTGTAATTTTGAGGTATCTTAATTCATTAGATAATGACAAGATACCTACTCATAAAATGGTGAGAGCATTTAGCTTAAGTTGTTCACAAAATGGCAAGAGCGTATGGAAAGGGGGACTAAGGTGACCTCAACATGAATTGATCATGACCCACATAGTCCCAAAATGACCTCAAGTCATAGTAATTCCATCCACACAAAAGGTGGGGGAAAACCAATTAGGTCCCAACAAGTTCTCAAATCTTTGAAATGGCTAGTCAAATGAAAATAGTAATGGTAAGGTGATGTGACAATGCATGGTAAATAAGTATTTCCCCTAGTTTGACCATAGGAGATTATAACTAGGATACAATGGAATAGGTCAATGATACTAATTTTCCTATAGGTGGTTATAATTAGTAGCAGACTAGTGAGCTACTAATTTTCCCATAGGTAGTTATTATTAGGCTCACATAAACAATCTTGATATGATGAAAGATATCTTAGTAGATCAACTATCACACTACTTTCATAGACTATCATTATAATCATGGATTGGATTGATTATTGAAACTTGATCAGAATCCTCTCACAAAAGGTGTAAGAAGAACCAAATGAACCAAGATCAAAATAGGATTGGGTAGGATGAGTAAAAATAGGCTTTGGTCCAGATAGGAATGGAATGATAGGGTGGTATGGTCTTGCTAAGGATAATGATGGTTTGATAAATTGGATAAAATGGTAAGAGGGTTTCCCCCAAGTGATGGGGTGAATGGTTGGGATCTAAAACAATGGAAAATAGGCATATGTAACAATGGCAATGACATGGTACATGTTTTTGGCTTGGGTGTGGTTTTTGTCCCAGGTGTGGTTTTATATTCTATTATTCCTACTGATGGGGAGATACATGTCCTAATCAACAAATGATACAAATACAATACTTGATCATGTTAATTGCTAGCCCACACCTCATCTAAATAGTTTCTCTATCAAAAATAGCCTCTATATTTGGTCATCGAGAATGCTTTTGTGATTTTTATTGGTCATTGATTTTGATTCCTTCAAACACTGAGATAGGGTATCTTTATAGCCTCTACAAAGGAAAGTATGGCCATATATGGTAAACAAGGATAAATAATGGATGGTAGGTTTGATTATGAAATGGAATGGCAAATGATAATGGATTGTGGAATGGTTGGGAAAAAAAATAAGATCAAGACTTTTAGTCACATGTAATATTTAGATTCAACATAACTTTGGTTATGGTAGGGCTGAAGACTTGTTATCTTGATAGGACCACTACATTTTTTTGTTATTTGATCTTGAGAGTAGCCACCATCTAGTTAGGCTATAGATTGGAGGTTATTTTGATTTTATCTTTGATTTTATCTTCATCAAGTAGTGAATAACTTTTGTGCTTAGCTATTGGTGCCTCAAAGAGGTTTTCACCAATGAATTTGGCTTGATTGTCCTATAGTGCTTCCAAGAAGGTTTCACCAAGGAATGTTGACTTTTTAATTTGATTGTGTTTTAGTGCTTCCAAAAAAGTTTCACTAGAAGATGCTGAGTTCTGACTTTGATTGTCCCCTAGTGCCTCAAAAAAGGTTTCACTGGGAGAGTGTTCTTCTACTATATGAATGTGGTCTTGGCCTCCTTTCTTTTCTTCAACTTCTATGTCACCATGGATTCAATTCAACAAAGTGTGATTATATTTATCCTAATCAATATTTTTTGGAGATGGAATGTCAATTATATGGCTATTTTAGTTGATGGTAATAGCCTGTAGAATGGTAATGGAATGGGGAAAGGTTGCATAATCCTTATAGAAGATACTAGGAGAACTTATGTTGAATCTGAATTACTCATCCTTAAAAACTATAGAAGGATCATAAATGTATTTAAATTGATCTATAAATCATGTGTAACCAATGTTGTAATAGCCATGAACATATTCTTCTTTTGAATCTAATCCTAAATTAAGGGACTCTAAATCTAATGTTGAGACTGATGTGGATTTAGATTTTGATGGTAAATTTAATGTTGGTCCAAGAGTAAAACCTAACTCTAAATATAATTCTTCATCTAATGGGTACTCTATTATAATTATGTCGTATTGAATATTTGGTATTGGATAAGTAACAACCTATAACGGTATGATGGGCTCCACAAAGACTAGTTTATCAAAGTGAGACTCCTTTAGGATGGGAAAAAGGTCAAGAGACAACTCGTTAGAGACTGGCTTGTCAATAGGAGGCTCTTTAAAAATAGGCATATGGTCAAGGTAATGACTTTCCCAAAGTTGTTTATAATCATTAAGAAGTGGCTCAACATAGACTAGCTCATCAAAGTGAGACTCCTTGATAATTGGTATAAGATTAATAGGCAATTTATCATAGGTTAACTTATCAGAAATAGTTGATTCAATAAAAATGTCCTGGATTGGTTGGTTCTATTGGCCTTGGTTTCTAATGACTTGGAAAATACCAATTTTGAATACGACTTGGTCTTCAAAGGATTAGATCGATCAAGGTTTGGCTGGGATTGGTACTAGATGAGGAATGACTTGAAATTATATAATGATAGGGCATTGGGGAGCATGATTTCTTGCACAAGATAAAGGATGAATTCTTGAGATGGTAACGATAGGACATATTAGAGCTTTATTTCCTATACAAGCCAAAGGACTAGGTCTTGGAATGATGAAGGGGTGTTGTGGAGCTTGATTGCTTGTATAAGCTAAAGGACTAGGCCTAGGAATGGTAATGGTATTCCTTAGATATTGTGGAGCTTGATAGATCATATAATCTAAAGGAGGTTTAGGGGTATCCGATGATTGAATAACAAAAAGGACATTATGAAACTTGATTTCTTGCACAATCAAAATCATCCAAGTCTTCCTCATAAACCATATCATCTTAGTCATGAGTTGGCTCATAAGTTGGTTCTTGATTATGTTCCATGTACTAATTATTAAAAAGAGGGTATGGATCCGTATCCCAAAATACATTATCTATAGTTGGGTCTTCAAAGTCCACCTCAAAAGCCTCTTCATAACAATCAAGGTCTTGAGTTGGATCGTAAGTTATTTCGTGACTTTGTTCATATGAATGATTAATATGAGGCAGATAGAAATTTGTCTCACAAACCATATTATCATCATTGGGGTCTTGACTAAAGCCATAAAAGTCATTTTGTGTAGCCATTATATCATAATTTGGATTTTAAGTGACTCCACTATAATTTTATCTATACATATCTATGTAAATGATAAAATCTCTAGAATAAAAAGGCCTAGAGTTCTAAAAACTCTAAAAAATTGTGTCCAAAGGACAAATGGTTCAAGCTTGGTCTAACTTGGTTGAAGGGGTGGAGTTTTATCTCCAATATGGTTTGAAAGTGGAGCTTTATCTCCAAAAGGATTTGTGCTAAGACTTGGCATAAAATAATTTAACATCAAATGTCTAATTTCAAATGTCATACACATAAAAGGTCAAGTGTTTAAATAAAAAACTAGCATGTCAAAGGTCTAGGTCAAAGTGTTCCAAATAAGGTCTAAACTAGAAAATGGAAAAGTTGAGTTACTAGGTATTTTATCCAAATGCAAATTCAAAATCTAGGATTAAACAAATAGGCATACACTAGTACTTCTGGCCAAATGATATTAAAAGCTATACTTGAAATAAAGGCTGATGTGATTTGATTTAATCTAACAAGTTTGGAAACAACTTTGATATAGACCTGGCACACAGAATCAAATATAAACATGATCAGTTGGCATAATGCATAAGACAAAAGGATCTTTGAGAAAGGATATGTTTCTCCTAAATAGAGGCACAAAAAATGATGAGGATAGGCTTTAAATAAACAAACCATCAATAGTTTTCAAATTTGGGCAATTAATTAATCAAAGTTATGTAACCCAAAAGAGAAAGATATATGTATCAGACCTATGAATTAAGGCATAAACATAAAGAAATCTATGTTTGAATCCAAAATTGACAAGGCTAATTAAAAACTCAATGGTGAAAACTAAGATTTGACCAAACAAGCTAGATAAGATTGGATAGCATGATAGCACAAGATAAACATCCAAATGGTATACATAAAATAGTTTGAAACAAATGGTTTTTGGTATAAGGTAAACTAGCCTTGAAATAAATTGAGATCCTAACAATGTAATCATACTCAAATAATGTGGCCAATGTTATGTTTCAAAGACTTAAAAGGCTTGAAATGTTTTGACATGATTTGGGTAGCATAATGCTACCCTTCGTAACTCAAATGACAAACACACAAACAAGTTTAGTAAAAATTTCAAGGCACAAGTGTGGTGTGAAATATACAGCATAATGCATCTTTAGACAAAAGATTTACATATATAAAAATTAGTTTTGACATGGATTTATGAACAAACAAACAAATAAGTTTTAGTCTTGAAAACACCAAGTAAGATAAATGACCAAAATACACTAAGTATAATCATCTAAATCCTAGCAAGGGTATGACAATGTGGGGCTGACTAAACTATCAAGTTTTGAATGTTTCTAGGGGAATCAATTACATAATGGCTTTCATGTCAAACAATGTAAGAGATAATCATATAAATTGGGTAATCATGGCATTGGCTAGTTGCAAAAATGTCTAGTCCTTTTTACAACCACTACATCTAGTTGTTCACTCAGTGTAGTGCAATGTCCAAATGCAAATACATCCTGTGTGCAACTACAAATGAGTAAGTGAAGTTCAATGTTGGGAGATGAAACCCTAGCTCAAAGCTTCCCTTAAGAAATCATGGGAGGTAATTACATCCCCATTTCAATACAAGATGCAATGAAATTAAAGACATAAAAATAAATACTTTAGGGTCATTTTCAAGGTCACCCAAACTTTAACGAGTTTTTGGGGAGTGCTTTAGATGACATTCTTTCTAAACCTTGGACTAGGCTTTGTGCAATAGGAATAGCACTTTTGATTCCAAAGGTTCCCTATAGGGGACAAATAGAATAGTATACAAGTAATATTACTCTTTTTTCCAAACAAATATTTGATCTAAATAACTATTGAAAACAAGAATTGACAAGTATATTCAATTTTAAGCCCAAAATAAAAGATTTGGTGGTGTTCATTTGACCCCTTGGTCTTAGTTGCAAACTTTGAAAACATTCACCAAAAACATCTAAATTCTTTGTTAAACATCCAAAACAAGTTTCTTAATTGATTTTTAATCATGAGAATGTGATTTAAACATGTTTTAAGAAAATATCAATCTTGGTCCTATATCAAAAATGTTAGCATGTCCTTTAGCTTTGAAGCTCTTTTTGGTTTAAAACAATGAACTTTGGAAAAATAGCTCTCAAGTTTGTGTTTTTGGAAAAACATAGTGACCATCATTGGCTATTACAACTGAAAATGTTTATTTTTGCTAACCAATATTGGTTACCCAACCGACATTGGTTAAGCTATGCAACTAATGTCAGTATTACCTGTCGATATCGGTTACTGTGTAAAACTATGGCAAACAAAAATGGCAAAATAAAGTTAGAAAATAAATTTTCAAGAGTTTTAAGAGTCTAAATAAATATTTTAGAGTTGCAAAATGATCTTCTTCAGGTGTGAGATGCATCTAGTCAGATTGAGCATGCCATAATATGATCTAGGAATTTGACTCAAGAGAGGATGGTTAGTATCATGTTAGTTTCAAATTGAAAACAAAATGAAAGGAACACACTATCTAACATAACATATCTATGCCTAAACACTAGGGAGATCTTAGTTAATAAACATTAATAAAACACACAACTAAAATGCCAAAAAAACTTTCTTTTACCTCCCTTGGATGCTCCAAAATTCTTATTGTAGTGGCTTGTTTGGCTTGTGCTCATGAAGTCCTTGGCAATGGAAGATTTTCTACCTCCATCTCTCTTTGGCACCTTTTGATTGTGGCTTGGATTGGCTTGGAATCAATTTGACATGGTAACACTAGTTTCATGAAGCTTTTAGAACCAATCCTGAATTATAACTTTGCATTCTTAAGTCTTTTTTAGATATTTGAGCATAATAAATTTGCACCAAAAATAGTTTGGAAATGATGTTCATGGCCTCTCTATTTATAGATTTTTGAGAATGAACAAAATCAACTTGAACCGTCCATCTCAAGATTGAGATGTGTGGTTGAGGATTAATTCAATTTTTGGAATTAATTTTGTAATTATCCTTATCATGACATTGGAAGAAGGGGTAATTAAGAGGCATGGAGGGCATCATGGAAGGCATTGATGAGGCATGGAGGGCATGAATATTGATATTTATGGCATTTATGGCCTAGGGATGTCTTCCCAAGAAATGAGGTCACCTAATCATGCAGATATTCAATATTCATTTCTAAAAATAAGTATTCAAAAAGTTTCCATGTAATTTTTTATTAGGCCTTGATTTGGGTTAATTAGCTCTTAAGCATGATTAAGCACTTTATGCACAAATTACTCAAATTGATCAGAATGCCTTATTATCGATCCAAAATTTGAATAGATTGGAATTATAAGTCCATGTCAGATGCATTGGAACCATTATCCCATTTAGGATGCTACCAATAATAAATAAAAAAGGCACGCATCTTATGCAAGAGATTTGATAGGAAAGATCAATCCAGAGCACCTAGGTATAAAATTAGCATTTTGACTAAGAATGATCTGATCAAAGTTAGCTAGCCCATAAATTTCATTCCCCATTTAGGGATACCCTAGCTAAAATTGGGACTTAAATATGTTATTTTCACATCATTTATCATGTTTGAGTGTTTTTAGGCCAGATTGTGTATTTTGGATGGAAATTGGCCAAAACCCTGATTATATCAATGGCCAGATTTAGTTGTCTACAATACTTATAGAAATTACAAATAAAGAGAGATAAAATAAGTCTAAGAGACAAAAATACATGTTTCTAAAGGTAGAAACAAGTTACAGTGCATGTAGGTGAAGTGTAAGAGGAGTTAGAAACTAATTTGCATATGTGTCCATTTCAAACAAGCATCCTCTTCCAAAATTGGTGTAGTATTTATTCAAGCACCTTTCATGAAACTACCTTCATCATTGGCCTTCATTTGGAGTTCCAAATATGACTAGGGGAAAGTGTCTCTTTTTCACTAATAAGAGAAAGTTACAAGGAATCCTCTACCTACATTAGAAGTTTTCCAAATCATTTGTATTCTCTTACACAAGAAGAATCATCATTTATCACTGTGATAACTCCTTTTATTCCTTTCTTGACACTTAGCCTTAGCATCTCCTTATTCTCCCTAACTGATACATACTCTATAGTTAGACTGATGGATTCCATAGATTTGTTGTAGGAGTCTGAAGCTAAACTGATAGAGTCTATAGTTTCTCTGTAGGCCTAGTGGTTTTAGATCCTCTTTCATGGATTTATCACACTTGGTCTTGTTATAACACCTTAATATCATTCATTCATTTTTTCCATGTTTACCCAAGATTTTCCCAACTTGTTTTTGGATCTACTTGAACCCTAACCTTCAATTTCCACCATTTTCTCTCTTTTACAAGTTTTAAGCCCTGAAAGTGGCCTATCTATGAGACAAAATAGAGAGTATTGGACCTTAATATTCATGAAAAAGTGAATATTTGGGAGGATTAATAATGTCCTAATGAACAACTGTACCAAATTATTTCATAAAATTCCATGTTTAATGGGTTTAAGCATCTCAATCTCTTTTGAAAAGGGGCAAAAACCCTATTTTTTGCATACTTTTGACCAAACCTCCTTGTAAATGCTTCTCCCAAACATCCTTAAATCCTATAAGATATTAATACATTCTCTCCATTCTCATTTCATTCTTATGTAACCCTTGAATCAAATAAAACCCTTCTTGCTAATGAAATTCTATGTTTACCCCTTGGGCTAAGAGTTATCTTAACCTACCTATAGGGATTGAGTCTATTTTGTCAAGAGAGAGAGGTATTTGGGTAGCTTGGGATATTATTTTTCATATCATTACATATATTTTATGCTATGGATTCATGTTACAATGTTTAGAATCTTCCTTTCCTTCTTAGGAAGTCAAACTATACTTTGCCCTAACAAACTAGGGCCTTGCTTGTAGGTGATAGTGAATAGGGGTGCCTTCCTATATATATTTTAATTTATGCCTCTTATAAAGATTTAAATTAATTTATATAGTTTCTAATCTCTTTTTCATGGTCAATTTTAAACCATTTCCTTTGGCTCCTAGACCATACTATCACTTATAAGGCTCATCACCACCCACTGCCTACCATAGTTTCCTTTGCTTGGTTGTAGGTCACTCTTTTGATTTGACTAGGCCATAAATTATATGGAACATTCCTAAGCTTCTTATTTAATGTTTCAACCTGATGATCATCTTGAATCCACCCTATCTAGTCAAAACCATTATGATCCTAGCTTAGTCTATAGATTTCCTATGACCTCTATCTTATTCCGTAGAGGGTTGTAGGTTGTTTTTTATATGTAGAAATAATATTAGTTACTTTAAAGGGCATTTCATATAAAATAACACTCATTTGGGGTAGATAAAAAAATTTAGGTACCATTTAAGTCACCACTCCCTTCTTCATGTCTTTTGTTCAGTTCTTCATTTCTATAATCTTGCTACAGCACTGGTATGGAATGGTGATTTTCAAAAGGTAACTGAGGGATATAATCTTATGGAATCCATGTGTATGTGTTTTTTGAACACTTATAAACATATAAACTTACTCCACTTATTACCCCCATGTATCTATACATACCTCAAAAGGACTAATCAACATTGCCAATTTATCCTCCTTATAGGCCACCTATAGGTGTATTGACTCCATCTAAGCATTAAACTTGCTGTAGATTTTGATGTGAAATTACCTTATACATGTCACCTTTACAATACACTTACAGTCATTGGAGATCCTTCTTAAACTTTCTCAAATAAACACATCACCCTTTTGCAATGAAACACAAGCTTTGGAAGGCAATTGGGACCTCCAAATGGCTCAATTCATAGGGTTTTGAATGAGGTAAAATCATAATTTAGAGAAACTAAGGTTACTTTTCCCCAAAATGGAAACATAACCATTCATGTTCATATTTCTTTGAGATTAACATGAGCAATGGTGATACTTCTTCTCAAACCATTGAGAGAATATTGATATGGCTATGGTGAAGAAAAGCCTTGACTATCTGGCTCTATTGTGGCTAAGTATTTCATTTCTTCATATCTCCTACTATAGTAACATAGAAACCAAAACTTGGGAAACAAACAACATTTATTTCAAAACAACAAAGGTCTCTATGCATTTTACTATACCAATATGGTTTTCACATTTATCTCAACACTTCATGAGCTCTGTTAGGATATGAAACATCAACACAAAGGTGTTTGAGCTCTTAAAACCATGGAAACATCACCCTCATGAAGTTATTCCACCAATTAGACCATATGGACCACCTTAGTAGAAGAAAAAACTTACAAGGTATGGGTAATGATAAGTAGAATGGATTGGATAACTTCTAAGAGATGGTTCTTAAAACTCAAACCATCAATATCTAAACTCCTACTATGAAATTAAAGGTATGGGAAATTAAACATCAACACAAAGGTGTCTAAGCTCTTAAAACCATGGAAACATCACCCTCATGAAGTGATTCCACCAATTAGACCATATGGACCACCTCAGTAGAAGAAAAAACTTACAAGGTATGGGAAATGATAAGTAGAATGGATTAGATAACTTCTAAGAGATGGTTCTTAAAACTCAAACCATCAATATCTAAACTCCTACTATGAAAATAAAGTTTAACTCATGTACTAGCCTCCCCTAGAAGCACTGGACCTAAAACTCTTCCAGCTAAATGTACCAAGTAAAAATCTATGAACTTTAGAATGCTTTCCAAGAGATCGATGGAGAGATGGGAAGGTTTTGAGCCATTTCTAGTTTTTCCAAAGATGGAAAACATAGGGATGAGTCATAGAAGCTAAAGCGTCACACTCCAACCTTCCCACATGTACCAATCTTCCTCATAGGCCATAAAAGTGTCTGAAACCTCTTATTTCTTCAATATAACTACTTCTTTTCTAAATATTCTACCAATTTATCAGCTAAAATAGTTACAAAAAGTTAGAATTGACACATATGAGGTGGCATCATCTTTTTAAGCTTGAAAAATTCCCAATAAATTTGTATAATACATTAAATGCACTATTTTGGATATTGAAAGGACCTTAGAAATACTTTAAATGACTTGTGGGGATAAATTGACAATGGTTATACTATTATAAGCATGAATTAACACTAAATTACTTATGATATACCCTCTAATAGAAACTTTTGCTATATAGGTTGACCCAAATTGACTAGATAGTTAATTTGGTCAACAATACACTTTTTAGTGAATTCAATTGCATCCTTTTCAAGAGTAGGCCAAAATTAACCCATACATAGGCATTTGTGGGATGTATCATGTCCACTACAAGGGCCACTAAAAATTCCCCCATGTGCTTATTCAATAAGAGGAGGGACCTCATCTTACATAACATAATGGAGCAAGGCACCTTCAACATTGTGATAATAAAGGATTTTGTATTGAAATACATACTTATAATCTTGTTTATGGATACGAATATTTTCATGAGAATCTAAGTTAAGAGGATAATTTTGGTGTTCAATGAATTGAATGATGTCTTTATACTAGGTTTTTTTCGAATGGTGATAGCCTCGATGTGGCAAATATGTGAATTTAGTGGTTGAGTAGAAGACAAAGATTTTCTTATTTATATAAGAAAAGTGGGAACAAAAATAACTTGGTGGAGTTGAAAATAGATGTTGAATAAGCAAGGGAATTAGTAATAAAATTTTGATCTTGAAGGTGTTGAGGTCAACATACCCCCCCCCCATTTCTAAAAATGTGGTCCTTTGTTTCAAATTATGAAAAATTGTACCTTAAAATTGAAAACTCACTTGATCAGAGTACCTTTGGCATGTTTGTAGTTAATTATATATTTCAAGATCACCCAGAGTTGGTTTTGTTACCATACTCATTTATGATTCTAGTTTCATATTGCCTAAATATACTAGCTTTAGATCTTTATGTTTCAGGTTACAGCTTTAATGGAGTCCATTTGGAATGGGCATTGTCTTGGGTTCCATATCTTAATGTTAATTTGATCTTTTACTAACCTTTGGTCTATTGAAAATCAAATTAAAATCATGTTTAATCATCTTGAAACCCTCATTAAAATTACCCTAGCTTAGGTCCCTTTGAATAAAATTCAAATTTTCATGAAATTAATTTACATGGGAATGACTAATTAAGTCATAAACCCAGTTTAATTTTTATCCTAAGGATTATTCATGTTTATCAACATGACCAAACCTTAATCTAAAAATTTATACTTGGTCCTTTATGCCCTAAACCCCTTTCGTTCCTTTTATCTCCACATAATCTAACTAATCATAGGTTCCCTTTCTAATGTTTTAAGCCTTATCCTTGACTTTATTCCATGTTTTTTATTATGTATGGGGTCCCCTTTATCATGTTTTAAAAAAAAATTAGCTTAAAAATTTTATCCTAAGTTTTTAACCATGTTTATTAACAAAAAATAAAACCATAAGCCAAAAACTTTATACTAAGTTCTTTATTGTCCTGAGTACTAACTTAAATATCATTTTCATATATAGGATCAATGGTCCACATTTGATTTGGTGATCAATATCCAATGGTGCAAGATTAAGTTGAAAATTCAAAGCCCTAGCCTTAAGCTAAAGTTTAAACATCTTCCAAAGATCAATGGTACATGTTTTCTCAAGCAAGTTTAATTTAATGATGCATATTGAGTCAAGACTTCAATAGAGCCCTCAGACAAGTGAGAGGGTGACAAGTGTCACACTCATATCCAAATAACACTTAGAAACCAATGGAATTTGACCTTGTGGATCAAGATCCAATGGAGTGTATTTGATCAGGCAAAGATGATCGAACTATGCATAGTAAACATTGAATAGCTAAGAATCCCAAGGATAAATGTGGAGATGACATATGGCATAACCATTAGATATATATTAAAACTCAAGCATATTTTAAATATTGATGATACACAAATGAGCGTACACATTATGATTAATGGTATGCAGAGCAAAATGCATAATTAAATAGATCAAGATCAACAGAACGTGATTGATCTATGTGAACAAGATCAACATTATGAGATCAAAATTAACATTTTAACCAATATTAGAGTAAATATAGAAGTGATAAGTGTCATAACCATGGGTAACATAGTAATCGGCCAATGGTGTTTGATCATTTAGATTGAGATCAATGATCCACATTGATTAGTGAAAAAAATAATCCAATCTATGAGACTAAGGTGGAATTTTCAAACAACAATAGTCACTTTTTAAATATTAATGAGAAAAATGCCATGAAAATGCCACAAAGATTCCATGATGATGCCACATTAGAGCCACGTACGTATAATATGCCAAGTTGAATATTTTACAGACTCAATAAATATAAGTGTATAAGTACCAATATAGTTGGGATATAAGTCATAAAGCTTTCACAAGTTCAAATAGTTGTCACCATTAAATCATTGTCAAAACCTTTATGAAAGCCTTAAAAAGAACAAAAACCTTGATTTGACCCTATGCTCATTATAATCAAGCCAAAGAATTTGAATTATCACTTGTGAAAGGATAATTTGATCTATAATTGAACTTTAGACCACTAGAAAGCAATCTAGATAAGCCCACAACCATGGCATCCTAAAAAGGTGTTTCAAGGGAATATGTAGAGCTCTATCTAACTTTAGATATAAAAGGGATGGTTTTTAAAGACACACAATTTGATGTCACAACTCTGAATATAGGGGACAACAATTGGTTGAGCTTGTTTTGAACCATTGATAACTAGCAACCCACCACAAAAGAAGAACATGTCTATAAGGAGGTTATACTATAATGATCAAGGGCATCTTATAATAGAACAAAATTTAGAAGAGACTACCATCTTGTCAATCCAAGAAGATAGATTCAAGCTATTTGAGGACACCATGATTAACTTATTCATTTCCTTAAAGTTAGTTAGAACCAAATAAGAGGCAATAAGTAAACAAAATTTCATAATTATAGACCAAGTTGGCCAATAGAAATCTTCAAGTTATTAATTGAAAGACTTGATTAAGGCCTTGACCAAGAATCAAGTCTCTAAATTTGGGATAATCTGCCTAGCCCATTTAAATATAGTTATGGATATATTGGTGGATAAGATTAAAACCCTGAGCAGTTGGTCCAAGTAGATGGAGTTCAATACTAGAACTCCTCAATTCATGTATCAAGTAAGGAACCAAGTCCAAAGAAAGACAAGGGTTTATAACAAGAAGATCATGGACCTATTATTTTCATTTGAAGAGAATATAAGAGATTCTAGGAGCATAAATCATGCCTTTGAAAGAGCTAAAAAGGACCTCAATAGCCTGGGAGATTAAGAAAGAGAGTTGCTCATGAGACCCATTTTTGACCTCTAGTTGATCAACAAGAAACATTATAAAATGAAGATCTTGCAAGGAAGGTAGAAGGTTGTAACAACACAAGGGTACTAAAATTAGTTGGATTAGGAATATTATTTTGTAACTAGCATTGTATATTTTAGAAAAGGAATATTCTTTTTGTAAAGTCATGTACATCTTATAAAATACATTGCCTATAGGTCAGTATATTAGAAAAGGTCATTTGTTCTTGAATGTAATATAAAGGATAGCTATCTTAGAGACATGTACAAATGTAATTTGGCATTATTGATCAACATACCTCATGCAATATATATATATATATATATATATATAAAGAGGTATTAAAAATTGTATAGGGAGAGAATTTTTGGATCCAAAACTATTTGTAACTTTTGAAAAAATTAATATAAGCAAGGAGTTCTGCAAAGTTTGTCCACATTTACTTGTGTGAATTGCTATCATGATTTCTCTCTCATTTGTTTGATCTTATCTTCAGATTTCAATGGTTCTTTTGAATTCTGTATGTGCATATTTAAATTTAAAGTTTCCAATTTGTGATAATGTTAGATTATTTTAAATATTTTAGGTTTACTTTGCTCTCTTTACTCTTCTTGCATTTGGGCTAATGTTATTTATTTGTAGGGGCAAAATTGTTAAAGTAAATCTTGTTCTTATTTGCATCTTTTCATACTTTCTTTAGATGTCTTCCTCATGTGTGATAGGATTTGAGATTATGTTACTTCATGTTTCACATTGGTTAAATGCATCTTCAGATTAAATTGGAACTTTGTCATAATGTTTGAAGTAGAGATCAACATCACTTCTCTTTTATGCCTTACCCTTCTTTTTTCTATTTTTTTTATCAATTCACCTTAGATAAGCTTCATTGTGAATATTCATCTCAGTTTAGATTTAGACTTAGTTTTGAGAATAATTCACTTTTAGATCATCTTCAAAATCAAAGATTAACTATTGAGCCATGGTGGCTCCCAACCACCAACTAATATAAATTTGCGATATAGTTAACATGTTCTACCTCTATTCCACCAAGGATTATAGGATTATCACAACCAGTAACTCATGCAATATATTATATGAATCCATAAATGAGAAGTGTTTATTAAAAATTATATGAACCTATTGATACATCTAAGTGCATCAATAAGGGGGGAAATTGTGCTAGGAGGGTCAGTTAAATATTTAAAAATTTACAACATTTTGCTAATTTTGGGTGAATTTTATTCAAATATTGATGTATTCTTTGCATATTTGTGTTTCTTTTAGCATATTTATGTAAATATCATTGATCTTAATGGTTTTGGAGTAGTCTTTCTACTTATTTAGACAAAGATATATGTTCTTTTCTGTTTGATGTTTAAATGTGGTAAAGATAGCTTAAGATCTATGAATCCAAGGCATTTGAGGTTAGTAATAGCTATTTTCTTCAAATATTGATTGGATCTCTATAAATTTGAGTTTTTTTGAGATTGAAACTAGTAAATATCATTCATATTTACATGTGTGGACACATCTTTGAGATAATTTAGTTAAATATTGATGTCCTTTGCCATTATTTATACATGTGTACAAAATTTGCTTAATGTGCAAGTTTTATCATCATCCTTTATAAAGATAAGACTTACACATTATATTTGAATTAGGGTTCAAATCTCTCAAGTTGGAATTACCAAGGATAAGGACTAGGTCAAGTTCAGAGACATGGGTTCCTCTTCTTTCATTAGGAGTCCATAAGAGAGCTAGGTGAGACAAAGGTAAGCATAGACTTTCAAAGCCTCAACCAACTTCACCAATTTAGGGTGCTCCTATGTTTAATATCTATCAAGGTATGGTTTGGCTAGGTGGTTCTTTAATAAATATACCAAGTGTGGTACATGACCTTCCTCATAATCCTAAAAAGCATTTTCCCACTCTAAGTCCTAATGGTGTTATAAGTGTTGAAGAACACATTAAATCCTCCAAAGTTTCTTTAAGACTTTTGAATGTAGTTCATGAAGATGTAGCATGCAAATTATTTCCATTTACTTTTAAAGATGTTACATATGAATCATTCCTTAACCTTCATGAAAGCTACATAGATAGCTAGAATGATTTTAATAATTACTTAATTGATTAATTTGGTAAAATCATTAGTCCATGTGTCCTACACCAATAGTTTACCATAGTCAAAAGAGACTCAAATGAGCCCATAAGAGCATTTAATGATAGATTCCAAAAAAATGTTTAGCAAAACCATAGCTCCTTATAAACCTGATGAGGCTTTATCCTTAGAGATATACAAGGATGCCTTAGATCCCATGACTTATGTGTTTCTCAAAAGATCTAATTAGGTCATTAATACTTTAGCCTTAGTTTAGTTAAAGTTGTGATCATTAATGATTAGATACAACCACAAGGCCAAATGACATACATTATTCCAAACATTAATCCAAATTTGCCTATTTTGAATGTCATCCCTAATGCCATTTAAAATATGCCAACCTTAAATTACCTCCTAATTCTAAACTAATTGCCTTTGATTCATGCACATCCTAGCCAAAACCTATGATTCTTTAACAATGCTACTAGTATATCTAGTCCATAAGACCAGAGATATTTGATGCTTATAGCCAGTAGTAATACTCAAGTCCATAATTCTAAGGCACCCAAGAATGAGAATGAATCTATATTAAATATGGTTCAAAATCTAGCACTGATTTCATTCAATTATAAAAGTAAGTTGGCAATACTAGAGAAAGATCTAACAGGAACTTCTCTTTATAAAGGCTCAATAGGCCTTCAAATAGATTTCAAAATTAAAAAAATAGCCATAATAATGAGTCATATACTAATAAAAAAGTGCCTAATATAAATCTTGGTGATGTACCTTTGTCTAATTATTATAGACTATATTACACTTCAAAACATGGTGAATTAGAGTGTCTATAATTTTACAATGCTTTTAAATCTTTTAAAAAGAATTAGATACTTTTGAAGTTGTACCTAATAAATACAATGATGTAGGTACCTTAGGTTATTCAAGATCATCTAAATCTGTTGATTTAACTTTCATGGTGGAGATATTTGAGTTCCCATTTCAAGAGGAGAATGAGCCCGAGGATATCCCTAAAGAGATTCATGCTTTTTAGAAATATTTGAAGAAGACCTATCCTCTAAGGAATAGGGAATAGAAACAACCTTTGAATACCTCAAATCCACCAAATAATTTTGACTCTCCTTCTAATACTACATCATATAACAATCTAGAGCCTCCTAAGGGAAGTACCTCTAAACCTAATGTCAATACATCTAATTATTATAATAGGACTAGATATAATATAGTAGAGGATATGAAAAATATCAAAGCTAAGATTACCTTACATGAGTTGACTCAGATTATAGGATAAAGGGATCTATTATTAGAATCTTTGTCTAAGAAGCCTGGTAAGTCACAAAAGGCTACACATGTTAACATTATAATACACAAAAATAAGGTAGACATTCCACATTTCTTGATCATAGATAGGATCTTTGGTAAGAATTTACACAATTTCTTGGTAGATTTAGGTGCATCTAGAAACATCATGCCTAAAGGTATTTATGAACAATTAGGTTTGACTCCAATTAAATATGATAGGGTTGTGACTCAATTAGATAAATCAAGAGTGAAAGTGATTAGTGAATTGTTGAATGTTCACATGTAGATTGATTCTAAATTAAAGATCTAATAGTTCATTAACATCTAAGTGGTGGATATTCTTGATGCATATGGAATACTACTAAGAAGGGACTAGATCAAATCATTGAATGGTTATATGTCAATTGACTATTCACACATATGGTTACCTTGGAAAATAGTTCCAAATCAAGTTAGGATAGAAAGGAAACTTAAAATGAATTATATGATCACTGAGTACAATGCAAATAATGAGAGGGTCAACATGGTTAACTCAAATCTAGGAGTTTACACTCTTGACTCCACAAAGGTATGTAACTCTAATACTTCTCATGTTATGCCTAAATTATGGAAGTTATAGTTTGATGGTGCTAGATCTAAACTAGGATCTAGAGTAGGAGTGGTATTAATCAATCCCATTGGGAAAGAATATAGTGCCTCTTACAAACTTCAATTCCCATGTACTAAAAATATCACAGAGTATGAAGCACTTATTCTTAGATTATAATTTTTAATCAAACACAAGGTCAAGGAATTATTAGTTTGTGGTGATTGTGAACTAGTAGTTAATCAGGTCAAGAGTAAATCCTAATACAAGCTATCATATCTCAAGAAGTATAAATTTAGAGTATGAGACTTAATTGAATGTTTTGATGCTTTCAACATTGTGTCAATCACTAGGGAGGAAAATAGGGATGATGATGAATTGATTCAGCTGTAACCAACCTTATGCCCAATCAAATTTCCAAGTTATAAATCTTTACCATTTAATTATTCCCATGTCCCTCAATACCAAATAATGTCAACCATTTTCAAGTATTCAATGATGATCATTAGATCATAGATTTCATGACTATCATAGGAGTATTTAAGGCTCACATCATTGATGAAACTAGTAAAAATACCCTTAATGGTGATAAAGTTAAAGACAAGGTTATTTAATTGAGTGACAATAAGATCCACAAAGGGATGATATCCTTAGAGATACTATTTGAATCAAAAAAACTAGTTGAGACTGTCAAGGTTCCCAAAGTAGATGGGAAGGACTACAATGCAATAGACATAAGCTCCCAAGGTTAACCTTAGTTGGTGAATATTGGTATAGCCTACATAAGCATTGAAATTGAGAGAGCCAAATATTTGTTGACCAAGTATAAGGATGTAATAGCATGGTCCTATGATGACTTAAACATCATTTATCCTAGGGTCATAACCCACACCATACCTCTAAAGGAAGCCTATAATACATTTAGGCAAAAATAAAGGCCAGTCAACCCTATCTTAGAACTAATGATATGTAAAGAGGTCAAGAAGTTACTAGATGCTAAGATAGTGTTTCCCATTATACATTCCACTTGGGTAGCTAACCTAGTACCAGTCAGGAAGAAAAGTGGTGAAATTAGATTGTGCGTTGATTTTAGAAATATGAAGAGTATCTGAAAAGGATAATTACCCCCTACCTTCTCTTGACTAAGTAATCTAAATTGTTTTTTGTTCTATTATAATGTCTTTTTTGATGATTTTTTAGGGTATAATCAGGTGATAGTGAACAAAAAATAAAAAATGAAGACTACATTTACCACTAAGTGAGGCACTTTTGCCTATAAGATAATTCCCTTTGGATTAATAAATACAAGTACAACCTTTCAAAGAGAAATGGATCATGCATTCCAAGGCCCTATAGGTAAGTGCATTATTATTTACATAGATGATCTGACTATATTTTCAAAGAACAAGGAAGATCACATCACACACTTGTAACAAGTATTTAAAAGGTATATAAGGTATGAAATTTATCTCAACCCAAAGAAGAGATTTTTTTATGTATCTGAGGGAAAATTGTTGGGACATGTTATAACTAAGGAGGGGATCTCTATAGACATAGATAGAGTAAATTAAATATCAAAGATAGAACCCCCTAATAATAGGAAGGAACTAAAATATTTCTTTGGTAAAATTAACTTTGTGAGGAAATTTATTTTTGGTTTTGCAAAAATAGTGAGACCTTTAAATGACATGTTGGAGAAAGATGTTAAGATACTTAGAATGAAGAGACCAATAGGACTTCAAATAAATCAAATAAGAAATTAGACAAGCCCCTGTACTAATAAGTCTATAATTTAATAAAGACTTATATCTTTACTATATTACTTCTAACCATATAATTATATCTATCCTAACTCATAAGATAGATGGATGTAATCATCCTATTGATTTCATGAGTAATAATTTTTAAATTTTTGAATTGAATTATTATCTTATTTACAAGCAAGCATGTGCTTTGGTCAAAGTAAGGAAACAATTTAGGCATTATATACTTATAAATAAGTTACATGTAATACTACCAAACCTTGCCACTAAGCTCATGTTTAGTCAAT
Organism: Torreya grandis; assembly: GCA_037957365.1. Taxonomy (NCBI): domain Eukaryota; kingdom Viridiplantae; phylum Streptophyta; class Pinopsida; order Cupressales; family Taxaceae; genus Torreya; species Torreya grandis. The sequence goes on from JARHVA010005431.1 coordinate 65,546, forward strand.
GTGAACTTGGAGAAAAGAGATGTAAGTGGATGTTTTTTCTCCAAGAATATGATCTAGAGATGAAGACTATAAAGTTGGTAATATGTCAAGGTTTAATTTATTTGATTACCAATAATAATCCCAAAATGAGTGTCATTCAAGTAGAATAACAAAAAAAATATCCCAATGATTGGTATGATCCTACTATTCATTTGCTAATCAATGGCTATTATCCTACAGGGTTAAGTAGAGAGTAAAATAAAGCTTTAAGGCTCAAAGAAGCTCATTTCCTGATTAAGGATGGAGTGTTGTATAAGAATAATTTTTAAGGTATTTAACTAAGGTGTGTTCCCAAGGAAGAGGTGGCTGATATCTTGAACACTTTCCATGAAAAATTGGGAAGTGGGCATCCATCTAAAAGGACAACAATCCATAATTCCCTAGAGTTGGTTACTACTAGCCCACTATATTCAAATATAATCACAAGCATGTGAGATAATGCCACTCATGTCAAATATCCCAAAGCATCCATGTCATTAAAGCTAACCATGATTGATAAACCCTTTGCCCAATGGGACTAGATTTTATGGGGGTCATTAACCCCAATTCATCAGATGATCACAAGTATGTTCTGACTACTACTGACTACTACAAAATATGGATTGAAGCAGTGGCAACCAAGTAGTTTAGGACTAAAGAGGTGATCATATTTTTAGAATAAAACATATGCACAAGGTTTGGAACACCAATATCTCTAGTTTGTGATAATGGATCTACCTTTATATCCATTGAGATGATGGAATAAGAATATGATAGCAACATTGTTCTTAAGTTCTCATCAAACCATTACCCTTAAGGCAATGGAGTGTTTGAAACAATAAATAAAAATTTTATGAAATCCATAAAGAAGTCTACAACTGATAAACCAAGAAAATGGCATAAGCTACTTAAGTATGCCTTTTGGGCAGATAAAACTAGAGTCAAAAAAAATCTCAAGGCATCACCATTCTTACTAGTATATGGTAAAGAACCTATATTTATCATCACACTCAAGCTACCAACATATAGGTTCATACAAGAGTACATGGAAGAGGACCAAGAATTTTCAATTTAAAGGCTACTTGACATCATACAGATGGAAAATGCAAGAGAGGAGGCTTTTTCCAACTTTAGAAGACACCAAACCATAATCAAGAGGTGGTTTGAAAAAATTTCAAAGATAAAGGTGTTTAGAAAAGGAAACCTAATTCTTCTTTGGGATAAATACTCAAAACCAAAAGTAAAACATGGGAATTTCACACCTTTGTGGATTGGCCTATATCAAATTATTGAGATGCTAAGAGATAACACCTTCAAACTAAAAGACTTGCAAGGAGCAAAGTTTACATTACCAACTAATGTGCAATACCTCAAGTACTATTTATCTATTACCCCATTTTGAGTCTTCATGGAATGAATTTTAAGACTATTTATAGTTAGTATAGGTAGGATTTAGATTATTTTCTTTCTTGTTTCTTTCCCTCTTGTCCCTTGTTTGTGCATAGTGTTTATATATATATATATATATATATATATATATATATATATATATATATATATATATATATATATATGTTTGCTTGTTTGTTTTGTATTTGGTTTATTTGATTTCCATTATGTTTTTCCTTAAATAAGTCCTTTTGGATAGTCCTCAGCTCAAAATACATTTATATTCTCAAAAGGAACTTGACATTTTAGGAATGTAGGTATGTGTTCTTAGCATTGGTTGATCATGGATTATTATAATATGAGCTTAATGTTATAATTTGGAGAAACTAGTAAAGATTGATGGTTAGGATGATTGTTCCTTGGGATTTTAAACATTATTCTAATTTAAGCTTGGCTTTAAGAAGGAATGCATATTTATGATGAAATCTTGAATTATTAGGATACAGTCATGTTTACACTTAATAAACATTATTATCTAGGATAAGGCTACAACCAAAAATGATTATTTGGAGATCAAACACTTGACCAAATCCCTAAACCTAGCTAACTTGGTTCTCAACCTTTGATATAAAGTCAAAATGATCTAAAATTTTAAAAAATAAGAGCTTATTTAAAAATTAAAGAGATTTATAAGCAGAGGTGATTCTAGTAACCTTTATCAAGGTTATGGACTCCCAAATGGTAGTGGAACAAAGCCTAGAGTGGATCCAAAGTCATTTTTATCAGGGTTATGGATGTTTGGCTAGTAGTAGAGCAATGCCTAAGCCTTCCTTATGATAAATCATGGATCTTAATTAATATCCAAACATGATGAAATTTAATGTTGTGATCTAGGAATTTGACTCAAGATAGGATGGTTAGTATGGTGTTAGTTCCAAAATGAAAACAAAATGAAACAAACACACTAATAGTATAACATCTCTAGGCCTAAACACTAGAGAGAGCTTAGTTAACAAATTCAAATGACAAACACAACTAAAAATCAAGGAATGAAAACACAATAATTCCTTCACCTTCCTTAGATGTTCTAAATGCCTTTGTAGTGGTGGCTTACTCGGCTTGTGCTTATGAAGTCCTTGGTAATGGAAGTTTGGCTACCTCCATCTCTCCTTGGCACATTTGGGTTGTGGCCTAGCTTGGATTGGAATCAATTTGGCATGGTAACACTAGTTTATTTAAGCTTTTAGAACTGTTTGATCATTATAACTTTGCATAATCCAGACTTAGAAATGATGTGATAAAGTGTACTATTTATAGATTTTTACAAATGTCTAGAATCAACCTAAACCATCCATCTTAAGATTGAGATGTGTGGTTGAGGATTAATTTAATTTTATAATTAAGTTTATAATTATCCTCATCATGACATTGGAAGAAGTGGCAATTAAGATGCATAGAGGGCATCATGGAAGGCATTGATAAGGCATGGAGGGCATGAATCCTAATATTTGTGGCATTTATGGCCTAGGGATGTCTTCCCAAGAAATGAGGTCACTTAATGATGAAAATATTTAATATTAATTTCCAAAAATAAGTTTTCAATAAGTTTTCATGGAATTTTTTATTAGGCCTTGATTTGGGTTAGTTAACTCTTAAGCATGATTAAGCACTTTATGCACAAAACACTCATCTTGATCAGAATGCCTTATTATTGGTCCAAAATTTGACTAGATTGGAATTTGAAGGCACTACCGAATGCATTGGAACCATATTCCTATTTAGGATGTTACCAAAAACAAATAACAAAGGCATGTGTCTTGTATAAGAGATTTGATAGGAAAGAGCAATCTAGACCACGTAGATGCAAAATTAACATTTTGACTCAGAATGATCTGATCAAAATTAGCTGGCACATAATTTACATTGCCCCATTTAGGTATACCTTGGCCAAAATTGGGACTTGAATATGTCATTTTCACATCATTTAGCATGTTTTATTATTTTTAGGCTAAATTATGCATTTTAGGTAGAAATTGGTCAAAAGCTTGGTTGAAGGTTATCGATGGCTAGTTTTAGGTGTCTATAGTTTGCCCCTATTTGGGAAGGCATTACAAGCTATAAGCACAGTAACATCTTCTCAAATAATGAAAAGGTCTTGTATGCCTACAACTATGATCATGATAAACTAACTTTATGATGCCCCCTTGAGCAAATGATTAGCATAAGTAGGTTGGAAAATGGTCCCTCAAAAAGAAAGAAGCAAAATAAGGGGACCAAAGAAAATATATATGATGGGGTGAAAACATAATGATATTAAAAAATTAGTCAAAGTCACTGAGAATGTAAGTGGGATAGTGTACAATGGTTTTCCCAAAGGTGGTTATAAGCATTGTACCCCAATAGTGGAAATGTGGTATGATAACACAATGATTTGCTCAAAGGCAGTTATAATCATTAAGAGGATGAAACTACCCCAGTTAGGATAGACAAACAAGAGAATGTCATGCCCCTATATAGAAAAAAAAAGTAAAGTTTTGATAACATAATGATTTAACCAAAGGTGGTTATAATCATTGAGAAATGTAGGTGGGATGGTATGCAATGATTTACCCATAGGTACTTATAATCATTGGACCCCAATAATGGAAAACATGATAAAATTGATTGAGGATGATGATAACTTTACATAGAGGATAATGAGGAATTGGAATAACATATTAGTAGGGAGATGGTCATTCAAACTAATAAAGGTTAAAATTCTTTTGTGGTTAATTACTCTATTTGGGATATGATTAGGAGTGAATCAAGATGTTAGTGTAGAAGAGATGCCACCATTGCTAAATAGAATTTTTGAATATTGAGTTTGTTGTATCACATGTCGGTAGGCATCATGGTATAAAATCATGAGGACTTGGTTGAAATATGCATAAGGACTGACTCCCAAAATCCAATACTCAGTAGAAAATAATGCATCAATGATAAAAACCATGATGACAATGTAAACATATGAATATGGATGGATTCAAGTGTAAGTGTGGCCAAGGAATCACCCAATGAACACACATAAACTAAATCAAGGCAATAGTGCTGAAAGCAAACAAATAGATAGTCAAAGAAATAATAAAGAAATAAACAAAGAAACCTTATGAATATTTCCCCTAGAAAATAGGCAAAAACTTAACAAATGAACAAAATGGGGGAATAGAAGAAAAGGAAGGGGGTGTTCGAGCTATCTCCATATGCACTAGGAAGGTGGATGCTACCTATATAGTTTCATGGATGTAAAAAACTAATAAAAATATTTAGGCCAAATGTAGTTCTCCCAAGGAATGGGAAGAATGTGATAACTAATGAAAACAAACATAATGGATGTGAGAGAAGAATAGGAATGGTCTTGTAAAATGGAAAGTGCATGAGAGAAAAAGGCCAAAAAGGATGGAAAAACTAAATGACAAGTGATTTTCTTGTAACTTAGTAAGGTTTCCCATAATCCTTAAGGCAAAGAAGTAGTCAATGTTTTTTATTATTTTCTAACAATTTTTCAAATGTTTTTGAAAGTGTTTTGAAGTGTCTCAACTCAATCGAGGATAACAAGACACTAAATGGTTTAAGCTCATAAAATGGTGATATTGTTTAAACTAAGGTATCTCACAAAATGGTGAGAGTGTGGCTTAGGTTAATCATAAAATAGTGAGAGTGTGGCTTATGTTGCTCGTAAAATGATGAGAGCATGGCTTAGGTTGGTCATAAAATGATAAGAGTGTTTTGGAAAGGGTGACTGAGCTGACCTCAACAAGGATCAATTACTACCTACATAGTCCCAGATTAAGACCTAAAGTAACTATATTTCTACCTTTACAGTGGAGGAACTCAACTAGTGTAGTAGTCAATTCAAACAAAATAGGCACAGTTGGTAAAAAGGCACAGCATGGCATAAGAAGTGGTAAGTTAGTATGTCAAGGCTTAATGTTGCCCCTAGTTTACCCATAGGTAGTTATAACTAGGACACAATGACATAGACCAATGGTCCTAATATTCCCAAAGGTGGTTATAATTAGTAGCAAGACTGGTGGTAAGAAAGGATTAACAAATGAAGGATATAATTGTTAAAACTTCTATCACACTATCCCAAAATATAATATCTATTTGAAGTACTTGAACCAACTAATGAAACTGATTAGATACCTTGATGTTGTGTAATGAATGGCCAAAAATGAAAGTTAAATAGGCTAGGATTTAGAACACACTAGGTTGATATAATGGAAGCAAAAAGTGGATATGGTGAAGAGATGGATAAGGATGGTATTTATACAAAGAAGAATAGTGACAAAATAACATAACTAAAATTGACCTTATAGAAAATACACCTTAGTGCTCAAGCATAGTACCATGTGAGATGAATAATATTCATTGGCTCAAGAATTTCATCTCTGTCTAGTGTGGCAAGTTTGTATGCTCCTGACCCATAATCTGCAGTGATGATGAAAGGCCCTATCTAGTTTGGTTTGAATTTCACTTTATGCTTCTTCGTAGTCATGGTGTTCTTTTGGTTTTCTTTAAGAACAAGATCACAAAGTTCAAATGTTCTATACTTAACATACTGATTATAGTGGCCTTTGAATCAATTTTGATATGCTTAAATATTTTTGAGTGTATCTATACATTTCTCATCAAGTATGTCTCGCTCTTGTAGGAAAGCTACTCGATAGTCATGATCATTTAAGACATGTTTGAAATAGATACATAGTGAAGGCAATTTAACCTCAATGGGAAGGACGGATTTAGTACCATAAACAAGTGAGTATGGAGTGGCTCATGTGGGGGTACAATGATTGGTATGGTATGCCCAAATGGTAGGGAATATCTATAAGTGCTAATCATGACCAGCATCATTGACAATATTTTTGAGAATGTTAACAATTATTTTATTAGATGCCTCCACTTGGCCATTACCTTGAGGGTAATATATTGTATAAAAATGTTGTGTGATGTTGTATTTAGTAAATAAATGGTCTACATCCTTATTCTTGAATAATCCTATATTATTAGATATAATGTCAGAGGGGATACCGTAGCAGCAAATGAGATGGTTAAAAATGAATTTAGAAATTTTCTTTCCAATCATGTAAGTGAGGGGTATAGCTTCAACCCACTTAGTGAAATATTTAGTGGTGGTAAGAATATGTTTATGTCCATTAGATGAAGTGGGGCTAATCTTCCCAATGAGCTCAAGTCCCTATGTAGAAAATGGCCATGGTGTCAATATAAATTTCAATGTTTTTGTTGGGGCATAAAATAGATTAACATGCCACTGACATTTGTCACACTTTTTCACATATGAAATAACATATAAGTCTATTATGGACTAATAATAACCAGTACACAAAAAAAAATTGGATAGAACTGTCCCGTTAGAATGAGTGCCACATACTCCTTCGTGAACTTCTCTTAATGCTAGTGTAGACTCTACCAAAGTTAAATAACGAAGCAGAGTTCCATCAAAACTATAATGGTACAGGGTGGATCCAAGTAAAGTATAATGAGTGAAATGATGAATGAAGGTTTTTGGTTTGTTTTTAAGACAGGTTAGGTGGTATAACTTGGTCATGAAGGTAGTTTTAAAGGTCTGAGTACTAGATAGAATTAGGACCAACAATATCACAAATCATGACAATGGTTGAAGGTTCATGAGTTGGTGCTAACAAATTCTCAATGAGGAACTAATACTCTCTAGCTTTATCTATTTGTTGAATCAGAGAGCCAATAGTAGCCATGACATCTATAGTTCTATTACTAGCTCTTGGTATGTGATCAAACTAAATGTTGGCAATTTTTTGATTCAGAGTGTCAACTATAGCTTTATATGGAACCAGCTTATCATCTTTGGTCTAAAAATGATCAGTAACCTAATTGATCATTAACTAAGAATCACCATTAACTTAGAGATGAGATATATTCCAATGCACTTCTTTTCAAAGTCCTGTAACAAGTGCTTCATACTCAACCATGTTTGTACAAGGAAAGTTGATTCTGAATGATTTAGAGATTAGATCCCCCTATTATGTAATAAACAATAGGCCTGCCCTCAATCCATGTGTAATAAATGAGCCATCAAAATATGGCTTCCAAGGCTGCTCCTCAATGGGTGTGTCAATGATGGTCATTATAGATTCATCAAGAAATTAAAATGTGGGTGGTTATGTGTCTATGAGAGGTGTTGCAGTAAGTTGATATGTAATAACTTATCCTTTGATTGCCTTCTGATTGACATACTCTATGTCAAACTCACTGAGTAGTATGATCCATTTAGCCATTCTACCTTATAAATATATTTTAGATAGTAGATATTTGAGTAGATATTCTTTTTAAATGACCATGGTCTTATTAATCAACATGTAATGGCATAGTTTTTTAGCTATGAAAACCATGGCCAGACAAGCTTTTTTAATAGGTGCATAGTTATGTTCATATGTAACCAAGGTATAACTTAGGTATTATACAACATGTTCCTTTTCATTGTCATAATGTTGAGCCAAGAGTGCTCCCATATCATGATCGGTAGCTAATATGTATAACAAGAATGGATTTCTTAGCATAGGACGTAATAAAATAGGTAGATTAACAAGATAGTTTTTAATTTGTTGAAAAGTTACTTGGCAATTATCATCCCAATTTAAATGCAACTCCTTTCTTTAAAAGGTGTGTAAATGGATGAAAATTGTCTACTAACTGAGAGATGAAGCATCAGATTGACTAGATCTTACCTAGAAAACTATAGAGTTACTTCAAATTGGTTGGTAGTGGCATCTCAGTTATAGCATGGACTTTAGTCAAATAAACTTCAATACCTCTATGAGACATGATGAAGCCAAGTAGTTTACCTAAATTTATACCAAACACACATTTATTTGGATTAGTTATAGCTTTTTACTCTTGTAATCTTTCAAATATCTTATGCAATACTGTTGGATGGTCAACTCTAGTCTTGGATTTTCCTAGTATGTCATTGACATAGTCTTCAACAATATCATGTATCATATCATGGAATATTATAGTAATGGCCCTTTTATATGTATTTATATCATTATTAAGGCCAAATGGCATTACCTAATAACAAAATTTTCTCCATGGAGTGGTGAACATTTTTTTATGTTGGTCTTTTGGTGTTATTTTGACCTAGTTATATCCTGAAAAGCTAATCATGAGTGAAAGCATTTCATAACCAGCCATAGATTCAATGATCATGTCAATATTAGGCAAGGTAAAATCATCTTTAGGACAATATTTGTTGATGTCTCAAAAATTAGTATAGATTATGATCCCTTCTAGCTTCTTACTAACAGGTACCACATTAGAGATCCATTCTAAGTAGTCAATAGATTAGATACATCTTGATTCTAAGAGTTTTCCCAACTCTTTCTTTACCAATAAAAAAATGCAAGGATGCATGTTACATAACTTTTATTTTACCGATTTGGCATCAAGATTAACCACTAGGTGGTATAGAACTAAGGTGGGGTCTAAACCTGGCATGTTAGAATTGGCCCATACAAAGATATCTACAAATCATCTCAATAGAGATGTAAAGACATCACATTCCTCTTCTATGAGGGATGCCCCTAATTTTATCAATTTTAGGTCTGATGGAGTTTTGATATTTACCTCTATTGTATCTTTGACTAGAATGGTTAAATTGCCTTCTAGGATAGTAGGCAGTGACTTAAACTATTGAATTATGTTAGGGTCCTCTTTCAAGACTTGCTCTTCAACTTCTCCTAGGCATGATGAATCTGAGGGCCCTAATGGGAGATTTGGCCATGCAACAAAAATAGTCAAAAATTCTTGAAGTATTTGATCAAATACTTGTTGTTGCTCAAATCTGAACTCTGATCCATAGGCAAGTTCATCATTGGTGGTCTCCTGGTCTAAATTCAAAGAAGAATGAACATCCTTATCTAATGGTACCTAAAATAGGTTTTCACTACTAGACTAGCCTTTATATTTACTTTTTCCCTAGTTATAAGTAACCTAAAAGAGGTTTTCACTTTGGGACCTTAATATTTTGTTTATTTTTTTTGGCTAAGGGTGTTCACTCGCTCTCCAAAATAGGCTGCAGGATCTAATGTGATTGAGAATCCTGATTTGTGATCTCCCAATGAAATGTTGTCTCTAAGGCCTAAAAATTCATAGAATGCCTCATCATTTTAGAACTAATCAATCTACAGACTAGATTCTTATTGGTCCCAATCTATTGGTTAGGGATAATATAATGGCAAATGGTTGTGATGAATGGACAAGGTAAGGGTACAAATCGCATTCTTATCAAATAGGTTAGTTTTAGCTAGGTCATCAAAGGTGAGGCTATGATTAGACTCTACTTCATTATCAACATCATCATCACTAGTTATTGGTGATGGAGTTTGAATAAGTTATGTGGGGTCACCCCTACGCAATTTAAATCCAAGTCCATAAGGTCTTTCATACTTAGTCATGGAAATTGGCTCGATGGTTCCTTGTTGATTTGGTTTGAGGCCTCTTCCTCCACAATTGTGACACTCCATTATATTATTAGGAATAGGATACTTGGAATTTTTATAACAATTAGCTTGGTTGTCATTATATAACCATGACTCATCCCCTTAAATAGGTTCAAGTTCTAGGCTAGATTCTAGTACAAATGTGACAGGTCCCTTATATTTATTCTTTTGTTACCAATACATATGTGGGATGAATTTAGGTTGCCCAAAGGTTTTTGGATTCTAAGGAATATTAGTAATATGAAATGTATCATAGGTCACATACTCTCCCAGTCCATTATCTGAAATGGTGAAATAATTAGAAGCTTCAGGAGGTGGCATGTGGGAAATGGAATCTAAGGTATTAGGATCTATGCAATTATCTAATAAAGGATCAATAAGTATAGCCTTTCCTTTATCCTACTTAGAACTTGGATTCATACCTTATTGATAATTATAGCTTTGAAATTAAACCTCAAGATGCTTGCATGTTTATATGGGTGTAAATCTCCTAAAATATTCACTTCCATCCCTGAGTGGAAAAACATGATACATTGGTACAACATTGATGGGACTGCATGAATATCATGTAACCAAGCCCCACCTAGAAGCATATTGTATGACAACTCAAGATCAAGAACATGGAAAAGTGTATCATGGGTCAAAGGCCCAATGATAATTGGAAAAATAATGGTGCCTTGTGATTCTCTTTCCTGATTATCATAGGCTTTGATAGTTATTATTTCTAGTTGGAGATCTTCTATTGTGTACCCAAGAAGTTTGATGAGCTTTAAAGACACTATGTTGAGGCCAAATCCATTATCTATAAGGATACGTTTCAATTTATGCCATCTTATATAAACTTCTATGTATAATAGATTATTATGGAGTGGGTCAAGGGAAAACATATTGCTTTGGTTGAATGTGACATGTTGGGTTGGAGCTAGGTGTCCAACCAAAGCTTGAAATTTATCAGGTGATATGTCACTAGCTACAGTGGATTGGGTCAAAAAATCATTCAAGATGTTCTTATGGATTTTTGACATTCACAAAAAATCTAAAATAGAAATTTTTTCTAGTGTCCTTTGCAATTATTCCCCAATATCAAACTTCTTATCTTGGTTAGTAGTGAATGATTTATTTTGAGGCTTAACAGTTGGTTGGATGATAGGGAAAGTGGTGGATGATTGTGGGCCTAAGATAGTTATATTCAACCTCTAAGTTGTGACTTCATAATCAATATTAGATACTAGACCAGTATTTTAGATGATGTTTACACCATTTGAACATGATGGGACTTAATTAGTCCATTTCCCACAACATTCTTATTATGATTGAATTGCTTTGGTCTTTTGTGGTTATTGGCTTGGGCCAGTTATGATGCTAGCACTTAAATGGGATGTTGGTCATTTACCTAATTGGTACCTTGATTTTGATTAGTTAAATTAAGCTTGATGACTCTTTTATTAATGAGCATCTACTCAATCAACAAGCCTTTGTCAATGATTTCTTTGAAAGTATGCACACATTGTAGTTCCAAATGATAGGCTATCCCATTGTGCAAATTTTTGGTAAACATAATGGCTAATTATTTATCCAATAAACTAAGGGTGAAATAGCTTGCAAGGGATCTCCATCACTATAAATAACTTGAAAAACTTTCACCATTTTTTTGCTTTTCTTGCATTAAGTCCACTAATGAAATCTCATGCTCAAGATTATAGGAAAAGTTTTGCATAAACTTATCAGAAAGATCATCAAAATAAATTAATGAATTTTTGGGTAACTTAAAAAACCACTCCAAGGCTTATCCAGCCAAGCTCCTTGGAAACAAAATCAAAACGTGTATGCCACTATATGCCACTGGTTGACATGTGACAAAGAATTTGGTCAAATAAGCCTTAGGGTCACCTTTCCATTTGTATTTATTGAATTTTAGTGGTTCATATCCTAGAGGAAATGGTATATGAAAATACTCCATGTTGAATGGATAGAAACATACATCATCCAATTTGAATTTTTTAGTTTGTTTACCAACTTAAATGGTAGCAATTGCATCCTTCATCTATTATAATTCTTGGGATAGGAAACTAGAAGGAATATTGGTTTAAGGGAGAATTTGAGTAGATGGTTAGGAGGTCACAAGTGTGACACTTTGACTAGGGTAGGATGGAGATATTTTTTGAGGTACATTGGTTTGGTTGGAGAATGGACCAGGGATATGCATACATGGATTAGGATGTACTTAAATTTACACACTTGGTTGTGTAATATTCTAGTTTGGGTTGGCGATAAAGGTTTGACTTAGAGGATTTTGTGGGTGGGATGGAGGGATATAACTATATTGGGCCTATTATGGTTGAAAATGGGCATGCTACCAACTAATCAAACCTTGTTATTAAGTGGGAACTTGTGGACCAAGACCCTATCTCTAGATTTGTGGCACTTTTTGAACCAACAATTGTCTAGTAGGTACCTAAGAAACATGGGGACCTCCTTATTGCATGAATCTCTATGAGGAAGTGAAATCAGGTTTTAGATTCATCATCTATCATTAACCAATATTTACACATTATTGACTAGTTATTGCTTGGTTTTAGATTGGCATATTAGTTTGTGATTGAAGAGGTGCATTCATAATTACATGGTGAGGTAGAACATTTATTTCCCCTAATTGAGGTGGCAATGTATTTGTCTTTTATTTTGTTGATACAATAGATTGTGCCTATTTTTGTGCAATACTACTTGTTACTTGTTGAGGAGGAGTAGGATTCATCACATTTTATCATTGAGGCATGACATTAGACATTGTTTGACTACCTAATCCCATAGGTTGTACACTTGAAGAAGTAGTTGATTGAGGTTGGGGTGTAAAAACTCCTATTCCCTGATATGATGACCTATTCATAGGATTAACTATAGACACATGATTTTAGATAATTGTTTGCATGTTATTAGGACTAGACATTGTATGCACATTGTCTACTATGTTTGGCTCACTATTCTATGTATAGGCCGAAGACACTTATTCAATAATAGGCATATGAATCAAGTTATCTATCAAAGTGATTTTTTATGAATAGGTCAGAATTTGGATTCTCTTGTCTAGTTAACTCTATCAACACTCCTATTAAAGGAACTAGGTCAATAAGAGGCTTACTTACCATGTTCATTTGATTGAAATCATGTGCTAGATTTAGGTAGGTTTGATACGTTATCTACATTTGGTTAAATAGATCTTCTATGATGTTTTTTCCTTGATAAGATTTATTAGGATCTTGGTACATTTTTTGGACTAGAGCCATAAGATTGCTAGAAGAAGCCTATTGATCATAAATGATATTGTGGGGCACTCTTACTAGACTTGGTAAATTTTCATGGGGGAAGTTTGCTGGAAACTTGGCTGCTATCTCTATGGCTCTAACCAATATATCATATTTATTCTCTAAAAAATGTCACTCAAATAAAAATTGATCATATGTGGAAGTTGTATTAGTAGAATATAACTATTGAAGTACTGACTCATCCACTACATGTATTGTAGCTAAGTATTGTGTAGTTTACTCTTGGTCTTGTTATGAATAAGGTGGTGTGTTAACCAGATAGTTAGCCAATGGATCTTGGCTTTGTGCCCCTAATTGATTATTATAAGAGGGATAAGAATCCATCTCATAAGAAATATTATCCACACAAGGGTCTTACACCATTTCTTCCTGCGTAACCACATTACTAATCCCTAGATTATACATGAGTCCACTATGAGTGTAGCAATACATGTTGGGATCCATAGTCAATGCTTTGTGATAAAAGGTTAAAGAGTTATACAAAATCTAAAAATGACAATGTCTAAAACAAATGATGTCCCAACTTGGTCTAGATTTGTCAAAAGGATCAAAAGGTTTATGCAAAGTTTTTTGAGAAAACAAGCTAGCATGAAGTATCTAACATTTCACTATTCACACAAAGATAAGTAAGTAAATGAACCTAAAATCAAAATGCCAAACTCTAAGGTTGAAGTATTTTAAATCAGTTTAATCTAGGAATTTAAAAGTTGCTAGGTTTTTCAGCCAAATGCGACATCAAAAGCTAGTCTCAAACAAGGCATGTGTTAGGACTCTTGGCCAAATGGCATCAAAAGCTAGACTTTGAAATAGATCAAAGTTATAATATAATGGATTTGAAACACTTATAACACACACTAAGCATTTGATACTTGGTCATGAACTTGATCAACTAAGTATAAGGTATGAAACAAAAGGAACTTTAGAAATAGTTTATTTTCTCACAAAAAATGGTATAAAACTTGGTTCTTCTGACAAACAAGATAAATAAAAGTGAATGGTATAATCATTTTAGACAAAAGATCACAAAAGTACACTTGTATTGGTCTAAAAATGTAGGAGCAAATTTGGAACTCTATGCAAGATGGTCTATGAAATAATATTTGAAATGTTTTGGGTAGCGTAATGATGTAATTATACCCAAAAAGGTGTGATAAAAAGTTTGCTTCAAAAACTCTCTAAGGTAAAGAAATTTTCCTATAATTTTGATAGCATAAAACTACTTTTCTTGACTCAAAAATGTTGTGGTGCATAGACTCAAAGTGCAAGTTCTTAGCACAAAATGCCTTAAGTCTATCAAGTGGTGATAATGATTATGAGTCTTAAATGGCCTTCAACCTAAATTAGAAATTAAACCTAAGTTCCCTCAAGTTTAGTTCAAATGGCAAACCCACTTAACATATCAACCCTATGAACTTATAAAGGTGTAATTTTGAATTTAGATTATAAGTGAAGGACTTTAAACAACTTTGGTAAAGGTCTAGACTCAATTGGGTAGCATAACTATGCCAAAGTGGATGATATGACTCTCAAGCTTTTGATGAACTTTTGAACAAGGAAAATTGATGATCTCCTATGGACAACATAACACCTCTTTGTTTAAAGGAAAATTTAGACTATGTGTTTGCTTTAGATTGTTTGTTTACACCAAGTTTTGACTTCAAACAAGACTTTAATCTAGTACAAGACCAACTAATTAATCATTCTTAGATCTTAAACTAATAAGGTTGCTTGGTATTGTTGGAATCCATCAATATACATCATTTGAGAGGATTTTAAGTGTTCATCTAAAAGTAAATACACAATATATAGTAGGTTTTTTACACCCCCTCTTCTCTCAAATGATAGTACTATGCCATAGACCTTGAGGTACACCTTGCTCCAGCAATAGTTTCATTGCAAGTGAGGATTTTTCTAAGAGCTAACAAGTTTTCAAATGATCTAGGGGAATCAATTACACAATGAATTTCATGCTAAAAAATGCAAAATAAAGTCATGGATTTTGGGTTCGTATCACTTGGCTTGTTACAAAAAGGTCTAGTCTTTTTTTTAACCACTACATCTTATTATTCACTCAGTGTAGTATGATGTCCAAAGTGACACTACATCCTGTGTGTAACTCTAAAGGATCCAAATGATGTCAATGTTGGGAGATGAAACCCTAGGTCAAAGCTTCCCTAAAGAACTTGTGGGTGGTGATGAAGTCCCCCTCGTAAGCCAAGTTTGCATAAAAATAAATAAAGCATGAAATAGAAAGACTTTAGGGTCATTTTCAAGGTCACCCAAACTTTGACAAGTTTTTACAGAGTATTTTAGATGACTTTTTGTAAGCCTTGGACTAGGCTATTTGCAATAAGAATGGTGCTTTTGATTCCAAGGGTTCCCTAGAGGGGACAAATAGAAGAGCATACATACAACATTCCTCTTTTTTCCAAACAAAGATTTGATTAAATAACTATTGTAAATAAGAATTGACAAGTGTACTCAATTTTAAACCCAAAATGAAAGATTTGGTGGTGTTCAATTAACCCCTTGGTCTTAGTTACAAACTTTGAAAGCATTCACCAAAAACATCTAAATTATTTGTTAAACACCCAAAAAAAGGTTCCTAATTAATTTTTAAGCATGAAAAAATGTGATTTAAACATGTTTTGAACAAATATGTAGCTTGGTCCTACAACAAAAATGTTAGCATGTCCTTTAGCTTTGAAGCTCTTTTTGGTTTGAAATAATAAACTTTAGAAAAATAGCTCTTGAGTCTATTTTTTTGGAAAAACACAATGACTAACATCAGTATTACAACTGACAATGATTACTTTTGCTAACCAATGTCAATTACCCAACTGACATCGGTTAAGCTTTACAACCAATGTTGGTATTACCTACTAACGTCAGTTACTATGTAAAACTATGGCAAATAAAAATGGGAAAATAAAGTTAGAAAATCAATTTTCAAGAGTTTTAAAGGTCCAAATAAATATTTTAGAGTTGAAAAATGATCTTTTTCAGGTGTGAGATGTGTCTAGTCCCACTAGGCGTGCTATAATGTGATCTAAGAATTCGACTCAAGAGAGGATGGTTAGTATGGTGTTATTCCAAAATGAAAACAAAATGAAATAAACACACTAATAGAATAACATTTCTAGGCCTAGAAACTAAGGAGAACTTAGTTAACAAAATAAAATGACAAACACAACTAAAAATCAAGGAATGAAAACAAAATAATTCATTCACCTTCCTTGGATGCTCCAAATGCCTTTGTAGTGGTGGCTTGGTCCACTTGTTCTAATGAATTCCTTGGCAATGGAAGCTTGGCTACCTCTATCTCTCCTTGGCACCTTTATCTTATGGCTTGGCTTGGCTTGGAATCAATTTAGCATGGTAACACTATTTCCTTGAAGCTTTTAGAACCATTTGAACATTATAAATTTTCATAATCCAGACTTAGAAATGATGTGGTAAGGCCTCCTATTTATAGATTTTTGTAAATGTATAGAATCAACCTGAACCGTCCATCCTAAGATTGAGATGTGTAGTTAAGGATAAATTCAATTTTTGGAATTAAGTTTATAATTATCCTCATCATGACATTGGAATAAGGGGAAATTAAGAGGCATAAAGGGCATCATGGAAGGCATTAATGAGGCATGGAGGGCATGAATCCTAATATTTGTGGCATTTATGGCCTAGGGATGTCTTCCCAAGAAATGAGGTCACCTAATGATGTATATATTCAATATTCATTTCCAAAAATAAGTTTTCAATAATTTTCCATAGAATTTTTTTATTAGGCCTTGATTTTGGTTAATTATCTCTTAAGCATGATTAATCACTTTATGCATAAATCACTCAACTTGATCAGAATGCCTTATTATGGGTCCAAAATTTGACTAGATTGGAATTGGAAGGCACTATCAGATGCATTAGAAATATATTACTATTTGGTATGTTACAAACAAAAAATAACACAAGAACGTGTATTATGCAATATATTTGATAGGAAAGAGCAATCCAGAGCACGTAGGTGTAATGCAAAATTGACATTTTGACTCAAAATGATCTAATCAAAGTTAGCTGGCCCATAAATTGCATTTCCCCATTTAGGGATACCCTAGCCAAAATCAACACTTGAATACATTAGCTTCAAATCATTTAGGATGTTTTAGTGTTTTTAGGCCAAATTATGCATTTTAAGTGGAAATTGATCAAAAACCTAGTTGGAGGTTATCAGTGGCCAGTTTTAGGTGTCTACAAATGTGAATGATCAATACCATGAAATCTAGAAGTTATTTCCCCAAATCCCATGACAAATAATAAGTGGAATCAAAGCACACACACAACATGATTGGGTCTTGATGTTTGACCCTAATTCTACATGTGCAAGTCTTGTTTCAACCATGAATTAATCTCAATGGTACTTGATCAAATGGAATGAAAAAAATAGTTATTAGTCTAAATTAGAGTCTTTGAATTCTAATATATTATTATGTTTCCCTCAGAAGTTGCTAGTTGTTGAGGTCAATGTACCCCCTATTTTTGAAAAATGGGGTCCCTTATTTCAAATTATGCAAATTTGTACCTTAAAATTGAAAACTCACTTGATCAGAGTACCTTTGGCATGTTTGTAATTAGTTCTTTATTTCAATATCACCCATAGTTAGTTTGGTTAGCATATTTATTTATGATTCTAGTTTCATATTACTTAAATTTACTAATATTGGATCTCTATGTTTTAGGTTGGAGCTCAAATAGAGTCCATTTGGAATCGGAAATATCTTAAGTTCCATATCTTAATGTTAATTTTATCTTTTACTAACCTTTGGTATGTTGAAAATCAAATTAAAATCATGTTTAATCATCTTGAAACCCTCATTCAAATTACCCTAGCTCAGGTCCCTTTGAATCAAACTCAAATTTGTGTGGGATTAATTTATGCAAGAATGATTAATTAAGTCATAAACCTAGTTTAATTTTTATTATAACGTTTCACCATGTTTATCAACATGACGAAACCTTAATCTAAAAATTTATACTCGGTCCTTTATGCCTTAAGCCCATTTCATTCCTTTGATCTCTGCATAATCTAACTAACCATAGGGCCCATTTTCTAATGTTCTAAGCCTTATCCTAAGACTTTATGCCATGTCTTTTATTATGTGCAGGGTCCCATTTATCATGATTTTAAAGAAAACCTAGCTTAAATATTTTATCCTAAGGTCTTACCTATGTTTATTAACATGAAATAAAACCATAGTCTAAAAACTTTATGCTAAGTTATTTAATTTCTTGAACACTGACTTAAATATCATTTTCATTTGTAAGATCAATAGTATATGTTTTCTCATGTGATCAAGATCCAATAGTGCAAGATTAAAGTTGAAAATTCAAAGCCCCAACCTTAAGCTAAAGTTAGAACATCTTCCAAAGATCAATGGTATGCATTTTCTTGAGCAAGATTGATTTGATGGCGCATATTGAGTCAAGACTTCAACAGAGCCATAGGACAAGAAAGAGGGTGACAAGTGTCATACTCATAGCTAAAGAACACTCAAAAACCAATGGAATTTAACCTTGAAGATCAAGATCTAATGGAGCATGTTTACTTGGGAAAAGATGATCGAATGGTACATAGTAAACATTGAAAAGTCAAAAATCCCAAGGATAAATATGAAGATGACATGTGGCATAACCATTAGTCACAAATTAAATATCGATCATCTTTCAAATATTAATGGTATGTAGATGAGCATACACATTTTGATCAATGATCTATGGAGCAAGATGCATAATTAAGCAGATCAAGATTGATGAAGTGTGATTGATCAATGCAAATAAGATCAAAATGTGAGATCAATGTTGACATTTCAATAATTATCATAATTAATGCATAAGTGACAAGTGTCATAACCATGGGGAATATAGAAAGTAGGTAATGGAATTTTATCTTTTAGATCAAGATCAATGATCCACACTGATCTGTACAAAAAAGAATCCAACGGTGTAATATCAAGGTGGAATTTTCAAAAGGCAATGGTCAATTTTTAAATATTAATGAGAAAAATGCTATGACAATTCCATGGTGATGCCACATCATAGCCATCTACGTATAATATTCCAAGTTGAAGATTTTTTAAACCTAGGAAATGCAAGGGTATAAGCACACAATCTAGTTAGGATCTAAGTCATGAATCTTGCACAAGTTCAAATAGATGCCACCATTAAAGCTCTATAAAAACCTTTAGGAAATCCATGATAAGTATAGAAACCTTGATTCAACCCTGTGCTCATTATAATCAAGCCAAGGAATTTGAATTATCACTTGTGCAAGGATAATTTGATCCAAAATTGAACTACATACCACTAGAAAGTAATCTAGATAAGCCCACAACCATGACAGCCTAAAAAGGTTTTTAAAGAGAAGATGTAGAGCTCTATCTAACTTCAGATACAGAAGGGAGGGTTTTCAAAGACACAATTTTGTGCCACATCTCTAAAGATAGGGGAAAATAATTGGTTAACCTTATTTTAGACCATTGAGAGCTAGCATCTCAACACAAGAGAAGAACATGTCTACAAGGAGGCTCTACTATAATGATTAAGGGCATCTTGCAATAGAATAAAATTTAGAAGAGACTACCATATTGTCAATCCAAGAAGATAGATTTAATATATTTGAGGACACCATGATTGACTTATTCAATTCTTTAAATTTAATTAGAACCAAATAAGAGGCAATAAGTAAATAAAATTCCATGGCTACAGGCCAAGTTGGCCAATATCAGGATTTAAGCTATTAAGTGAAAGACTTGATCAAAGCCTTGACCAAGAATCAAGTCCTTAAATTTAGGGCAACTAGTGTAGACCATTTAAATATGGCTATGGTTATATTGGTAGATAAGATCAAAGCCCTAAGCATTTGGTCCAAGTAAATGGATTTCAAGCATAAAAATCTTCAATTCATGTAATAAATAAGGAACTAAGGCCAAATAAATATAAGGGTTGATAATAAGAAGATCATGGACATATTTTTGTCATTTAAAGAGAAGATAAGAGATGTTAGGATCATCAAATAGGCATTGGAAAGAGATGAAAAGGACCTCAATAACCTAAGAGATCAAGAAAGAGAGTTGTTCATGAGACCCATTGTTGACCTCCAGTTGTTCAATGAGCAACATTATAGAATGAAGATCCTGCAAGGAAGGTATAAGGCTACAGAAACACTAGGGTCCCAAATCTATTTGGATTAGGAATATTATTTTGTATTAGTATTGTATATTTTGGAAAAGGAATATCCTTTTTATAAAGGCATATACAGCTTGTACAATACATTGCCTATAGGTCATTTTATTAGAAAAGGCCATTTCTTCTAGAATGTACCAAAAAAAACAATTGTCTTAGATGCATATACAAATGTAATTTTACATTACTGACTAGCATACCTCATGAATTAGCTATATAAAGAGGTATTTCCAATTGTAAAGGGAGAGAGTTTTTGGAGTCAAAACTATTTGTAACTTTTGAGAAAATTAATATAAGTAAGGAGTTCTACAAAGTTTATCCACATTTGCCTTTTTGAATTACTATCATGGTTTATCTCTCATTTGTTTAATCTTATCTTTAGATTTGAATGGTTCTTGTGAATTTTAGATGTGCATATTTAAATTCAGAGTTACTAATTTGTGATAATGTTGGATTAGTTGAAATTTTTTAGGTTTACTTTTCTCTCTTTACTCTTCTTGCATCTAGGCAAATGTTATTTTCTTATAGGGGTAAAATTCTTAAAGTAAAGCTTGTTCTTATTTGCATCTTTTCATACTTTCCTTATATATTTATTTGATGTGTGATAGGATTTGATCTTATGCTACTTCATGTTTAATATTGATTAAATGCATATTTAGATGAAATTGGAAATTTGTGATAATGTTTGAAGTAAAGATCAACAACACTTCTCTTTTCTGCCCTACCCTTCTTTTTGATCTTTTTTTATCAATTCACCTTAAATTATATTAATTTTAAATATTCATCTCAATTTAGCTTTAGACTTAGTTTTGAGAATAATTCACTTTAAATAGCATAGATCATTTTCAAAATCAAAGATTAACTATTGAGCCACAATGGCTCCCAACCACCAACCAATATAATTTTTTGAAACAGTCAACCTATTCTATCTCTATTCCACCAAGGATAATAGGATTATCACAACCAAAAACTCATGTAATGGATTATATTAATCCATAAATGAGAAGTGTTTCTTAAACACTATATGAACCTACTTATACATATAGGTGCATCAATAGAAGGATAGGCTCAATGGTGAAAGAAATGAAGTCTTTAGCGAGAGTGGTTGCAATTTGATGATAAGTAATGATATTATCACTTTTGTATTGGTAATCACCATTTACTTGGTGATAAATAATTTTAATATCACCTAAATCATACAAGTATATGATGTTTAAATCAAGGGAAATTCTTATGTCAAAGATTAGAGCTTCATATTCAGTGATATTGTTGGTTATGTCAAAGTTTATACAAAAATCTAAAGGAATAATTTTTATGAGAGGACGTATAAGAGTTCAACCTACCCCATCTCCTTGAATTTATTTAACACCATCAAAGTGAAGGGTCCAAATATCCTCATGCAAGTCGATATTGATGTCAGGAAGCTCTCTGATAACTATTTTTAGTTTAGTAGTATCTAGGGGATAGCAGATTCATCAAGATTACTTTATTCAAGATCAATAGTAAAGTTATGAAATTAATCTTTAAGATAAATATCTTGATTAAGACCTTTAATAAAAATAATATTATCATTAAGAAGACTATCTTAAAGGTCATTAGTAGTTGGCACAAGAGCTTTATCAAGTTGATCATCTATGACTTGTCCTTTAATAGCTTTTTAAGTTACAATAAAAATATTAAATTCTATAAGGAGGACCATCCATTTGCCAATTCTATCTCTAAGAATAAAGGCTTTGGAGAAGAAGTGATGAAGGGGGTTGTAATGAATGATGACATAAGTGGTCTAGTATAGCATGTAGTATCAAAGATTGTTAGCTATGACATAGATGGTGAGGTAATCACATTAAACTTTAGTATAAAATTTCTCATAATAAATTAGGCCTTGACTAATTTAAGAAATGGCATACTCTCTTCTAGTATCATATTGGTTGGTAAGCATTTTCCTAACTGATATGGATGTGGAAGAAGTATATAGAATTAGAGGTTGATTGTTAGAAGGAGGATGAAGTATAGATGGGTGAAGTAATGATTATTTCATATTATCAAAGGCTTTTTCATAGGTATCCTTCCATTCTAAGGCATTACCTTTCTTAAGAAGAGAATTGATAGAATGGATGTGGTAAACCATTTCAGGGATGAATCATATAATTTCTCCAAGTTTACCTAAGTAAATGTGAATGTCTGTAATGGATCGGTGGATGGGCATGTTGATGATATCACTAAACTTATATGCCTCAATATCAATGCCATGAAGAGAGACTAGGAATCCTAATAATTTTCTAGATGTGACACCAAAGACACATTTGTAAAGATTTAGTCTAACTTAATATTTGAGAAGATGGTCAAATATGATGGCAAGATTAGAGAGATGAGTCTTGAAAATTTTAGATTGATTAATGAGGTCATCCATATAGGTTTAAAAAAAATTGTGGATAAGATCATGAAAGACATGAGCCATTTCTCATTTTTATGTGGCTCTAGCATTTTTGAGGTCAAAGGGCATTCTAACATAGTTATAGGTGCCCCATTTTGTGGTGAAAGTTTTCTTATATTGGTCCTTAGGGGCAATGTGAATTTGATTGTATCCCAAAAATCCATCCATAAAAGATAACATTTCATAACCAACTATGGAATCAATAATGGCATTATCAAAGGTAAAGGTAAGTTATCCTTTGGACAAGCAAGATTAAGATTGCAGAAATCAATACAGATGTGAATGACCATAGTGAATTTTTTCCAAATGTAGATAATTTTATAAACCCATTAAGAATAATCCTCTAGTTTTATAAATTTAGCATCAAGTAATTTTATGATTTCCATGTGACATAATGTGGAAACCTCGAGTGGAAATTCCCTTTGCCTTTGACACACAAGTTTGGCATCAAGATAAGCAATGATATTATGCATCACAATGATAGGGTCAATACAAGGCATGTCCTCATAAGAATAAACAAATATCTCATGATATATATCCAAGAATAATCTAAATTTATCATACTTAATAGGTGAGATTTTGTGAGAAACTATAATTGGTCAAAGATAGGATGGAGTACCATATTCAATATGAGTGGTTTCTTCGATAAGCATAACATTTCAATATTGGAAATGATATGGTGCATTAGGTAAATAAGAGTTTGGATTATTTTAGGATCAATGCTAGCAATGAAGTTATTAAAACAAGGGGTTTGGGTGTTAAAATTCCCAAGTTTATGATGTTGCTAAGGAAGTTGAGGTTCTCAATCATGAAGTAATTCAAGAATAGTTTCATCATTGGGAAAGGTAGGAAGAGGACCCTAATACTCAACATCTAACTCAAGATATAAAATTTTATTACCATGGAGATCATACTCAGAATGTATCTAACAAACATTGGTAGCCTTGGTATCTAGTGTAATCTTGGGACTAGGAGAAGTAAATGGATCAAAAGGGGTTGGTGTGTCGATGGTTTCATTGATGGGGGAAGGATCAGATGCAATGATAGATCTATAGGTGGTAAAAAATTTGTAAGAATTTTTAGAGGTTTGGAAGATATAATTTTCTCTACCACCCAAGGAGTATCAAGAAGTGGAGAATTGGCAAGAGGCACATAACCTTCAGGATCTAATTAATGATTTGTAGAAATGGTATGAATATCTTGATTAAAATCATGAATTTGAGCTAAGGTTTTATAATAATATTAAACATCTAACCATTATTTAATTATCATCATATGTTGGATAAATTATACATGCTTGAGATTCAGGAGGAGTTTCAATAGGTGAAATCCAAATATTAATAAATATATGTGGAGACATGATGAGAGTATCTCTAAATAATTTGGTCACTCCAAATTCATTTTATGTGAAGTCATCATCAGGTAAAGAAGGCTCCTAAGTATTGCATGGAGGGGGAAAATCAATGATCTCATCAATAAGATGAATAGTATGTGTAGACACCAAAAATCCACACATTGTGATTTTGAATTTCAAAATACCCCTAGACCATATTAGGACCCCCCTTGGGACCATTTAACCCTTTGACCCTTGATAAAACTAACCCGTAGTCAGTTTGGCTCAACTAGCTCAACTTAGCATTTTAACCTTTTTTATCCTTTGGCACTTGACCGTTGATGGTCAGGTTGGTTGCCAATGGTCACCTTGATTGTCAATATCCAAAGTCCATATTTTTAACTAAAAGCATGAAAACTAGCCACTTTTATTTTCTAAATATAAATTGTCTAAATCCTATTGTGAACCTTTGCATAGATAATTTATAATTAAACAACCCAATTTAACCTTCATTTTTACCTCTTACTTATGCCTATAAGAAGAGAGGAGCAAAGAGGTAAGAATCCATTTGTAGACATCTACAAATTTTTAATTTTTATCAAGAGCTTTGTGCATCTAGGAGTTTATTTCTTTTAGGTCAATTACCATTAGAAATCTAGAAATTATATTAGAGAGCCAACTTGACACCACCTCTCTACCAAGATTTTAGGTGTCATTACTCTGTTCTAATCGATCTATATTCTAACAATATATCTACCACCTTAATCACCTACCTAATCAAATTTTTGTAAGACAAGTACTTGATTATCATTATTCATCTACTTTATTTCCATTTTACAATCAACCCAAACCTTACCAATCTCTCAGAATCCATCTTTTAGATCTCATCAATCAGCCAAATTACCAACCCAAATCCTCATATGTAACCATTGATGGTTGATTCAAATATCAATGATCACCTTAACCATTAATGGTTAACTTGACTATTGATGGTCACCTTAACTACCAACAGTCATCCCAACCACTGACAGTCATTATGGCAGTAAAAACTAGTAAGTTGATTTCACCTACCTACACCCAACCAAACCTAATTCTTTGTGTTCCTACCTATTCATAGACACCTATCTAATTTTTTGAAGCATACCCCAACCCTATATCACTATTATTAATTATTTTTCCATTAATTTAATCATTTATATCATATATCTTAGTAAGCACTCTTGTACTCAATTTTAGTACCTTTTAATCATTGATGAAAGTACCTTTATTTTTTGTTTATAAGCTTAATTTTTTAAAATGTGTGGATTGAAAACCCCTAAGTAATCTCTCCCTTCTTGGATCTAGCTATCACTAGCCAATCCACCCAACTATCAGTATAAAAATTAAATTTGCTTTAGTGATTTCTTATTTTTAGGTCATCCTCCCAAGCAAAAGAGGAGCTATTCAAAATCTATTGATTTGATCTACACACTATCAATCAAGTTTTCTAATCATACCATATTTATTTTCTTCATTTCCCTATTTCTAATAATAAGTAATAAATTCATTGAAACATTTTGGTATGCTCGATGGGACCCTTGTGTCTCTACTTGGGTTATTTTTTGCTTTCATTCTCTCTCTATTCTATGATCATTAATGAAATCAAAAGTTTCATTTGGGATTAAAATCAAGTGCATACATCAACTGCTTGAAATTTTAGTTCACATAGCTTAACTTAAAAGCAAAGTAATCTATTTTTGCTTCACTCTTTGTTACATACACTAAACCAAACTACTTTCAACAATTAAAAATCAAACAAACTTGAGACAAGGCTTGACTAGGATTTCATCACCTAGTGGTAACCTTACCCTTTCCTGATGACCCTACTTGGATTTCATTACCAAGGGGAGGACCAACTCAGCTCTCTGGTTGAGTATAATCTCTAAAAAATAATCTATTTTGGATAAGCACCTGACACCCTTATCATTATTATGTGTGAAGTGAGGGGGTAGGCCCCAATACCAGGCCACATATTGATTCTAATATATATTTTTTTAACACCTAAAAACAACTTGAAACCAACCTTAGATTTCCTTTTCAGTACCCATTCTATAAAATAATTTTTTTCACACGCCTTCTTAAGGCATACGACAAAAGTGATATTAAATAAAAATCTAGGGCTTAATGTCTCTCTTAGAGTGTGATTTTATTTATTTGATCATTTTCTTATCTTCTCTTTATTTGAGTAGTGAGGTATTTTGTGTTTTCTATCTCCTCTTGTATGGTTATCACTCACCAGTAGTGAAGAGACCTTGCAGAGAAAAACCCATCACCAAGACAACCTACCTCTTCATCCATGGACTACGGTTTTGAACCAATAGACTCTCCTCACCCCTTAGAAATTCTTACCTTCTCTTAGGAGGTTCCTTAGGGAGAGGCTTATTTTTTTGCTTTCCTAGATAACAATCTTATGGCCTTGCAACATTACCTTGAAAAACCATGTCTTACCGTATCCTAGCTTCATTTCCATATGTAGATCCACCTTATGGCATGCCTCCCCATCTCATGAGGAATACCTCCATTTCTATGGTTACTACACAACTATTGACTACCAAAGATTCTTTATCAACCAACAACCCCTTTGAGACTACCATTGAGAACCAACCAACTTAAACTACCACTACCCTCATACCTTCTACTCCTAACAACTACTCCTCTACTATAGGAGTGTCTACATCTATCACTACCAACCTTCCTTTAGTTACCTTCAACCCATCAACCACCATTCCACTTTAAAGCCTTATGGTGTCCATACCCTCTACCTTACCACTGATCAGTATAAGGGTCACCACCCTCCCATCAATCACCAACCCAACTACCACTCATATACAACAAACACCCCTTAAACAAACCTTTGGCTACATATTTAATCTAAAATGGCATGTACCCACTACCCAACCACCTACCTCTACCTACCTTTATGTATCTTCTACCCAACCATTGACATCTACTTACCCATATGTAGTAGCCTCCCAACCTTCTACCTACTATCATCATGTCTCTCAACTACCATAATAGTATGCATCTTATAAACCTTCAAGTGCACAACCCAAAAATAACCTAATGAATATGCTTCTAGACAAGATGACCACCTTAGAGTCATCCATTTTAGGTGCTCACATTATATTGTCATATGACCAAATTTGTAATGAGCCCATCCATACCTATTAAGCTATATCCTCCCTAATGGGAACTTCCCAAGTTCTCTAAATTTCAAAGTAAGGAGGATCCCAACATCACCTTAGGGAATTTAGGCATGCTTTCTATCTGATTACCTATGATGATTCCCTTTTTCTCCACACCTCTCACATGTCTCTATTCATTCTAGCCTTATATTGATATAGTGCCTTGTCTAAGCATTCCATCTTCTCCTTTACCCAACTAGCCCAAACCTTCTTGCATCACTTTTCGATCAATATCTCTAATAAATTTTCTATCACTGACCTCTACTCTATCTAGTAGTTTAAAAATGAGTCCATTACCAATTCTATGTCTCATTAAAGGAGCCTAATTAACAAACTTTCCTTTTTTTTGCCTCAACCCAAACTCATAAAGCTCTTTGCTCAAGCATGTGTAAAGCATATCTCCTCTACACTATGTGTCCAAAGCTTCTAAACCTTTGATGAATCTTTTACCATGGTGAATAAGTTAGAGAACTAAGCCATTGATAAAGGAAATCTAAAGCTCAAAAATAAGAATTCAACCTATATGACCAATAAGTTTTCTTCCTCTAAGTCAAGCAACTAGTCCAACACCAATACCAAAGGTAAAGGACTATGAATGTAGTTATCCTAAAATCCATTCCTCCACCTTCCACCAACCAATCTAATTCCTCTAGTTCCTCAAAACAAAACCTAAGGAACCAAACCCAAAGCAACCAAAATAAATTCACTCCACTTAGAGAATCCTATGCTTCCATCTTAGAGAAGTTATTAAAAGCCAACATCATTCAACTTCCTCTTATCAAGCCACCCTAGTAATTTTACTCTTCTCATCCTACACTTATTTGGTATAATGAGAATGATCTAAGTGTCATTCTTTGAGTGATAGGACATGAATTTAGTAGGTGTAAAACCTTAAATATCCTTATCTAATCCCTAATTGATAAGGGGAGCTTACATTAAATAACCCTAATGCACCACCAAACCAAGCCTTTGATATATTTAAGAAACCCTTCCTATACCATGCTCCTACCAAGAATGAGAGAAACAACATTGAGTGATCTCATGATACCCATATGGTTAACATGGTCCTTGATGTTCTCATTTCCAAGCCACCTAGTACCCAATCTTTTGATTCTCTATAATCTATTGAGATAGTGGACTCAAATTCACTTCCTTTAAACACTCAAACCATAGAAATACCATCCTCTCTCCCTCCACTTATTGAGGTAGTGGATCCACTAGCTTTACTTTCAATTTATATATAAGAACAACCAATCATCACCACCTCACCTTCATTTTTTGCTACCAAACAAACCACTCCCCCTTTAGAACTCACTCTTGAAGATGAAACCCCATGTTTACCCTTATATAAGGGAGTCACCCATCCAAACCCTGTATCTTTTGATTGAATAAGAGGACAAGGTCATAATCCCGGTGTTTCCACCCAATAACCTATCTTTTAGGTCTATGATTCAAGGAATTAAACCAACCTACAAACTATTCTCTAGGCTAGTTCAAAAATTGGAAATCATCTCCAACCTTGACATGGATCAAGCCACCTTCTGGTAGTAACTAGGTCTCCCTTACATTATCCAATCTAAACCTCCAACCCTTTCTTAATTAGACCATTCCTACACTTCTATTGAACAACCTCTTATCATATATACCAAAACAACCAAACCCTCTAAACACCCAAATAAAACCTCCACTAAACAAACCAACCCTCAACCATTTAATTCAACGAAGACCCAAGTATCCAAACCCTCTCCTATCATCCTAACCAGATCTACCAAGAACTTTGGTATCCTCCCTACACCAAGCCTTAGTCACCCATTTGTGAAATTAAACCTAACCTCTTTGATCCCAATAACCAAGCATCAAACTAAAGAAATAAAAGAGATGAAACCACACAAAGGCTGAAAGGCCCAAATTTTACCTCCCTCAACCTTGTCATCCATTTTATTTCCTCATCCCTATACCTTGAGTAGGAAGCCAATTGCTTTTACCAAAACCCCACCACCTCTCTTTGTTACACCTTCATAGTTTCTCTCTAATGCACCTCTTTTCACCACATCAACAATACCTAAGCTACCTACCTCATGATCTTCCACATATAGCTCATCAACACCCTTTCCTAAATTGAATCCACCAACCAAGTGTACCACCCTACCTAAAATACTTACCAATAAACCTAGCTTTAAACATACTCCTACTTCAACTATCAAAGCAAACACCACTAAAACTTTATCATCTTTGGCTGAATCTTATTTGACTATTCTCCATAGGTTGTTACAAACCTCTTATTTAACCCTACCTCCCATAAACCCCTTTGACCCTCTAAATTCTGAACCCATCTAGTACAATGACCACCATGTGTGTTCTTATCACAAGATACCTAACCATGATATGTCAAACTACAAATCTCTCAAAACCATCATCCACCAACTTTATGACAATGATGATCTATTAATAGATGAACCTCCTATGATCCACATACCAATCCAAACACCAACCATACCTACCCAACACTCACCTACTCCTCCACTCTCACTTTAGAGTGAAGACAAATCTAACCAATCTACTAGTTCAACCTCCCCTTCTATCCACACTATCAATGTGGTCATAAGAGCATAGTATAAGGATAAGGGGAAGGATAAGGTATCCATTCCTTGGACATACCCCTCTTCAAACTCCAAACAACATACACCCAATTGTCTCCATATTTGACCAAACCTAAGGTGTCTATCTTAGGTGCCTCCTAATCTAACCCCTCTAAATCCATCAGAAGAGTTATCCTCAAACAACTCCATCAAACCCTAAAAAAGATGAGCTTGTATGAGTTAATAGCTACCTCTCCCCATCACCACCAAACAATAATATAATCTTTTCAATCTATTAAATTCCAACCTCAGGACTCCCAACCTCTAGTTGCCTTTATCAGCGCCCTTCAGATTTCCAACCTTGTTACCTTCAAGGATTTAGAAATATCCTCCATCCATCTTAAGGACCCAAATCCTCCTATTTTTATCACTAACTATATCAACAAAACCTACATCAAATGGGTCATGATTTATGGGGGATCTATCATTAACATCATTTCCTCCCACACCTATAACCAACTCAACTTATCAGACAATGTCATAGTTGAATCTTTGGCTATCCTTCACTCCTTTAACAATACCATGGCCACTACCTTAGGAATTGTCATCCTTCACATCTATGTAAGACCCCACAAACTCCTTAAACTCTTCTATGTTGTATAAGGTTAATTTTGATAAAATATTTTGTTGGAATGATCTTAGATTTGGTTTATGGGTTGTATTCAATCTACCCTCCACCATTGGATTAAGTTTGAGTATGAAGGCTAGGTCATCAGCATCTAAGCTAACATAAGTCCTTTCTCAACATGTAACATGACCTATCTCCCTAATGATGTCCTCATACCCCCATCTAACACATCGTTAATAGCTAAAACTTAACCTCTAACCACCAAAGTAGATATCATATCCCCTTCCACTAATGAGGCATTAACTAGTTCCTCTATACATTCACACTAAATCCATACCATATACCTTTTAGAATCCACATTCCATCATATTTTGTTGGTGGATTATCTCCTCTAAGCACTTGATGCTTTCCCTATTCCCATGAGTATGGGTAACTTACTAACCAACCAGGATATGACCCCAATGTCATAACTATCATTCCCTTTAGACCTCCCCATCATTAAACTTGTTTTATCTATGGGGGACTCAATAAATACCTTAGTGCTTCTACCACCTCTCTTGCACCTTAACCATTCACCACCAATTTCTCTTACCTAGATAAACTAAACTATGCCAAGACATACCTCTATTAGTGTGCTTGGAAAGGATTTGGTCTTGGGAAATTTGAACATGTCCCACATGAGTTGGTTTCAATTGAGACCAAGAATCCTCATGAAAATCATGGCCTTGGTTTCATCCTACCCAACAATAAAAAATCCAAGCAACCCACTATTACCATTATTGAGGAAGATATCCCATCCTCACCAACCTCACCTCTACTTGCATGTGAAGATGATGACATCATCACACCTAACCCTTTTTTCATCAACATAATCAGCCTTGGACCCCTAACTTATTAGAAGGAGAGGGAAATTTTAACCATCCCTTTAACCCATCTTGAGATTATAAGAGAATAGTATCCTACCATCATCACTATTTAGTGTCAAGATGATCATTTTATTCTCACCTATCTTGGTTCCCTAAATTATTCAATCCACAAATCCCTTTCTCCTGAGACCTCAACCATGTTGAATGAATCCACCATAAATATCAACTTAGGTACCCCAAACATCTCTTGTATTTTCAAATTTGGCTAATCACTAAATGTTGAAGAACTTTAAGACTTCTCATCCTTCTTCCAAGACTATATCATATCCTTTGATTGGCCTTATAGTGATATGCCTAGAATTGACCCCATCATTACTACCCATAACATAGTCACTCACCATAACGCCAAAATTTTCAATAAAAATCTTTGATGCATGCATCCCTACATAGCTCTTCTCATCAAGGAAGAGCTTCATCATCTTCTATCTATCAACTTTATTCAACCCATTGACTACCCCCAATGGGTCTCAAATCTAGTACACATTAGAAAATCCATAGGGGGACTATGCATTTATGTGGACTTTCATGACCTCAACATTGCCTACCCCAAAGATGAATTTCTCTTACCTAGAATTGACTATCTTATTGATTTTCCAATCGATCATGAGATGTTATCTCTCATAGATGGTTTCTTAGGTTATAATCAGATCATGATTGCACCTAAAGATTAGCATAAAACCTCCTTTACCACCCCTTAAGGAAACTTTTACTATAGAGTCATGCCTTTCAAGATAAATAATGTTAGTGAAACCTACCAATGTGCCATTACCTATATATTCCATGACCTTATCCATAAAATTTTAGAGGACTATATGGATGACCTTATCAAGAAATCCAAACTCTAAAAAGATCACGTGGTTGTTCTTAAGATCATCTTTGAATACCTCATCCATTATCATGTTTGTGTCAACCCCAAGAAGTGCATTTTTGGGGTCTTCTCAAGAAAGCTT
This sequence comes from Torreya grandis, assembly GCA_037957365.1. Lineage (NCBI taxonomy): Eukaryota > Viridiplantae > Streptophyta > Pinopsida > Cupressales > Taxaceae > Torreya > Torreya grandis. Next base: position 98,123 of record JARHVA010005431.1, read on the forward strand.
ATTGGTTTCATTATCTCCCTTCAAAGAATCAAATTTGATCCTACCAAAATCAAATCAACCCTATACATGCTTCCTTATACCAACCTTAAACAACTTTAAATCTTGAAAAAGAAGCTTCAATCCATTTGTCATTTTATTTCATAGATTTCAAATCAATGCCAACCCTTCTACCACCTTCTAAACAAGGATGTGTCTTTCAAGTGTGACTGCTAAAATTCCTTTGATTTACTCAAAGAGTTACATTTTTCTCCACCTATCCTCACCCCTCCCAAGGACAACCAACCTTTTATACCTATATATATCTACCACTGACCATTACCTACAGGCAATGTTGGCTCACTGAGATGAAAAACATAAAGAGCAAGTTGTATACTAAATTAGTCATACACTAGTAGAATATGAGACTATGTATACCCATATTAAGAATCTTTACTTAGCTTTAGTCATCATGGCTACCAAAATCCACCACTACCTTCTTAACCATAAAACCTATGTCATAACTAATACTGACCCACTCAAGTACATGCACTCCAAACCATACCAAAACTAGTGTATGGCCAAGTGGCTCATGTCTTAGTATAGTTTGATCTTGAGTTCCTCTAGAAAAATTCAATTAAGGGGCAAGTCAATACTGACCAATTGTTTTAGGCACCTTTAGCATATAAATAACCTCCTCCCCTTGAGTTTCCACATGAATCCATCATGACCCTCTCTCAAGTTAATTTTACCTATCAGGTCACCATGTTCTTTGATGGATCAAAATGTCAACATGGTGGGGGAGCTAGTATCATCCTTATCCCCTTTGATGGTGAGTCTCTACCTTTGTCCTTAAAACTTGATTTTGAATGTACCAATAACATGGCTGAGTACAAAGCCCTAGTCATAGGCCTTTAGATTGCATTAGCCCTAAGAGTTAAAATAATCAATATATTTTGTGATTCCCAACTTGTAGTCAATTAAATAAATAGTTTTTACTAACGTAAGAGTGATGTTTTATAGTAGTACAAACAACTAGTTGACAAACTCTTAACATCATTCAAACACTATCACATCTAGTCAACCCTATGATCTACCAATAAGTTCACCATCCTATCTGTACCTTTGGGATCTAAGTTGTCTATAATTATCCATAGGCTTACCCAACCATCCTATGTTAAACCAAATTCTCACACCATTTTTAATGTGAAGGAGACCTGACCTGACCTTTGGTATTGGAAGACCTTCAACTACATTAACCTTGGCATAATTCCCTTTGGCCTCTCTAGGAATGCTTGAAGGGAATTTATCTAGAGTACCTCTCACTATACCATTATGGGAATAATTATTTACAAGCACAACTTTGATGGCCTCCTCTTCCATTTCCTACGTAGTCATGAAGACTCTCACACTATCAAGGAAATACACGATGGCATATATGGGTGCCACTTTAGTGGCCTCACTGTGGCCTAGTGCATCCTCTATATTGGCTATTATTGGCCTAACCTTAACTAAGACTATTGTGATTATGTGAAAAAGTGTGTTAAGTACCAACAACACACTAATTTACACCATGTACCTAGCCATAGCTTTCAAGTCTCCATGATTTCTATACCTTTTCATAATGGGGTTTAGACCTCATTAGGGAAATTAATCACCATTCCTTGTAGAGACACCATTCTATTAACACAATTACTGAGTATTTTATGAAGTGGATAGAGACTATTCCTCTATTCTCAACCAAAGTGGAAAATATTTTTGACTTTATCAACCATCATATCATTTGCCACTTTGGTATTCCTCAGAAGATTATCATCAACAATGGTAAATAATTTAAGAAAAATAAAGTCCAAGGTTTATGTGATGTATTTATCATTAATTTAAGTTTCTCCTTGATTTATTTCCCTCAAACAAATAGATAATAAAAAGCCTTTAATAAAACTCTTAATAACATGCTAACTAAAATGGTCAGTGCATCTGGTTGGGATTAAGATTTTCACATCCCCTTTACCTTATGGGCATATCGTACTAGCATTAAAACCCCTATGGGTGCTACCCCATTTGTTTTTTCATTTGGAGTGGAGGCTATATTTAATCTTGAAGTCTAAATCCCTTCTCTTCACATATCTTTTCAAGATCTTATTTTAGAGGATGATTATTGCCAACACTATTTAGACTAGTTAAAACTACTCAATGGGCATCATCTAGCATCCCTCACCCACCTCCTTGTCTACCAAGATCATATCAAATGTGCATGTAACAAGCACCTTAGAGTATAGGAATTAAATATCGAAGACCTCATCCTAAAGGAAAACCAACATGTCACTAATATGGAGAAAAGCAAGTGGGGAAAGTTTGCTTTCAATTTGCTTGGACCTTATATCATAACCCACAAGTATGGATTAAGAGCTTATCAATTTTATTCTTTTTAAGGCCACCCAAACCTTAAGCCCCTCAATGCTTCACATTTATGCCTATTCTTTTGTTTAAAAGGATCAAGTTCACCTTTTGTTTAACTTAAGCTCATCCCTTGTTATCCACCCACATCTCCCTATTTTAGGGGCAATCGATTAAACATAAATCATGTGATTATCCATCATATTCATAGCCTAATATTAAATAATGAGTACCATGGCTCTACCCATGGCATGGTTCTCATGGTACTTTCCACCCCTTTTTAGGATGGATCCCCATGATCATTATCACCTAGACCTCTTTACATCTAACCAACCTTCTTATGCTCTTGGTTTTGCCTCCATAACAGTGAACCACCAAGCCAACCTAAGCACATCTATGTCAAGTAAAATCAAAGCAATCAAAAGTATACCATCCTAAAAATTAGTAATCATGGGTCACTCTTAGCATTTACAAATTTCTCTCTTAAAGGATAACTATTGAAATTCTATTTGAAATTGCCAAAATGTAAGGTAGACTACTCACTCAATGGATAACTACCAAAAGCATCAAATGAAGCATATAAACTTCAACCACTCCCTTGAAGGATGGCTGAGTAAAGCATTTTTCAAAAACATAGCAATTTCCTAGAAGCTTCCCACATCGATCAACTTACCATATACATCAATAAATCAAAAGACCCATTATCACAATAAAAGAAAACTAGCCTTGAAAGCCACAATCAACTCTTAAGTAGTATAATAAGGTGGAAGCCACAATCGTATTTAAAATAGACTTCTTGCATCAATTAGTCTACATAGCTTAGCATAGACTTGTTTATACTTACTCTTTGGACACCTATAATAGAGGCATGCTAGTCTCACAAGAAGGTTCCATTTTCACCCATCTCACCTATGAACAAGGGATTTTTAAGCTTACTTAACATTATGTGGTCAAGACACCTTTTTAACCAACTAACATACACTAATGTGGAGCATTTGAAGGGCTTATATTCATTAATTCAATCCAACTTTGATTTTTTTAGTCCTTGTTAACGAGAAGGCATCGTGCCCTCTTCTTATCCTATAATGACTAGTTGATATTTTCATATTCTCTCTTGATTATATTCTTTAGTATCCCATCTAGTGTTGTTAATTAAACTACCTCATGTGTTTTATCATAAAAATTAACATCAAACATTAACCATAACCATAAGCATAACCATACCATGTATTATAATCACATTCATAAGCATTTAAACAAATCAACCATTTTCCACCACATGTCTAAACATAATAAACTCAAAAATACTCATTAAAAATTAGCATGTCATAAGAAATCAAGAAGAATAACCATAAACAAAAACTAGTTGATGCCTAAATAAGCATATGTTAGTTCTACACAACCATATCATAAGCATAATCTATAAGCAATGCAAACATCACATCATAATCAATAAACATCAACATAAATCATACACCATGAGCATGGGTAATAAACAAAGATCACATATATAGATCCAATAACATCATAACATGAACATAAATATACATGATCATAAACCACATCATGAAACATAAACCACATCTATCTAATTATCAACATTATCATATACATCATGTGTACCCATAAATATAATACATGTGATAAATATATATAATCTCTCTCTCATGTACATCTCATATCATCAACACATAGGATGGTATCAAAAAAATAGCATGTACATCTATCATGTCATGTATCATGCCCTTAGGGCACTACTACCACTACTCCTAATCCTCCACTTGCACTACCATCTGGTGTTGATCCTCTTGAGGTGCCTATATGTCCACTCACTATAGAGGCCCACAATCTCATATTAGCCATGAATGGACCACCTACTAGACTAGCTTTTTACTCCCCCCATCTAAGCTAATTTATACACTATGCTAGAATAATATCCTCATAATACCATAACTCCTCTATTATATCTAGGTATCATGTTACAAGAGTAAAACCTAGTGGTACTACCTATCCTATTGTTACCCTTACCCTCTATCTTAGGGTATTCCTCTCTTGAGTCACCAATCCCAATGAGGCCCTTACTTGATCTCTCTCTTCTTTCAATGTGGAAACATGACCCTATAAAGTGATAATATGACCCTACAATGTGACCACCTAACCTTATAACCTATAATTTGGGCCTATATAGCTACCAGTATTTTCCCTACTTATCCATCCTAGCCCTATGCCTATCGAAACCCTCCAGTTGGATCCATATCCATCACCTACTAACCCCCATCATCCCATCCAAAATTAATCACTACATATAAGTATTGATACCATGTTGTATATCCATCCATAAAACTAGCATCATTTATCATTGATCTAGTTGATAGCTCCGCATGGTCTAACACTACATCCTGTGGCTATGGCTCTAAAAGTAGAAACTTTTCATCTTCCTTCCTATACATTAAGAAAGTAGCTAGAATCCCTTGCATAAGGTTGAACTACCTCCAAAATTTATCAAATGGGATCATCTCAATCTCAATATCTCACCTCCTATAGGTACATCACCAGCTCTACAATGATAGTATGTGTCATGTGTAATGGGCCCACCTAGGCCACCCCACATATGGTGTTATGCCCCTAACCTATCACATGTATTAGGATAGGAATAGTTTACTTGTGGCTTACTTATCCCTCTTTGATGATTTATCACATTTCTCTATGCATTAATTTGGTTAGTAGGTTAGCCTATGGAGTAACCATGGCCTAGATAGACTACATATAGGAGGTAGTGGGTAATTATTTATCATCATATTATGAATTTTGCTCTTATTAAAACTTTTGGAGGTTTCCCCCTTAGAGTGGCTCATCTATTATCATATATTCTAATATATTTTAGTCATATTTGGATATATTTATGCTATTCTACTTTATTGTTGAAGTAATTTCATTCCAAGTGGTATCAGAGCTACGATTTGGGCAATCTTGTGGGTGAAACCCTAATTTTTTTAATTTGGCTATATCTAAAAAATAGTTGAAAATTTATCTACAATTTTTTTATTGGAGGTGATAAATCATTAAATTAAGATTCCATTAAAAATTTAGCTCATTTGGATCTATTTTACAAAATTTATCGCTATTTTAGGTTTTTTCATAAAATTGCTTTATAGTGCACAATTCAAATATTTTTTTAGAGTTATTTACATTGTTGGAAATATTATAAAAATTTGGCTAGGGTATGTTCTTTATATGTTTTTATTTGAGGATGATATAAGTCCAAAATTGCTTGGTCAAAGTTGGGTCAAAAGTGCCAATCAGGGTCAACATCGTAAAGCCCTTTTATGGTAGGTCCACAAACTCAAGGCCAAGAAAAGGGTGCTAAAACTCTAGGTAAAAATCCTAACAAGGAAGAGATGGATTTAGAAGGGGGATGTACTAGATCCTTTATACCAGGGTTCTCTGGCATAGATCATAAAGTGATCCATCTTGACTATAGTGTGCAAGGCATTCAAAGTGAGGTGTAAGGCATACAATCTAATATGAAATTAGAAAAGATAGTTTGGTAGATATCATGATGGATTTGAAAAATAATTAGTCAAATCATCCAGCTATCACTATTACACAACCCCACTAGGGTGGTTCTCCCAACCAGTCTACTTCAAATCCAACTACATTGCCACAAAGGAACCTATTACCAAAGGTGGCTATGCACAAATTTGATGGAAAAGATCCACTCAATTGGATCAACCAAATGGAGAATTTTTTTGATTTGCATCGAATCTCAAGTTGATAAAAGGTTACCATGGCATCCTTGTATTTTGAACTTGATCAATTCATTTGGTATTGATGGTTGTGTGCTCAAAAGAAAAAGATGAATCTCAGTGTCACCTAGTTAGTTTTTATAAAGGAGCTACAATTACACTATGGAAATAGTGTGACAGAGAATTAATTTACCTAACTAGAAAAATTGTGACAAACTAGCTCCATCAAGGATTATATTCATCATTTTTAGAACCTATCCTTACATGTGGAGACAATTTTTTAGGAGAACTTGAATGACCTATTTTTGGGTGGACTCAAGGACCACATTAAACATGAGTTATGCATGTTTAATCCACTTAATATTTCTAATTAAATTATCATGGCACGTAGAGCTGAGGAAAAATTCATAGCCAACAAGAAGCATCCATTCACTCACTCCAAAGAATGTATCGTATCAACACCAACATTTCCTCCACCTATTAGATTGACCCCTTAGCAAATTGAAGAGAAGCATGCAAAAGGATTATGTTTTGATTGTGATAGTAAGTGAAGTAAAGGACATAGATGTGATAAGAAGAAGTTATTCTACATTGAGGGATCTAATGAAGATGAAGAAGAAGAAGATGATGACTCCAATGATGATGAGGAAGAGATAGAGGAGGTACTTGAAGATTCCCAATCTATAATATCTTGTCATGTACTTTCAATTATTATCACTCCACAAACTCTTAAGGTGGTGGGTTTCCTCAATAAATAGAAGGTGACAGTGTTGATTGATTCGAAGAGCACACATAACTTCATCAACCATAATTTGGCCACTCGATTAAACTATTTCATCTACCCAGTACCATAATTTCAAGTCATGATTGTAGATGGTGGCATAATTAATTATTCAAGCAAATGCCATAGTGATAAGCTTACTATGGGTTAGTAAAATCTCAATTCTCCTTTTTTTTCTATTCTTATGGGTAGCACAGACATTATTTTAGGAGTCCAATGGCTCACAACCTTTGGTACCATTGAGATGAACTTTCAAGAACTATTCATGCACTTTCATTTTGAAGGTAGGAAAATTGAGCTACATAGATTACAATAAAAATATTCATAATTGATTAGTTCACATCAGATGACCAAGATGCTATAAAAGGGGGTAGAGGGAATTATTACATGATCATGTTCCATAGAATTTCAACCCACATAGGTATCTACACATCTTAATCTATAGGTGATTCTTGATGACCGATCATCTATTTTTTGGGCCATACCAAAAGGACTACCACCAAAAAGAGAACATGATCATGCCATTTAACTACTTCCAAGGAGTTTACCACCAAATATCAGACCATATAGATATCCATATGCATAGAAGATTGAAATCAAAAAGATGTTCCATGAGATGCTAGAGGTAGGGATCATCAAGCACAACCAAAGTGCATATTCATCACCAGTGGTCATGGTGCAGAAGAAGGATGACACATAGAGGATGTGCCCAAATTATAGGGAACTAAACAAGTACATAATCAAATATAAGTTTCCTATCCTAGTAATTGATGATTTACTTGATGAGTTGCATGGTGCTAATTATTTCATAAAATTGGATCTTTGCTTGAGGTACCATCAAACTAGAATCAAGGATGAAGATGTTCATAAAACTGCTTTTAGAATGCATGAGGGCCATTATTATTTTTTGATAATGCCCTTTGTTCTTAAAAATGCACCATCTACTTTTTAGAGATTGATGAACACTATTTTTAGGCCTTTTTAAGGAAGTTTGTGTTGGTTTTCTTTGATGACATATTGATTTATAGTTAGACATGGGAAGCACATCTGCAACATGTGAAACAAGTGTTGATAGTTTTGGAGAAGCATCAGCTTTATGCGAAGCCATCCAAATGTGATTTTGGAGTATAGGAGGTAGAGTACCTAGGTCACATTTTTTCCCATGAAGGTGTCAAATTTTATCCCCAAAAAATCAAATCTATGATGGAATGGCCCATGCCAAACACTCTCAAAAACCTCTGAGGGTTCCTAGGACTAACAAGTTACTACCAAAGATTTGTGAAAGGTTATCTCAACATAGTGGCTCCACTCACTACATTGCTAAAGAAGGATGCCTTCCATTGGAATGATTCTACCACCAAATCATTTGAGAAACTAAAAGTAGCTATGTGCACCACTCTAGTTTTGGCTACTCCAAACTTCTCAAAGACATTCACTATTGAATGTGATGCTTCTGGATCCAGGTTAGGAGTAGTACTAATGCAGGAAGGAAGACCCATTGCATTTGAGAGTTGTCAATTCAAAGGTAAGAATCTACAAAAACCTATCTATAAGAAAGAAATGATGGCTATTCTTTATAAAGTTAAACAATGGAGGCCCTATCTGATGGGTAGATAGTTTAAGGTGAAAATGGATCATGATAGTCTCAAATACTTTTTGGAGCAAAGATTATCATCTGAGGAACAACAAAAGTGGGTAACCAAAATGTTGGGTTATGATTTTGAAATCATCTACAAGAAGGTTAAAGATAATGTAGTATAAAATGCACTATCCATATGGGATACATCCATAGAAGCATAACTCTGTGTAATGTCCATGTTGCAAGTAGATTGGGTGGATGAAGCCAGGTTAAAATTGGAGCAAGAAAAGGATATACAAGTTCTAATTTAGAATCTATAGCAAGGTAATTTATTCTCTAACAAATTTCAATGGAAAGGTAATGTCCTATGGTATAAGGGTAGGTTATACTTATGTAAAGATTCAGAGCTTAAGCATACGATTATTGTGGAGTTTCATGCATCTCCAATTGGGGGACACTCAGGGTTCTTGAAAACTTATCATAGAATTAAGAAATAATTATTTTGGGAAGGACTCAAGGGATATGTACAAAATTTTATGGTAGAATGCTTGATATGCCAATAGATTAAAGGTGAGACAGTTAAGACCTTGGGTCTATTACAATCGTTAGCAATTCCTAGTCACTGGTGGGAGGAGATTTACATGGATTACATCATAGGGTTGCCTTGTTCTCAAGGTAAGAATGTTATCTTGGAAATTATGGATAGGCTTACAAAATATTCCAATTTTTGTGCTCTCTCACACCCATTTTTAACAAGTATAGTAGCAACTATTTTTATGGAGGCAGTTCTAAAATTACATGGAACCCCAAAAATAATTGTAAGTCATCATGATCCTATTTTCACTAGTAATTTTTGGACTGAACTATTTTCCTATTTGGGTACTTAGCTAGCTCATAAATCATATTACCACCCCCAATCTAACAAACAAATATAAGTGGTTAACAAATGTTTAGATGGGTATCTCCATTGTTTTGTATCAAATAAATAGGAACATTGGGTTAAATGGCTACCACTTGCATAATGGTGGTATAACACATCTTTTCATACCTCTTCTAAAATGTCTCCATTTATAGCACTACATGGTTACCATCCACCTTCCATCACTTCTTCATTAAAGGTTTATGTTGGGTGAATATTTTGTCAGTCATCTGTCTAATTAAGCAAAATAGGTCTTATCATCCACAGCAAAGGAGATTGGTCAGCCCAGTGTGTAGGTTTACTACATTAGAGGTGGACAAATCTCTCATCTCATCAAGGGGATGTTCCCTATAAATATGCAGGAGCTATATACTAAATATATAAGTAAAAAAAAACACTCAGGAGGAGGATACACCATCCATCTCTCTTCTTTTAGATATGATGTTCACAAACAAATGAGAAAATCTTGGTGGAAACACTGAAGGCACTTCTCTTCTTTCAGAAGTGTTCTTGTAGGAAACAATAGGAGTTCTTTCAGGTAGTGACAAGAAACTAGTAACACAGGCGTAGTAACTAGCAAGATGAAATAGAACACAAAGTTTCCACCTCAACTACCCAAAGAGTATAACACAAAGGATAATGGGGGCACAAATTCATCCCAGAATCCTCAACACAGAAAGAAAAGAAAAACACACACTAAAAATAGTTATGAAATCACAAAGTCTTTCCCACAATTGGTTTCAGGACACCTTCCTGATTACTTTCACTAGTTCTACTTGCTAAATTAAATAAACAAGAATACATTTAGAAGATAGACATAAGAACAATATCCTTAAATGATATAAGTTATGACAGCACAAAGTCTGCAAATAACTTGCTTTCTCATTCAGATAAAATGATATGAACAAATAACATGAGCTCAAAGTCTCAGTGTTCTTCTTTCAATTGGGCAGAGTTTCACTTCTATAAAATGAAAAGTCTCCTTTACTAATGTGAGAAATTACAATATTATAGCAACCACACAAGGCTTGGCATTATTTCCTATGGGATGGTCCATGCTATAGTCAAGGCCTTTAATGCACCTTTAGTTCTGTTTGGAGGGACCATGCTTGGAATAGTGCATTGCAATAACTATGGTGTGTCCATTCCTATAATATGTCTCTTCTTAGTATGGATTGTCTGGTCCTTTTCTTGATGTTTTCACAGCTGTGTAATTTGCCATTACTTCATGGAATAAAAATAGGCTTGCATCCTTGATTTGGTGTGCTTAGAAGTCTACTTGATCCACTATTTCACCTACTAGAAATAACTCTTTTGAAGATATTTTTGATCCTTTGGTCTTGTTCCTCTCTCCCCTATATCAATTTGAGCCTTCAAGCTTTCTTTTCATCCAGTCACTTGGTTCTTCCTTTAAATTTTGTGCTCTATTTATATTTCCACAAATATTCCCTTACTTTAAATTGGACATCCACGGGACCATCAATGATCACCAGCTGCTTAAACCATGTTGAACCTTGAACCTATGAACCTATAAAAGTTCATTGGTTCATCAGTTCATTCTATCTCTTTTGTTCCATCACTTCCTTGTTTAATCACTTTCCCATTCCTTGGTTGAACCATCCATTAAACCATCTGTTTGCTACTTTTTTCCTTGATTGAGGATGCCTTTGAACTTTTGAACCTATGAACCATTGAATTTTGAAATATTTTAGTTCAAGGTTCAATCAATTCATTGGCTTATTCTTTGTCCCATTCAACCATTACTTCCTTTATCTTTTTAAGTCCCTTTGAGGCCCTAAAATATTGAACCTTTGAACCAGTTGAACCTATTGAACCATTTGGTTCAAGGTTCAACGGTTCAATCCTTGTTCTTTGAAATCCTTCTTTGTCTAAGTCTTTAAAGGCTCTTTTTTGCATCTTCATTCAGCCCTTGGGATGCCCCGAAGGGAAGGTGTCCCTTTAGGCTTTTCAAATGGTCCTTTATCTTTTGTCAAGTGCCCCCCCGCAAGGGTACCTACCCCTCAAGATTTTTTGGATGGCCTTCAAGCTTCAACTTCCCCGGTGGGTTCTTGCTTCTTTGGTGGGCTTTTGGCTCTCGAGATTTTTCCGTCAGGATTTTCCTTCGAACAAAATGTCTAAAAGAAAGCTTCTTTTCCTTAGATGTTTGTTCCTTTCAATTTCTTCAAGCTTTCTTCCTGAGTGAATTCCTTCAAACAAAATGTCTGAAGTAATTTTTCCTTAACTATTTTTTTGAGGAAAATCTTCTCGAAGTCTAACAGCTCAACTCTTTCACTTAATAATTTCCTTCAGACAAAAAGTCTAAAGGAAATGTTCTCTATCAGCCCTTAAACAAATCTAAAGGAATTATATCTTTTATGTCTTCTCTTTAACCCTTGAACCAATGCTTCCTACCCTCCCCAAGGGCACTTGCCTTGGTCCACTACCCTCCGCAAGAGCACTTGTTCCTTTGGCTTTGGGGCAACCCCTTGAACCTACTGATTGAACCAAATTTGGTTCAATGGTTCAATAAGTTCATTCTTCATTATTTGGCTAAGTCTTTTTGATCTTTTGAACCAAGCGTGTCGAACCATTTGGTCATTGAACCCATTGAACCTTCACTGAAGTGATTAACTCATTGAACCCGTTGAACCCATTGAACCAAAATGGTTCAAGGTTCAATGGTTCATTCCTTGCTTAGGAGCTTGCCAATTGAATTATTTTGGTTGAACTAAGGTGTTGAACTAATCCTGAAAATGCCTAAGTTTTGGAAACTTGCTCTTTTGAAGGAATTTTCTTGTTAAAGCCATTAAACATGTTGAACCTGCTAATCCCTTTACTAAAAAAGCCTAGAAAATGAGGAAATTGAATGCTCTAAACAAATTTTAAAAAGGAAAGAGACAATTTTGGTCTATTGAACCAAAATAGTTCATAGGTTGTCCCAATAATGAGTGACATTTTTGGGGACAACAACTAGCTCCAATTGGGGAACTTCCTTCAGTTAAAAACTTAGAACATCTAAGGGGAGTAGAAACCAGAATCTCTAGTGCCTTGAAGCATGCCATTGGGCTATGGAATCATGCTACCCAAAAATAAAGGCTCCAAAAAATGAAAATTAACAACACAAAGTAGAAACAAAGACTATACAGATATACATATGTACAGGTGAACTTATCTGACACTTCAAGAATTGAAGTGCTTCAGATGTTGCCCATTGTGAGGTAGAGTAAAGAGTGTGCCATCTTGATATTTCAATAGGAATTTGTTCTCACCATTGAGATGGTGAATAATAAATGGGCCTCTCTAAAGAGAATCAAACTTTTCATGCATCCCCTTTTGCTCTCTCCTTTTGTCCCATAGAAGGACTTGATCTCCAACTTGGAAATCATGGTTCTTTGCCTTATAGTCAAAGAGTTTCTTCCCTAGACTTTGATGGGCAGCAATTCAATCTACTACTGTAGTTCTCTGCTCATCCAGCTCAGTCAAGCACATGATCCTCTTATCAAGGGAGCTTTCATATGTTTGATCTTCAATTGCCTTAGCCAATTTCAATGCTAGCAATTCCAAGGTGATTGGTATCTCAGAATTGATACCATAAAGAAGTTAGAAAGGAGACATACCAATTACTCTCTTTGGTGTAATTCTATCTTCCCATAGAGCATCAACTAATGCTTTATGCCATGTCCTTTGGTTGTCATCCACCAACTTTTTGATGATAGTCACCAGGCTCTTATTGCTTAATTCAGTTTGTCCATTCCCTTGTGGAAAGTAATCAGAAGAGTGGGAGAGTGCAATCCCATAGTAGAAATAGAATTGAGTGATCTCCTAGGAAGTGAAACAGTATACATTGTCAGTGACAATCTTGGTTGGGACCCCAAACCTAGAAATGATATTCTCTTTGAGGAAATTGCATACTATTTCTGAAGTAGCATGCTTGGTTGAAATTGCTTCCACCCACTTGGTGAAGTAGTCTATTGTTGTAAGGACATAATCATGTCCATCACTTGAATATGGGTTTACAGCACCAATAAAATCAATTCCCCATTGTTGGAATGGCTCCTCTATGACCACTAGTTTGAGAGGTAGGGTAGCTAGCTTGGGTCTTTTGACAAAATATTGGCATAGTTCACATTTCTTAACCCATTTGTATGCATCTTGAAAGAGAGTTGGCCAGTAATACCTAGCTCACAAGATCTTATAAGAAGTCACAAGAGCAAAAAAATGTCCTCCACAAGCTAGATTGTGGAAAGATTTTAAAAGTTGGCTTTGTTGCTCCTTGTCCACACAACGAAGGAACACTCCATCAAGGCTCCTCTTGTATAGGCCATTGTCCCAGAGGACAAAATTTGTAGTTTTCAGCTTGATAGTTCTCATTTATTTATAAGATAGGTGAGTAGGACACTCACCATAAGTAAGGAAATGAGCAATACCTGAATGCCACTCATTCATGGTGGAGACAAAGAAGACTGTTGGTGCATCTTCTTCTTCTGATTCTTCATGCTCTATTCTTTCTAGCTTGTTATCAGCAATTAATTGGCATAAGCCTTTTCCCCATACCAGCTTTGTTGGCTTGATGACTAGATCAAACTCTTAGATCTTTGTAACCCAATTGCCTCTTTTCATCCCAAACACTTGCTGAGTCAGTATGGATTTCACTGTGGTGTCAGGAACCAAAGTAGTAACTCATGAATTCAAGATATAGAATCAAAAATGCTTCACTGCCTTCACCATTGCATAAGCATGATTTTCTATGTTTGAGTACTTTATCTCATGAGCTTTGAGAGGATAGCTCATGAAGGAAATGGGAGATTCCATACCTTCTTTATTCTATTGAACCAGAATTGTTGAAAGCATGTGTTGTGAAGCATAACTATAAATGGTGAACTCTTTGTTATAGTCTAGACAAACTAGAATTGAGGCATGGGCAATGGTAGTCTTGATATCCTCAAATGATGACTTGCCTTCTTTAGTCCAGCTGAAGGTATCCTTTCCCTTCATCATGTTTACAATGTGCAGAGTCTTCTCAACAAACTCAGGAATGAACCTCTGTAAGAAATTCACCTTTCCAAAGAAAGAGTGAATAGTAGTCTTACTTATGGGGAAGGTAAGCTCTTGGATAGACTTGAATCTATCTGAGTCAATCTTTATGCCTCCTTTGGACATAATGTGTCAGAGAAGTTTCCCTTTGTTACTCTAAAAATTGACTTCTTGGGGTTTAAGGAAATGCTATTTTGGTAGCAGTGTTCCAGCACTTGTTACAAATGGTGCACATGATCTAGGCGATGCTTAGAAAATATGGTCAATTCATCAAGATAAACTATGATGAACTTACCCATATCATCTTTGAAGGCAAGGTCCATTGCTCTTTAGAAGGTGGTGCTAGCATTTATCAAGCCAAAATGCATCCTTCTATATGCAAACATGCCCCAAGGTGTGGTGAAAGTAGTCTTATGTTGGTCTGCCTCCCCAACTTCAACCTAATTATATCCTGAGAAGCCATCTAGCATTGATAACATCTTCAAACCCATCATTGTCTGAAGCACTTGATCCATGATTGGCAAAGGATAGTTATCCTTTAAGGATGACTGATTCAAATTTCTAAAATCCACACAGAGGAAAATTTTGCCATTCTTCTTTTTTATAGGAACTATATTTGCAATCCATGTAGAATGATGGATTGGGAAGATTACCCTAGCATTTAGAATTTTTTATATCTCAGACAAAATGGTACCTACTATTTTTGGATTATATTACTTAGACTTTTGCCTGTAGGGTGTTGAATCAGCCTTGAGAGGAATGTCATGTCAAATTTCATCAAGCCTGAGTGACTTCAGGTCATCATAGAAGTATGGTAAGATGTCTATGTATTGATGGAGTAGAGCAGTGAAATTGAATTTATCCTTAGGAGTGCAGAATTTCCTAATGTTCACCATCTTGGGATCATCCTTGGTACCTAGATTTACTTGATCAAACTCCTGGGAGGATCTTGAATCTGTTTGCCACTGTTTGACGAATCTATCATGTTTGTCAAATAGTTTCTCAAGGGAAACCAAGCCTTTGGGAATATTATTCCTTTTAAGTTTTAGGAACTCCTCACCTACATATGTATTTGATTTAGGAGCTGGCTCACACTTCTAAGGTTCACTACCTTCAAAATGCAACCGTTCAAAGCTATCTTTTTGCTCCAAGAAGGCAATGATTTGGTTGTCATTGTTAAACACTTGCCAATGAATGGCATTATTAGGGACACTTGGTCTAAAGACTAGCTCAATAGTGTACTTGTCTCCTTTAAAGTCTAGGTGGGGGACCAAGAGAGTAGCTAAAATAGCTAGTGCATCAGCCTAGTCATTAAATTCTCTAGGAATGGCAGAGATGTTGAAAGCATCAAAGCTTTCAATTTGGTTCCAGACTAGATTACGATAGTGGTGCAATCTCTCATTCTTGGTTTGATACAGGTTCCTCACCTGACAAACCACCAATTTAGCATCTCCTTTACCATGAAGGATTTTGATGCCTTTGTCCTTAGTAGCTTTCAATCCAAGAAATAGAGATTTATACTCAGCTATGTTATTAGTGTTGCTGAACTGCAACTTGAAGGATGAAGGAAAAATATCTCTTTGAAGAGATATCAACATAACCCTGGCTCCTGAGTTGGTAGAGGAGCATCTACCATCAAATTCAAGAATATATACCTCATTTGATACTAATTTTTCTTTGGATTCTTGTTCATTCAAAGGGGGAGATTCTTCCACACTTTCATTGTGATCCACCAATTCTTCTACTGTCCTAGCTGAACTAATCTTTAGGTTGTCACCTTCAAGAGTTTCAATAAGCATTTCATGGAATTCATCAGTGGATAAAAATTAGTTACCCATGTCTGAAGACTCAAACAAAATTTGAGCTTCAGGTGCTGATGATTGGGTGACCACATATTTTGCTTCTTTTTTAGGAAGCAATCTCTTCATAACACCTTTGACTGAGATCCTCACCTCAAACAAGTACATGATTAGTTCACCACCAACATCCTTACAAAAATTTCAGCCAAGAAGGATGCCATATGAAGCTGGGATGTCAGCCACCAAGATAGTCATCTTGATTCTTTTGTCTGGAAAGGCTGCAAATGCAAATTGGGCATCCTTAATTTACCCCAGTAGTGGTACTTACTTATTTTCCATGGAGAAGCATCTACAAAATGTTTTGGTTAGTGTAAGGCCAAGGGATTTTACCACTTTGGTAGGCATGGCATTGTCTAAAGCCCCATAATCAATGATGCAGTTGCTCAGCTTGTGACCATTGATCAACAGGGAAACATAGAAAGGCTATATTTTTCCAAGGGCAGTAGGAGGAGTTATGATAAGGTTGTTTGGGATAGACATGTTCCTTGAGGGATCATGAGTTAATTTCTTAGCTTCTTGTCTATAGGGATGGCTTGGTTTTTCACATATTGAACCAACTTGTCCAATTGCTCAAGATTGGACTATAAGAACTCAAATTTAGACATTTGAATTTTGGTTTTCTTTATGTGGTAAATTATGTCAAATGTCTGGAATGAGCCAGGAGCAGAGGATGTAAATTCATCCTTTTGATTTTTGGAAGGGGGAGGACTGGACTGTGACTTTGAATTAGAAGGTGTAAGAGTATTCAAGGTACTTACCTTTCTTGCAATCACTGGGTCCTTTGGCTGGAAAGGAAGAGTGGACCCCCTCTTAGCAATTGAACCTGTTGGTTGAGGTTACTCCTCTGCTTTCTCCTTATTAGCTTGTTGAGCTGATTGATTCTTAGACCGAGTGAATACAGCATATTACCCCTAAGTTGCATTACCTTCACCTCTAGATTCATCCTGATAATTCAAGAAACTAATGTTGGAGTCACCATCTAATTCTTCTTCATCTTCAGTGAAGATATTAGCGTCATCTTCATGATTCAACTTAGGCTGGAATGAGAAATCTGATTCAGCTTCAAGATATCCAACTGCTGAGTTAGTTGGAGGTGCTTCGAGGGTGAAGTTTCTCTATGGGGGAGGAAGATGATTTGCTTGCCCCTAATTTCTTATAGCATTACCTTGGTAAGACTGATTAGGGAATGTCCTCCTTGGTACATCTTTATATGCAAGAGTGTATGACATCCCTTGCGCCATTTTCTTTCTGAGAGCTAGCACTTCATTTGCTAGCTTTTATACCATTAGGTCAGTGGTGACTATAGGTGAGTATTCAGAAGATGAAGAGTATTTACCTTTATTTGGATCTCTCCCTATCTTTCCCACCAAGATAAGGTCATCTTCTACCTCAGTAGCCAAGTCCTGAGTAGTAGCAAGGTCTATGTGTCTAGCCCATCTCAACAAAAAACTTACTTCAAGTAAATGTGAGTTGATGAAGAAACACTTGAGATTCTAAGGTGTCAGCTAGGTTATCATGGTAATCCTATGCCTCATCTTGTCAAACATGGAAATGAAGTCCCTCATAGGTTCATGAGGCTCCTTCTTCATCTATGTGAGTTGGGCTAGCAAGGCATGTGCATATTCTATAGGCTTGAACCTTACTTCAAACTTGGCTTTAAACATATCCCAATCAATTACTGACCTATCCTACAGATGGTAGAACCAGTCTATGGTAGCACCTTGTAGTGTTTCTATGAAGAGCCTGACTGGCATGTCTTCAAATTCTACTCCTATTATGCCACAAGCTATGTTGAAGGCAGCAATATGTTCATTAGGGTGAACTTTCTCATCACCAAATAATTTAGGGAAATTCTTCCTTGAACTGCATGGAAGCTCATGTAGAGGTGGGGTCAAATTTAGTGGGCCAAATGAGTTAACTCAGGGGCCTTGAGCCATGATTTGATTATGTAGAAGAGGGATCACAAATCTGGGTGGAGTATGGATAGGCAAAGCTCTTCTAGTAGCAGAAAAAAGAAGCTCTACCTTGTGTTGGTAACCTGGTAGGGGTAAGAGGAAGACTCCTACTCCGTTGAAGGTGAGGTTGTGGAGAAAACAAATCAAAATTACTCTATTGCACCAACTCAAAAGTAGGGTCAACAACACCTTGAGCTTTCTAGTTTCTAGTATAATGTGGAGTTGCCAGATTGTAAAACAAAATAGAAAAGAGTAGGATCTACTTCAGCTTAAAGCTTGAGACTTCAAACTATATGCTCTTCCCTAATGGAGTCACCAAAAATACTATTGGGTGAATATTTTGTCAGTCATTTGTCTGATTGAGAAAAATAGGTCTTGTCATCCATAGCAAAGGAGATTGGTTGGCCCAGTGTGTAGGTTTACTACATCAGAGGTGGACAAATCTCTCCTCTCATCAAGGGGAGGTTCCCTATAAATACGTAGGAGCTATATACTAAATATATAAGTATAAAATAACACTCAGGGGTAGGATACACCATCCATATCTCTTATTTTAGAGATGATGTTCACAAATAAAGGAGAAAATCTTGGTGGAAATACTGAAGGCACTTCTCTTCTTTTAGAAGTGTTCTTGTAGGAAACAGTAGGAGTTCTTTCAGGTAGTGACAAGAAACTAGTAACACATGCACAGTAACCAATAGGATGAAATAGAACACAAAGTTTCCACCTCAACTACCCAAAGAGTATAACATAAAGGATAATGGGGGCACAAAATCATCCCATAATCCTCAACATAGAAAGAAAGAAAAAACACACACTGAAAATAGTTATAAAAGCAAAAAGTCTTTCCCACAATTGGTTTCAAGACACCTTCCTAATTACTTTCACTAGTTCTACTTTCCAAATTAAATAAACAAGAACACATTCAGAAGACAAACATAATAACAATCTCCTAAAATGATACAAGCTATGATAGCATAAAGTTTGCAAACAACTTGCTTTCTCATTCAGATAAAATGATATGAACAAATAACCTGAGCTCAAAGTCTCAGTGTTCTTCTTTTAGTTGGGCAAATTTTCACTTCTATAAAATGAAAAGTCTCCTTTACTAATGAGAGAAATTAAAATCATATAGAAACCATGCAAGGCTTGGCATTATTTCCCATGGGACGGCCCATGCTATAGTCAATGCCTTCAATGCACCTTTAGTTCTGTCTGGAGGGACCATGCTGGGAATAGTGCATTACCATAACTATGGCATGTCCATTCCTATAATATGTCTCTTCTTAGTATGGACTATCTGGTCCTTTTCCTGATGTTTGTGCAGCTGTCCAATTTGCCATTACTTCATGGAAGAAAAATAGGCTTGTGTCCTTGATTTGGTGTGCTCAGAAGTCTACTTGATCCATTGTTTCACCTACTAGAAATAACTCTTTTGAAGATATTTTTGATCCTTTGGTCTTGTTCCTCTCTCCCTATAGAAATTTGAGCCTTCAGGCTTTCTTTTCATTGGTTCTTATTTTAAATTTTTCACTTTATTTGAATTTCCATAGATATTCCCTTACTTTAAATTAGACATCCACGGGACCATCAATGGTCGCTAGCTACTTGAACCATATTGAACCTTGAACCTGTGAACCTATGAAAGTTCATTGGTTCATTGGTTCATCAATTCATTCTATCTCTTTTGTTCCATCACTTCCTGGTTCAATCACTTTCTAGCTCCTTGGTTGAACCATCTGTTGAACCACCTATTTGCTGCTTTTTTCCTTGACTAAGGTTGCCTTTTGACTTTTGAACCTATGAACCATTGAGCTTTGAACTATTTAGATTCAAGGTTCAATCAATTCATTGGTTCATTCTTTGTCCCATTCAATCATTACTTCCTTTATCTTTATAAGTCCCTTTGAGGCCCTAAAATATTGAACCTTCGAACCAGTTGAACCTGTTAAACCATTTGGTTCAAGGTTCAACAGTTCAATCCTTGTTCTTTGAAATCCTTCTTTGTCTAAGTCTTTGAAGGCTCTTTTCTGCATCTTCATTCAGCCCTTGGGATGCCCCAAAGGGAAGGTGTCCCTTCAAGCTTTTCAAATGGTCCTTTCTCTATCATCAAGTGCCCCCCACAAAGGTACCTACCCTTCAGAATTTTTTGCGCGGCATTCAGGCTTCAACTCCCCGACGGGTTCTTGCTTTTTCAGTGGGCTTTTGGCTCTCGGGCTTTTTCTATCAAGATTTTCCTTTGGACAAAAAGTTTGAAGGAATTCTTTCAGACAAAATGTCTGAAAGAAAGCTTCTTTTCCTTAGTCATTTGTTCCTTTCAATTTCTTCAGGCTTTCTTCTCGAGTGAATTCCTTCAGACAAAATGTCTGAAGGAATTTTTCCTTAACCATTTTTCCAAGTAAAATCTTCTCAAAGTCTAACGGCTCTTTCAATTAATAATTTCCTTTAGATAAAAAGTCTAAAGGAAATGTTCCCTATCGGCCTTTGAATAAATCCAAAGGAATTATATCTTTTCTGTCTTCTCTTTGACCCTTGAACCAATGTTAGCTGCCCTCCGCAAGGGCACTTGCCTCAATCCACTACCCTCCACAAGGGCACATATTCCTTTGGCTTTGGGGCAGCCCCTTGAACCTACCAATTGAACCAACTGATTGAACCAACTTTGGTTCAATGGTTCAATGGTTCAATCGGTTCATTCTTTGTTATTTGGCTAAGTCTTTTTGATATTTTGAACCAAGCAAGTTGAACCATTTGGTCTTTGAACCTTCGTCAAAGTGCTTAACTCATTAAACCCGTTGAACCAAATGGTTCAAGGTTTAATAGTTTAATGGTTCATTCCTTGCTTAGGAGCTTGCCGATTGAACTCTTTTGGTTGAACCAAGGAATTGAACCAATCCTAAAAATGCCTGAGTGTTGGAAACTTTCTCTTTTGAAGCAATTTTCCTATTAAAGCCATTGAACCTATTGAACATGTTAATCCCTTTATTTAAAAAGCCTGGAAAATGAGGAAATTGAATGATCAAAACAAATTTTGAAAAGGGAAGAGACAATTTTGGTCTGGTGAACCAAAATAGTTCATACGTTGTCCCAATAATGAGTGACATTTTTTGGGACAATAGTGTATACCAAATTTTGAGATGTGGAGGAGCACATTCAGCATCAATAAGAGGTTTTGGCTAGTTTGAGAGAGAATTTGGCTTTAGCACAAAATAGGATGAAGGAACATGTAGGTCAACACCGTAGTGAGTGAAATTTTGAGGTGGGTGAATGGGTATTTGTATATTTATAGCATTACAAGTAGATGTCCTTGAATCAATAAAAAAAGGACAACAAACTTGCTCCTAAGTATTATGGCCCTTATCAGGGTCTATATAAAATTGGGAGTGTGGCTTACAAGCTCGAGCTACCTCATTCGTCTCGCATACACCTAATATTTCATGTTTCCTATTTGAAGAAGGTCATTGGATATAAATTTTTAGCACAGACAAAACTCCCAAAACTAGATGAAGAAGAATGATTCATTTTAGAACCAGAGAAGATCTTCTAAATAGGTACTAAAAGGTTGAGAACTAGAGAGATAACCTAAGTAGTGAAGATGCAACTTGGGAAAGTGAAGATTTTCTACAACAACATCTATAGTTGTTCAACATTGAGGACACCATTGGTTTGAAGGGGAATGGCATGCTACGCCCCTAACCTATCACATGTATTAGGATAGGAATAGCTGACTTATGGCTTATTTATCCCTCTTTGATTCTTTATCACATTTCTCTATGCATTCATTTGGTTAGTAGGTCAGCTTATGGAGTAACCATGGCTTAGATAGACTATATATAAGAGGTAGTGGGTAATTGTTTAACATCATATTATGAATCTGCTCTTATTGAAACTTGTGGAGGTTGCCCCTCAAAGTGGCTTGTCTATTATCATATATTCTGATATATTTTAGTCATATTTGGATCTATTTATGTTATTTTACTTTATTGTTGAAGTAATTTCATTCCATATGGTTTCTACATCACATACCCCACCACCAAACCCTCTAGCATATCTCAAAACCAATCTATGTCCCTCACCCCTCCACCTACACCTATCAATGCAAAGTCTCCTCTATACCATACAAAGCCCACTATATAAGGTACATGGGTGTAGCCTTCCCATGGTAGCCCTAATGGTCTCAAAACCTTGATGTGCTCATATGCCCAGTAATGAAGCATGAATCTAACACTGATCCTATATTTCTAGTGAGATTTGAATGCCTAGAGCTCCCTATATATCTAGACCAACATCATAGGAGCCCACATAAATACTATCCTACCTAGCATCATCTCTACCAACACTGCTAGTAGCAAATAAGGGAATTCTCCACTTCTAAAATTAGGAAATGTGAAGCAAGACATGACCATCATCATCATCATTATATGCCTCTCATCTAGATCCCGTTGGTATAATGTCCCACAACATACATTGCCTAAATACCACCTCAAATGAGCATGATCCTCACCATACAATAGCTCCATCTGTTCTTCCCTCTCCTTAGACTCAATGTGGTAAATAGGCTTCCCTTGGGTTGACAACTGTGTAATCCTATGGACATCCTCTAAGAAGATGGTAATCTCTCCTATTAGTAGCAAGAAGGTTTTAGTGGCTAGATCCCATCTCTCAATGAGGACCACTATCATCATTGCATCTCATGACAACCATTAATAATGTTGCATGCCTCCCAATCCAACCTCCTCCATATGTGTCCACTCATCACCGGTCATACCTCCATGGATCTTTGTAAATATCCTAAGAAATTGATCCCTCATTTAGATCTAGTCTCATGCCTACAACACATTCACATATCATACACACTTAGTTTTCTAAATCAATCTCAATATCAACCTATACCCACCTTTTTCAAACCTATTACATCTATAATGCTAACTCTAAAAATCAATGAACATCTACCCTACCTTGTATAATTTTCAAAACCCTACCTTAACCTATAACACATTTCCTAAACCTATCAAAATGACACCTAACTCTATCCAACCAACATCTCCACCTAACATTCCTTCTTGACACTTTCCAACAACCATCAAATCCCCTATCACCTCCACACATTTTTCCTATTTGAACATTTACCTATCCTACACTTGCTATAGACACTAAAAATATTCACATTGTGATTTCAAATGTCATAACTCCCTAGGCCCCCTTGGGACCATTTAACACTTCAACCGTTGACAAACTTAACCTATAATAAATTTAACTTAGTTGTCTCAACATTATCTTTTATCCATTTTTCCCCTTTGGCACTCTAACACCAATGGTGAAGGTAACCGTAAATGGTCACCTTGACTGTCAATGATTAGGATGCACCTCCCTAACCAAAAGCATACAAACCATCCACTTTGCTTTTCTAATTATAACTTGTCTAAATCTTATTTCTATCCTTTTCATGGAAAATTTATAATTAGATAACCTAGTTAAACCTTCACTTCAACCTCATGCTTGTGCTTATAAAAAGAGAGGACACTGAAGGTGAAATCCATATACAATTATTATCAGGATCTTACACATCAACAAGTTTATTTTTTAGGTCAATTTCCATCAGCAATCTAGCAACCCAGCAATCATATTGGAGAGTCAATTTGCCACTACCTCTCTACCAATTTATTAGGTACCATTACTCTACTACAATCAAACTAGATTCCACCAATAGATCAACTACCTCAACCATCCACCCAATTGACTTATGTTAAGACAAGTACTTGGTTCTCAATATTCACCTACTTTATTTCCATTTTACAATCAACCCAAAACTTATATATCTATTGGAATCTATATTTTGGATCTCATCATCAACCTTTTACCAACCCATATATTCATATAGTAATTGTCGATGATTGACTCAACTGTCAATGGTCTACTCAACCATTGATGGTCACCTTGACCACTGACAGTCACCTTAACCATTGACAGTCACCCCAACTATTGATGGTTATAGTGGAACCAACAACTAGTAACCTAATTTCACTCACCTTTACCCAACCAAATCTAATTTTATGTGTTCCTACCTGTTCACAAACCCCTATCTAATTTTTTGAAGTAGGCCTCAACCCTCTAGCACTAGTATTAATTAGTTTATCATTAATTTAACTATTTGTAGCATACTTCATAGCAAGCATTCTTGTATTCAATTTTAGTACCTTTTGATCCATTGATGCAAGTACTTTCCTATTTTGTTTATAAGCTTAATTTCTTAAAACATGTGGATTGATAGCCCCTAAAGAAGCTCTTACTTTTGAGATCTAGCTACTGCTAGGTAATTCACTCAACTATTTGTCTAACAAACAAGTTTTCTTTAGTGATTTTTTATTTTCAAGTCATCATCCTAAGCCAAATAAGAGTTCTTCACAATCTTCTAATTTTAATGTACACACTATCTATCAGGGTTTTCAACCATACAAATATCGAGTTTCTTTTCTCTCTTTCTTTATAACTTAAGACAAAATTCATTAAACATTTTGGCATGATTGATGAGATCCTTATGTCTTTACTTGGGTTCTTGTTTGCTTGAATTCTCTCTCTATTGTTTTCTTATTAACAAAATCAAAAAAAAAATTGGAGCTTAAAATTAAGTGCATACATTGACTACTTGAAAGTTTATTTCACATAGCTTAACTCAGAAGACAAATTAATCTATCATAGCTTCACTCTTTGATATACAAACCTAAACCAAACCACTTTCAATAATTAAACATCAAACAAACTTGAGACAAGGCCCGACTAGGATTTCATCACCTACAGGTAACCTTACCCTTTCTCGATGATCCTACTTAGAGGTCATTACCAAGGAGAGGACCAAATCAGCTCTCTAGTGAGTGTAATCTCTAGATATCAATATATTTTGTCTAATCACCTAACATCCTTATCATTATGGTGTGTGAAGTGAGGGGGTAGGCCCCAATACCAAGCCATGTATTGATTCTAAAATAGATTCTTTTTTAGTGCCTAAACACAACTTGAAATGAACCATAGACTTATTTTTTAGTACCTAATCTAAAAATTAGTTTCATTCACACATCTTCTAAGGCATAAGCCAAAAGCAACATTAATTAAAACTCTATGGTTTAACACATCTTTTAGAGTGTGATTTTATTTCCTTGATCTTTTCTTGTCTTAAATTTGTTTGAATAGTGAGGTTGTTTATTCTCTCTATCTCTCTTATCTCATATGGTTCTCATTCGCCAATAACAAAGAGACCTTACAAAGCAAAACACACCACCAAGCCAACCTACCTCTTCATCCATGGACTAGGTTTATAAACCAATAGACTCCCCTCACCTCTCGATAAGTCCTACCTTCCCTTAGGATGTTCCTCAAGGAGATGTGAATTTTTCTACTTTCCTAGATAACAATCTTGTGGCTTTACAACATTACCTTATAACCATGTCTTACCATATCCCAACTTTGGATCCATCTATAGATCTGCTTTACAGTATGCCTCCCCATCTCATACAGAGTACCTCCATTTCCATGGTTACTACCCAACCATTAATTACCTAAGCCTCCTCAACAATCAATAACCCCTTTGATACTACCATTGAAACTAATCAACCCAAACTACCACCACCCTTATACCTTCTAATCCTAACAACCACTCCTCCAATATAGGAGTGCCTACCCCTAGCACTACTAGCCTTCCTTTAGCTACCTTTAAAGCATCAACCACCACTCTACTTCAAAGCTTTGTGGTATCCATAACCTCCACCTTGACACTGATCAGTACAAGGGTCACCACCCTTCCATCAGTCACCACCCCAACTACCATTCCTATCCAATAAGCACCCCATGGATAAACCTTTTGATACATACCTAATCTACAAGGGTATATACCCACTACCCAACCACCTACCTCTACCTGCCCTTATGTGTCTTCCACACAACTGGTGGCATAGACTTACCCATATGTGGTAGCCTCCCAACCTTCTACCCACTATCCATATAACTCCCAACCACCATAATAGTATACATATCACAAACTTTTGGATTCTCAACCCCAAGCTAACTTAATTAAGATGCTTATGGACAAGATGACCATGTTAGAGTCATCCATCTTAGGTGCTCACAAGATCTTATCATATGACCAAATTTGTAATGAGCCCATCCATCCATCTATACCTATCAATCCATATCCTCCCCAATGGGAACTTCCTAAGTTCTCTAAATTTCATAGTAAGGAGGATCCCCAATAGCACATTAGTGCATTTAGGCATGCTTGTTATCTCATAACTTATGATGATGCCTTTCTCCTCTATAGTTTCCCCATGTCCCTAGCTAGTTTGACATTAGATTGGTATAGTGCCATACCTAAGCACTCCCCTTTCTAATTAACCTAACTGGCTCAAACCTTCTTAGACCACTTTTCGATCAACATATCCAAGAAGGTTTCTATCAACGACCTCTACTCTATCTGATAGTTTGAGGATGAATCCATTGCCATTTTTTTGGCTCATTAGAGGAGTCTTATTAACCAACTTTCTTTCTCCTTTTCTCAACCTAAATTCATATATCTCTTTGATTAGGCATGTGCCAACCATATCTCCTCCACACTACATGTCCAAAGATTTTGAACCTTTGATGAAGATTTTACCATGGTGCGTAAGTTAAATAACCAAGACATTGATGAAGGAAAGCTAAATCTCAAAAATAAGAACTTAACCTATAAAACCAATGAGGCTTCTTCCTCCAAGTCAAGTAACTAGCCCAATACCACCAAATGTAGTTGTCCTAAAAGTCACTCCACCTTTTGTCAACCAATATAATACCTCTAGTTCCTCAAAGTAAAACCTAAAGAAACAAACCTAGAACAACCAAAATTAATTCGCTCTACTTGTATAATCTTATGCTTCCATATTGGATAATTTATTGAAATCTAATATCATTTAGCTTCCTCCTATCAAGCCACCCCAATAATTTGACTCTTCTCATCTCACACCTAGTTGGTACAATGAGAATGATATATGTCAATTCCACTGAGTGATAGGGTACAATGTCAATAGGTTAAATACTTTCAAAATCCTTGTATAATCCCTCATTGACAAGGGCGATCTTACATTGGATAACCCCAATACACCATCAAACCAAGCCCTTTATATATTTAGGCAACTCTTCCTAGACCATGCTCCTACCAAGAATGAGAGAAACACCATCTAATGCCCTCATGATACCCATACACACTCATCACCAAAGAGCCTATTTACCAACCCATTTATATATCACCCTATATACTTATTATGGTAGTATAATTACCTTCCCTTCTTTTAGATACCTAAGTCAAGGAAACACCATCTTCTCTTCCTCCACTTATTGAGGTAGTGGAGCCACTAGTCACCGTTTTAATTAATATACTAGAACAAATAACCATCACCACCTCACCCTCACCTTTTTATTAAGAAAACCACTCCCCCTTTGGAGATAATTCCCAAGGATAAAACCCTCATATCTACTCCTCCCTTAGAAGAACCACCTATCTCAACCACGTATCCTTCAATTGAGGAAGAGGATGAGGTTACCATCCCTATGTCTTTACCTAGGGGCCTATAGTTTAGGTCTACCATTTAGGAAATTAGGTTAACCTACAAACCATTCTCTAGGATAATGTAAAATTAAAATTTATCTTTGATCCTGACATAGATCATGCCATTTTATGGTAGCAATTAGGCCTCCCTTATATTACCCAACTGGAACCTTCAACCCTTTCTTAGTCAAACCAACCCATCACTTCCATTGACCATCATCTTACTATATCTACCCAAAAAACTAAACCCTCTAACCAACCAAATAAAACCTCCACCAAATAAACCAACCTTCAACCACTTAAGTCAACCCAAACCCAAGTAGCCAAGCCCTCTCCTATCATCCCAACTAGGTCTGCCAAGAATCTTGGTATCTTCCCAAATCTGAGCCTTAGTCATCCATCTATGAAAGTAGACCTAACACCCTCAAGCCCACCAACCAAATGCCAAACCAAAGTAATCAAGGATGCAAAACCACACCAAGGTTATAAGGTCCAAATTTTTCTTCCCTCAACCTTACCTTCTATTTAGGGGCCTCATCCCTCTACCTTAAGTAGGAAGCTAGTCACCTCTACCAAAACCTCACCACCTCTTTTGGTGATACCTTCATAGTTTCTATCTAATGAGCCTCTTTTTACCATGCCAGAAATACCTAAGATACATACCTTATGACCTTCCACCTCTATCTAATCAACCTCCCTACCTAAATTAGAACTATCAACTAGGCATACCACCCTACCCAAAATAAATACCACCAAACCTATTTCCAAAGAACCTCTTACCCTAACCACCAAAGCAAAAACCAATAAATATTTACCATCTATGGTCTAATCCTGTTTGCATTCTCCATAGGTTATTGAAAATCTCCTATTTATCCTTACCTCTTATCATACCCTTTGACCCTTTAGCTTTAAATCCCATCTAGTACAATGACCATCATGTATGTTCTTATCATAGGACACTTGGCTATGATATGGAGGACTACAAATCTCTCTAAACCATCATCCATAATATTTATGATGAGGATGATCTATTAATAGATAAACCTCCTATGATCCCCATACCTATCCAACCACCTATTATACCTACCTAAAACTCACCCACTCCTCTACTCTCACCTCATAGTGAAGATTAATTTGACTAATCCTCTAGCTTAACCTCTCCTTTAATCTATATCATTAACATGGTCACTAGAGCATAATAAAAAGATAAGGGGAAGGCTAAGGTATCCATTCCTTAGATATACCCCTCCTCAAACTCCTAACCAACCTAAACTTAATAATCTCCATCTTAGACCAAACTCAAGGTGTCTATCTTAGGTGCCTCTCAATCTAACCCCTTAGAATCCATCAAAAGAGTTATCCTCAAATAAATTCATTAGATCCTAGAAAAGATGAGCCTATATGAGTTAATCTCCACCTCTCCCCATCACTACTAAGCACTAATAAAGGCTTCACAACCCATTGAATTCTAACCCAAGGACCCCCAACCTCTAGCTACCTTTATCGATTCCCTTCAAATTTCCAACCTTGTTACCTCCAAGGATTTGGAAATACCCTCCATCCAACTTGAGGACCTAGATCTTCCTCTCTTTATCACTACCTACATCAACCAAACCTGCATCAAATGGGTCATTATTGATGGGATAACTAGCATTAACATCATTTCCTCTCATGCCTACGACCAACTCAACTTACTAGATAATGTCATCTATGAATCTTTGATCATCCTTTGCTCTTTTAATGATAACATGGCCACTACCTTGGGAACTATTATCCTTCATATCTGTCTAGGACCTCACATGCTCCCTAAACATTTCTATGTTATAAAAGGTGAATTATAATATAATGTCTTATTAGGATGGCCTTGGATTTGCTCTATGGGTTACATTCCCTCTACCCTCCACCATTGCATTAAGTTTGAGCATTAAATACAAGTCATCACCATCCAAGCTGACCCAAGTCCTTTCTCAACATGTAACATGACCTATCACCCTAATGATGTCCTTATACTCCTATATAGCACACCTTTAATAGCTAAACCCCAATTATTAACCACTAAAGTAGATGTCATATCCACTTCTAATGATGAGGTATCGACTAGATCCTCTATACCTTCACACCAAATCCCCACCATAAACCCTTTAGAATCAAAATTCTATCACCTTTCATTGGGGAAGTACCACATTTTAGCACTGAATGCTTTCCCTACTCCTCATGAGTATGGGAAACTTACCAACCAACTAAGATATGACCCCAATGTCAAAACTATCATTCCCTTTGGACCTCTACACCATCAAACTCATTTTTTCTATGGGGGAATCAACAAACCCCTTGGAGCTTCTACCACTTGTCTCTCTCCTAGGCTATTTACCACTAATTTTTCCTACCTAGACAAACTAATCTTCATCAAGACATACCTCCATCAATGTGCTTGGAAAGGCTTTGGTATTAGGTGATATAAAAATGGCCCACATGAGTTGGTCTTCATTTAAACTAGGAAACCTCATGAAAATCATGGCCTTAGTTTCATCCTACCCAACAAAAATCAACCTAAAACATCTACCACCCCCATTATTAAGGAGGATACCCCTTCCTCACCAACCTCTCCCATACCCATGTGTGAGGATGATGACATCATCCCACCTAATTTTTCATCAACATGATCAACCTAGGACTCGTAAATTATCAAAAGGAAGGGGTGACCATAAAAATCCCTTTGACCCATCCTGAGATGATAGGAAAAGGCTCTCCTACCATTAACATTGTTCAATGTTAGGATGATGATTATATTCTCACCTATCTTGGTGCCCTAGATTCTTGGATCAATAAATCCCTTCCCCCTGAGACCTCAACCATGTTGAATTAGTCTACCATATATATCAATTTGGGTACTTTGGATAACCTTTACATTGTCAAAATTGGTCAATCATTGAATACCAAGGAACTTCAGGAATTCCCATCCTTCTTATAAGATCATAGCATATCCTTTACTTGGTCTTATATTAATATACCTAAGATTGACCCTGTCATTGCTACCAATAACATTGTCACTCACCATGATGCCAAAATTATCAACTAAAATCTTTTATTCATGTATTCTCACATAGCCCTTCTCGTCAAAGAAGAGCTTCAGCGTCTCTTATCTATCAACTTCATTCAACCTATTGACTACCCCTAATTGGTCTTAAATATCATACCTATCACTAAAGCCATAGGAGGACTATGAATTTATGTGGACTTTCATGACCTCAACCTCATCTACCCCAAAGATGACTTTCCTCTATCAAGCATTGACCAACTTATTGATCTTATAGCTAGAAAAGAGATGTTATCTCTCATGGATGGATTCTATAGATATAATCAGATCTTAATCACCCCTAAATAATATCATAAAAATACCTTTACAACACCATGGGGGATATTTTGCTATAGACTCATGCCTTTTAGGTTAAATAATATTGGTGCAGCCTACCAACATGCCATGACCTAATTTTTCATGACCTTATTTATAGGATCATAAAGGACTATGTCAATGACCTTCTTGAAAAATCAAAAATATGAAAGGATTACTTGGTTATTATTAAGATCATCTTCGAGTGACTTATCCACTATCATGTTTGTCTCAACCCTAAGTACATTTTTGGAGTCTTGTCAAGAAAGCTTCTTAGTTTCATTGTATCCCTTTTAGGAGTCAAATTCAATCCCACCAAAATCAAATAAATCCTAAACATGTTTCCTCTTACCAACCTTAATCAACTCTAAATCTTGTAAGGGAAGTTTTAGTCCATTCATCATTTTATTTCCTAGCTTTTGGATTGATGTCAACCCTTCCACCTCCTTCTAAAGAAAGATGCATCTTTCAAGTGGAATAGTGATTGTTAAAAGTCATTTGATTCACTCAAAGAGTACCTCTTGTCTCCACCTATCCTCACCCCTCCTAAGGTTGACCAACCCTTTTACCTTTATATATCTACCACTGATCATTCCCTAGGGGTAATGCTAGCTCACCAAGATGAATAACATAGAGAGCAAGATGTATACTATATTAGTCACACATTGGTATAATATGAGACTTGGTATACCCATACCGATAATATTTGCTTAGCCTTAGTATTTTTGGCCACTAAACTCTATCACTACCTTCTTAACCATAAAACCTATGTCATTACCAATACTAACCCACTCAAGTACATGCACTCTAAGCCATACCAAAACTAACATATGGCCAAGTGGCTTATGCTCTTAGTAGAGTTTAACCTTAATTTCCTTTATTAAAATTTAATTAAAATACAAGTAATCACTATCTAATTAGCTTAGGTACCTTTAGAAAACAACCACCCTTCTCCCCTTGAGTTCCATGATGATTCCATCATGGCCCTCTCTCAAGTGGATTTCACCTATCAAGTCACCATGTTTTTTGATGGATCAAAGTGTCAACATGGTGGGGGAGCAAGTATCATCCTTATCTCCTTTGATGGTGAACCTCTCCTTTTGTCCTTTAAGATTTATTTTGAAGGTACCAATAACATGCTTGAGTATGAAGCCTTAGTGATCAACCTTTAGACTATCTTAGCCCTGGGAGTCAAAACAACTAATATCTTTGGTGACTCCTAATTGGTTTTCAATCAAATCAATGGTTATTACTAGTGTAATAATGATGTTTTACAATAATACAATCAATTAGTTGACAAACTCTTGGCATCATTTGAGCACTACCACATCTAGTCAACCTCATGATCTACCAAAAATTTCATTAACACCATGGCCTCCCTTGCCTCTCAGATACCATCTGTATCCTTGAACTCTAAGATGTCTATCATTATCTATATACTTACACAACCATCCTATATCAAACTATATTTTCCCACCACTTTTAGTGTGGAGGATACACAACATGATCTTTGGTGTCAGTAGACCTTTGACTATCTTAACCTTGGCATAGTTCCCTCTAACCTCTCTAAGAATGCTCAATAAGAATTTATCTAGAGTACCTCTTGTTATACCATTTTAGGAGGAATTTTTTTATAAACATGGCTTCGATGGCCTCCTCTTTTGTTGCCTGCATAGTCATGAATACTCTCATGCTATCAACAAAACACATGATGGTATCTATGGATGTCACTTCAGTGGCCTCATTGTTGCTAAGTGCATCCTTCATCTCAGCTATTTTTTGCCTACCCTTAACCAATATTATTGTGATTATGTGAAAAAATGTGTTAAGTGTCAATATCATACTAATTTTCATCATGCACTTACTTGTAGCCTTTAAGTGTCCACTAATTTTTTGCCTTTTTCATAATGGGGTATAGACCTCATTAGTGAAATCAACCCTCATTCCTCATAGTGATACCATTCTATTATCACTATAAATGAGTAATTTACCAAGTGGTTATAGGCTATTCCTTTGGTCTCAACCAAATTAGAAAATATTGTCAACTTTATCAACCATCATATCATCTACCATTTTCATGTTCCTCATAATATTATCACCTATTATGGTAAATCCTTTAATAATAAGCAATTCTAAGGTATATGTGATGCATTCAACATTAAGTTAAGTTTATCCTCACCTTATTTACCTAAAACTAATAGATAGGTAGAATCCTCTAGCAAAACTCTTAATAACATGCTAACTAAAATGGTCAGTATATCTGGTCAGGATTGGCATTTGCACGCCCCCTTCACCTTTTGGGCATATCATACTAGCATTCAAACCCTTATGAGTGCTACCCTATTTTCTCTTATATTTAGAGTAGAGGTTATCTTGCCTCTTGAATTCCAAATCCCCTCTCTTCACATATCTTTATAGGATCTTATTTCAGAGGATGATTATCATCAACACTATTTATCCTAACTTGAGCTACATAATGAGTTTCATCTAGTATCCCTTACCCATCTTTATGTCTATCAAGAGCACATCAATAATGCCTATAACAAACACCTTAGAGTGTGAGAATTCAACATTAGAGACCTCATCATAAAGGAAATACAACACATCACTAATATGGATAAAAGTAAGTGGGATAAGTTTGCTTTAAATTAGCTTGGAACTTATATCATAACCCATAAGTATGGATCAAGAACTTATTAGTTATCTTATTTCGAAGGACACCCAAAGCTTGATCCCCTCAATACTTTGCATCTACATCCATTCTTTTGTTAAGGAGGATCAAATCCACCTTTTTTTTACTTAAGCTCATCCCTTGTTATCCACCCACATTCATCTCCCTATTTTAGAGGCAATCAATTAAAAATGAATCACATGATTATCCATCATAGTCATAGCCTAATCTTTAACATTGGGTACCATGGCTATACCCATGGCATGATTCTCATGATACTTTCCACCCCTTTTTAGGATGGATCCCCATAGTTGTTGTCACCTAAACCTCTTCACACCTAATCAACATTCTTGTGCTTTTAGTTTTGCCTTCATAAAGGTGAACCACTAGGATAGCCTAAGTAAGTCTATGTCAAGTAAAATAAAATTAAAATAACAAAATTCTTATAACTAGTAATCATGGGTCATCCCTAGATTTTTATAGACTATTCCCTTGAAGGATAGTTGTTGAAAAACTTTTTAAAATTGCCAAAATCTAAGGTCGACTACTCCCTCGAAGGAAAAATATCAAGAGCATCAAACAAATCATATAAACTTATACCACTCCCTTGAAGGATGGTTGAGTAAAGAATTTATCAAAAGCATAACAATTTCCTAGAAGCTTCCCTCATTGATCAGCTTCCCATATTCAATAATGAAGCAAAAGACCTACCCTCACAAACAAAAAAAGAAAAATAATCTCAAAATCCACAATCATCTCTAAAAATAAAATAATAAGGTACAATACACAATTGGCTCTCATAAGTAGACTTCCCACATTGATTAATCTACATAATCTAGCATAGGCTTGCTTACCCTTTTTCTTTAGGATACCTATAAAAGAGGCAAACTAGTCTCACAAAAGGTTCCATTTCACCCATCTCCCATTTTACACTATATGCAAGGGATGTTTGAGCTTAATTAACATTATGTGATCAAGACACATTTTAATCCAACTAATGAATGTTAATGTAAAGCATTCAAAGGGCTCATGTTCATTAAGTCAATCCAACTTTGGTTTTTGTTTTAGTCCTTGTCAAAGAAGAAGCATCATGCACTCTTCTTATCCTATTTTGGCTAGTTGATATTTTCATTATGGCATTCACCTCTTGATTATATTCTCCATTTTCCCATCTAGCATTGTTAATCAAACTATCTCATGTCTTTTATTATAAACATTAACAACAAAAAATCATGAGCATTACCATAACCATCTGTATTACCATACCATACAGTATAATCACATCCATAAGTAATAAAATCAATTTTAACATGTCTAAACATAATAATATCTAGAACACTCATCAAAAATTAGTGTCATAAGCATAACCACAAATAAAATCCATCTCATGCCTAACTAGGTGAGTCTACATCTATCTCTATCATCCATAACATAATTATAATCCATAATCTTTGCAAACATCACATCATAAGCGCTAAACACCAAATGCAAATAATATACCAGAAACATGGGAAATAAATATAAATCACATATATAGCTCCAATAAACATCATAACATAAACATAAATAACCATAATCATAAACCACATCATGAAACATAAGCCACATATATCTAATCATCAACATCATCATATATAGCTTATGTACCCATAAATAATACATAAGGCAATGTATAAAACCTCTATCATATACATCTTCCATCATTTGCATGTAGGTTAGTATCAAAATCATGTACATAAAACATATCAACACATGTAATATCAAGCCCTTGGGGCACCACTACTACTAGCCCCATGCTCTTATACCTACACTACCATCTGATGTTGGTCCTCCTAGGACACATATATGTCCACTCACTATAGAGGCCCACTACCTTAGAGTAGCCATGGATGGACCACCTTCTATACTAAATCATTACTCCTCCTATCTGAGCTCATTCAAACACTATGTCAGAATAATAGCCTCATAATATCATAGCTCCTCTATTATAGCTAGGTATCGAGCTATAGGAGTGAAACCTAGTGGTGTTACCTATCTTACTATTACCCCTACCCTCTACCTTAGAGTATCCCTCTACTAGGTCACTAAACCAAGGGAGGTTTGAGCTAGATCTTGTTCTCTTATCAAGATGGCAACTTAACCCTATAAAATGATGATCTGACCCTAAAGAGTGGCCACCTATCCCTATAAACCTATGATATAAGCTTATGTAGCCATTAGTGTTGCTTCTATCTATCCATCTTGGCCACCTCCCTACACTTGTGCCCCTATTAGATCTACATCCATGGCTTGTTGGCCCCTATCATCCCATTTAAAATTAGCTACTACATATAAGGCCTAGTACCAGGCCACATAGTTATCAATAACATTAGCATCATCTATCTGTGATGAACCTCCTATAGCAGATTACCTCTTACAATAAATTTAAACAAAATATGCGAAAATAAAATAACTCTTACCAATAACAAAAACACAGAAAGCTTATATTGATCATAGGCCACTTCGAGGGGGTAACCTCCTTTGAGAAAGCTCAATACAATGAATTTGTGGATGCCTTCATTGAGCCTCAACACTTACTTATATACTAACTCTATTCTAACAACTACTACTTCCCTTATATGTGGGACAATACAAATATGCTCTAAGGGACGACTTACAAAGCATATGCATCCATAGCAATTATTACACTAATACTACAAAGAGAAGGGTAAGGCACAAGTTCCTAACATCCCCTCCCTCTTAGAAAAAGCTTTGCCCTCAAAGCTTCAAATGTGGGAATTGTTGTTTAATCTGGAAGAGTGGTTCCCATGTTGCATCTTCTGGTTGCATGCCATGCCATTAGATTAAGACCTCTGTGATGGAGCAGGATCAAAGTTGGCGAGTGTGCCTATCTAGGATTGCTTCTAGCTTGAGAAACATGGAGCCTTCATTATCAAGTGCTGGTAAAACTATCTGCACTCGGATGTTGGATCCAAGAACTTGTTTCAAATAGGAGACATGAAAGATGGGATGAACTTGGGAGGAAGGTGGAAGCTCTAACTTGTAAGTAACTAACCCAATCTTTTGGAGAACCTTATATGGCCCATAAAACTTTGGAGCAAGCTTTTGGTGCCCTTTTAGTTTTAGTGATGATTGCTTATATGGCTACAGATGAAGAAAGACCATATCACCAAGTTAAAAGGTACGTTATGAGTGGTGTTGATTAGCCTACTACTTCATTTGGTTCTATGCCATATGGAGATTATCTTGCAAGGTGCAGAGAATTTGATCCCAATTTTGGAGAGTAGTGTCAACTGCCTAAACTGGTGAGTTGCTAGGATTATATGGAAGAAGTGGTGGCGGTGCTTGACCATAAACTGCTTCATAGGGAGTCATTTTGGTGGAAGTGTGGTATGAGGTATTGTACCACCATTCAACTAGGGGAAGCCACTTGACCCATTGATGTTGTTATTCTAAAGAAAAGCAATGAAGGAAGGTTTCTAAGCATTTGTTGACTATTTTTATCTGGCCATCTATTTGTGGGTGGTACCCAGAGCTCATTCTCAACTGTGTGCCTATGCAATGAAATAGTTTCATCCAAAAATGGCTGGTAAAAGTGGCATCATGATCTGAGACAATTGAAGAAGGAATGCCATGAAGATAGAAGATCTGATCCAAGAAAACTTATGTGACTGTGGAGGTTGTGTATGGGTGGCTGAGTGCACAAAAATGACTATATTTGGAGAGGTGATCGACTACGACTAGGATCATTGTCTTTCCCCCAAATTTAGGGAGGCCCTTAATGAAATCCATGGAAATATTTGTCTAGATCCTAGTAGGAATGGGAAAAGGCTTGAGCAAATTGGGATTCAAGGTGGTTTCACCTTTGTTTCATTGGTAGGTATCACATTCAACCACCATCTGTTTAATTTTAGCTTTCATACCTTTCCAAAAGAAGTGTCTACGTGCTGGCTCATAGGTTTTGAGAAATCATGAGTGCCCTACAGAGGGGGAAGCATGGATTTCATAGAAGATAGCTTGATACAGGTCTGGACTTTGGGAAAGCACCAGATGACCCTTGTATCATAGAGAAGCACCATCCCATGAATAATGTGGTACTGCAGAGGGGTTAGTGGCCAATTGATGAATGAGGTGGCATAAGGAGGGATCATCTGCATACCTTTGTTGGATAGATTCCAACCCTTTCGAAATGGGCATGGAGATGGTAGAGAGGGAAGGTTGGTCCTTGAAGGTTCTTGAGAGAGCATCAGCCACAACATTATCTTTTCCCTTCTTATAGGTGATCTCATAATCGTAACCCATGAGTTTGTTGACCCACTTCTACTAAGCTGGGGATGAGACCCGCTATTCCAATAAATATTTCAAACTTTGATGATTAGTTTTGATGCAAAAATGGTTTCCTAGTAAGTAAGGTCTCTATTTTTGTACTACATGTAAAATTTCCATCATTTCCTTTTCATATGTAGACAAGGCTAAGTTACGACCAAAAAGGGCTTTACGAGTGAAGGTAAGTGGTTGGCCCTCTTGGAGAAGAACAACACCCAAGCCAATGCCACTGGCATCACTTTTGATGGTGAAAGTTTTGGTGAAGTCTGGTAGTGCCAAAACTAGTGTGCTACACATATCCTATTTGAGTTGGACAAATGCCTGATCAGTGGTTGCACCCTAGGTGAAAGCATCCTTCTTTAATAAGGAAGTCAAAGGAGTCGTGATCTTTCCATAATATTTGATGAACTTGCGATATTATCTTATCAATCCTAATAAACCATGAAGGCTCTTGAGGGTGGTTGGTTGAGGCCAATTCTGCATAGCACTAATTTTTTTGGGTCCGCGCGAACCCCATTAGCTAAAATAATGTGCCCCAAATAGTTGATTTCCTCTTGATCGAATGAACACTTGGATTGCTTGGCACATAATTGATTATCTGCTAACAGTTATAATGCCCTGTCAATATGTTTTAGATGCTCAACCCATGTGTGGCTATAGATCAAAATGTCATCAAAGAAAACTAAAATAAATTGACAGAGAAAAGGTCAAAAGATTTTATTCATGAGTGCTTGAAAAGTGGAAGGAGCATTTGTAAGGCCAAATGGCATGACAAGAAACTCATAGTGACCTTCATGCATATGAAAGGTTGTCTTGGGAATGTCATCAAGATGCACTTGAATTTGATGATAGCCAGAATGCAGATCCAACTTGGAGAAGAATTTGGCCCCATGGAGCTCATCAAGAAGCTCATCGATGACAGGAATTGGGAATTTATCCTTGATAGTGAGGTGGTTAAGGGCTCAAAAGTCAATGCAAAGGTGTCAAAACCCATATTTTTCTTTGGACAAGAAGCACTTGGGAAGAATATGGACTGGTGCTGGGGAGATTAACTCTAGACTTAAGGAGTTCCTGGACTAAGTTCTCAATTTTAGTCTTTTGCTGATGGGAGTAATGGTATGGTCGGATGTTTGGTGGGATGCTTCTTGGAAGGAGAGGAATGTGGTGATCTTCAGGGCATGAAGGGGGCAAACCTACTAGTTCTAAAAAAATGTTTGCATGCTTGTTGAGTATGGCTTGTAAATCTGTAGGGTGGTTAGTAGTTATGGGGGGTTGGAGTTGAATGGAATGCAGCTATGCAATGACCCCATGTGAGCCTTTCTTCAAAAGTTTTTCCATGTGATGAGAACTGATGATGCTAGAAAATCTTTGTAAAAACCCTTTTAAGGTGTGCTTCTAACCATTAACTATGAATAGCATCCAAAGCTTAGAGAAGTCCCATAAAATAGGTCCTAATGTACGAAGCCACTATGCCCCTAAAACCACATCACACCCTCCTAAAGGTAGGGCAAACATATTAGAGTGACAATTATAATCACCAATTGTAATACACACATTTTGAAACTTCCCTTTACATGGAAATGTGCCCCCATTAGCAATCATGACTTCAAATCTAGAACAAGGGTATATAAAGCAGTCTACCACCTTAGCAATACGAGGATCAATGAAATTGTGAGTACTGCCTGAGTCAACAAGGATTATGAGAGGGATCTTTTTGAAGCACCCTTTGACCTTCATGGTTTGGGGAGTGGTGACACCTGCTAATGCATGCAGTGATATCTCAAGTTGAGTCTCTTGAACCATTGGGTCCTCTTCAGTGCTGGGTTCTTCTTGAGCATCTTGAAATTCTAGAATATCAAGCTCACTGTCCTGCTCTGGTGGTGACTCCAAATCTAGCAAGTAAAGTTTTTGTTGGATGCACCTATGACCCTTAACTCATTTGTCATCATAGTTGTAACATAATCCTTTCTCTTTATGATC
This sequence comes from Torreya grandis, assembly GCA_037957365.1. Classification (NCBI taxonomy): domain Eukaryota; kingdom Viridiplantae; phylum Streptophyta; class Pinopsida; order Cupressales; family Taxaceae; genus Torreya; species Torreya grandis. Next base: position 138,308 of record JARHVA010005431.1, read on the forward strand.
CCACATCTCTACCATAGTTAGGTGCTTGATTGGTGTGGTTATGGTTGTCTGTTAATTCACTGTGTTCTTTACCGGTAAAAAGGTGGGAGGTCAATGATGTGTGGCGAGTTTATCTTCTACTAACTTAGCCAGACCCAAAGCATCCATCATATTTTTAGGTTGAAACATTTTTACCTTCGAGTGGATCAGCTCTCTGAGGCTACTAACAAAGCAACTTTTGAAGAAGTCATCTAACAACCCTTCAGTGTGATTAGTGTTAGGTTGTGGAGCTAAAAGCTTCACCAGGATGCAAATAGGAGGAGTTAAGGAGGTTACAGAGAGTTTGTAGTTGTCACAATTGCCAGCATCGGTTAGGCCAATCAACATCGGCAAGGTATAGACAAGAAGGCAACCGACATCGGTCAGAAGTCAGCCAGCACTGGCACCCCCCAGGCAGATAGGGACCGACGTCGGTCACCTGTGCGGTTTGAGCTGCGTGTGTTACAGGCAGTTAACTAATGAACCAAGTGTTTGCATGTCAAGAGCCAAATTTAGACTAGAAGCTATGGATCTAATTATTTTAATTAGGTGTCTAATTATTGTTTGCATGAGATCTATTTAAGAGACTCATTGGTTGTATTGTAAAAAAGTGCTAGAGAGTAAGAGAGCAAAATAAGCTCCTTCAGAGAGAGGAGAGCAATGGTGTGTTCCTCCTAGTGCCATAGTACCAAGTGTGGGTGCTGGTTTGGAGAATTAGAAGGGTTCTTCGTATATGTATGATCTTGGTCAGCAGGTGAGCATGGATTCTTTTGGAGATCTACAATGGTGAGTAAGGTCTGGTGATTTTTAGGTAGCAGCAGAGAACAAGAGATCTACTTGGAGTATGGTTATGTACTTGGTGTACTAGCAGTGTTGTTTCTGACTGGTAGAGGTGAACATCAATTTTGTATTCGAGTTGATTGTTGGGACCATAAGAGAGAGGGAAGAAGGTCTTGAGGTGTTATAAGCCTTTGAGGTGGAAGAAGAAGTGGCATCTTCTTTATTGTATTTGTTAGGATTGTGGAGCTAAAAGCTTCACTGATGCAAACAGGAGAGGAGGTTGCTGAAGGTTGCTGAGTTGCAGAAGAAGTTGGGGTCGATCTGATCAGCCGACGTCAGCGGGAGAGCATAGAGAAGTAACTGACGTCGGTCATATATCGGCCGACGTCGGTCACCTCCAGGCAGACAGGGACCGACGTCGGTCACCTATGTGGTTCGACTGCGAGCTAACTACGGGTAGTTAGCTAACGAACCAAGTGTTTGCATGATGAGTGCTAATTTTAGACTCATAGCTGTGGATCTAATTATGGTAATTAGATGTCTAATCATTGTTTGGATGAGATCTATATAATAGACTCATGGTTGTATTGGAAAAGTGTGCTAGGTAGTAAGAGAGCATAATTATAAGCTCCTTCTGTGTGTGAGGTAGAGCAATGGTGCGTTCCTCCTAGTGCCTCAGTACCAGGTGTGTTGGTGCTGGATTGGAGAGCCAGCTGGGTTCTTCAAGAGTGTAGGATCTTGGTCACAGTTGCATGGCCTATATAGGAGATCTACATGGTAAGTAAGATCATTGATTTGCAGGTGTATGTGTGTGCAAGGTCGAGGTTCACAGGTGAGCAAAACCGTTGTTTGATTTGCAGGTGTGCAAGGTCATATAGACAGCAACATAATAGGGAGCAGTATCAGGCAGGATCTACTTGGAGTACAGGTGTGTACTCGGATAGAGCAAGAGGAAGGCAAGGGAGTTCCTTCCATAAGTATGGTCTGTTGAATTGTAGGTTGTTGCAGATTCATGGGAGATCTACTTGAAGTACCTTGAGTACTTGTGGAGCACGTGGAGTGCTTGTGGAGTACGTGGAGCACTTGTGGTGTGCGTGGAGCACGGGAGGTGGACACCAACTCTGTATTTGAGTTGGGTGTTGGGACCTGTGAGAGGGAGAGCTTTGGGGAGAAGAATTACTATTCACTTGAGGTGTGGGAAACCTCTGTAAGGTGGTGGAGAAGAAGTGGCATCTTCTTTATTGTATTCTTTTCTGTATAAAGTGTTAATACAAGTTGTGTATTGTCTCTCATATCATGTGTTATTCTGAATTCTAGTTACTTGGTGAATCTGGTTAATTTCTGCATATTAAGTTGCTTGGTTTGGTAATCAAATTGTGTGCTTCCGGTTTATTCTCCCAACAAGTGGTATCAGAGCAAGGTTGTTGGCTCATAGCTTGATACCAACAAGTGGTATCAGAGCTAAGGTTGGAGGAAGCAGGTTTTGTGTTTGGTTACAGGGCACTCTCAGGGGTTTCTGATCGAGTGGGAGTAGAGCAACAGCAGATCAAAGTAAGCTAAGAATGGAGGAGTTGAAAAGCACAGATGGTCACTCACGGTCCTATGGAAAGAAAGAGCAGGTAAAAGATTATTGTTGGTTGGTAGCAGATCAGCATGAAGAAACTGAAGAAGCAGATGTTGCAGGTGTTATTGCACAGGATGTTCTTGGAGGTTTCTTGGATAAAGTTGAATCTTGGATAAAAGATTCGGTTGCCTCTTTCCATGCAGCCCTAGGTAGAGGAGCTGGTGAGCCTTGCCAAAGAATTGGCAAAGGGGAAGTGAAGCTGAAATTGCAGGTGGCCAACACACAGGTGTTGATGAAGGTCATGCAGGTCCCAGGTTTGGAGATATGGCTAATTTCTTCAGAAAGATTGGGTGATGAGAGATGCACAAGAACTCTCACAGTGGATGCACTTGAATTAGCTGGTGGTAAGAAAACAGGTATCCTTTATCTACTTGTTTATGTTACTGATTCTTCTTTTGTTGCAGAGACGTGGCTTCGTAGGCTTGGTCACATGAGCAGGAAGGAGATGCATGTTCTTAAGTGGAAGACAGATATATTTGACAGGCTTAAGAACTGGAAAGCCTTGGTGTTTATGGAGGAGATGGCAGACAGAACCCAGTGGATGTGGCTGGATACTTCTGAGCAGGGCAGTTTGGACATGGGTTTTGATTCAAAGAAGCTCACGGGTAAAAAGTCATCACTCACAGGCGAACACAGGTACCGATGTCGATCAGGAGGAACCGGCGTCGAACAGACAGGTGCCGATGTCGGTCATGTGCAGACCGAAGCCGGTGATGTCGGGCAGGGTAAGACCGACGTCGGTCAGAGACCGACGTCGGCAGTATGTAAGACCGATGTCAGTCAGTGGACTGACATCGGTAGCAGAGACACTAGCACTGGCAGGTTGGTAGTCAGGTACAGACGCATGGAACCGACGTCGGTCGAATGCAGACTGTGGAGTGACCGAGGTCGGTCACTGTAACAAATTTTGGGTGGACAGCATGTTGTCAAGGAGTCTCAAACACCCATACGGAGGACTGAAGGTGTAAGTAGGCCCTCAAATTCATTGTTCCTCTTCTTTATACATGTTGCTGATTGTAGAGCAGGAAGGATCCAGGAAACAGGTGTGAGCTTGGCATGGATGAGGATGTGATTCCTTGGAGGAGAACCAGACAGGTGTGTCTTGGTAGAGATGCCAGCAGGTATGAAAGCACAGAGACGAATGGATGCCTTAGTAGAAGAATAGAGAGAACGGATATGTGAGACGGAAGACCAAGTTATATGGTCTTGTGGAGCTGTAGGACAGTGGTACAGGTTTCGACAGGGGGAGGACGGAGCATGGCTTCAGTCAGTGTCAGGTAACTACTGTGGTTTGCCTTACCAGGGGGATGGTGATTGCAACATCATTCTGTTGCTGTATGTGGATGGTATATTTGCTAGCTAGCAGGGGTGTACATATAGGGTTTTGCTGAGCTAAGGGTAAGATTAGTTCAGTGGCATGTCAGGAGGAGTTTGGAGCAGCGAAATTCTTTGACATGGGAGGCATGGAGATCACAGGTTGATTTTATCTCAAGTGGGAGCTGATGTGAATCAGGTGTTGGCGAGGTTCGGGATGCAGAGCTGGAGCACACTAAGGGCTAGACAGGTACAGTGTCTGAAATCACATGAGGTCTGGTATAGACCTGAGTATTCCCATGCAGTGGGAGCTGTCAGAGAGTTAGGCGCCAATTTGGGGAAGTGGATTCTCAGGTTTTCTGAGAGGGACCGGCAGCAGGTGTTGCTATGCAGGGTCAGGACTTCACTACATGTATTTGTAGGTTCGGATGTGGCAGGTCACTCGGATGACAGGTGGTACACCACGGGATGTGTGGTGGGTTGTCTTCAGGTGGGAGCTTGAAGAGGGATACAAACCAAGAAACAGATTAGACGGAGTACAGGTACAGGTATAGTGCAGCTGTTTATCTCCAAGTGGGAGATTGTTAGGATTGTGGAGCTAAAAGCTTCACTGATGCAAACAGGAGAGGAGGTTGCTGAAGGTTGCTGAGTTGCAGAAGAAGTTGGGGTCGATCTGATCAGCTGACGTTGGCGGGAGAGCATAGAGAAGCAACCAACGTCGCTCATATATCGGCCGACGTCGGTCACCTCCAGGCAGACAGGGACCAATGTCGGTCGCCTGTGTGGTTCGACTGCGAGCTAACTACGGGCAGTTAGCTAACGAACCAAGTGTTTGCATGATGAGTGCTAATTTTAGACTCATAGTTGCGGATCTAATTATGGTAATTAGATGTCTAATCATTGTTTGGATGAGATCTATATAATAGACTCATGGTTGTATTAGAAAAGTGTGCTAGGGAGTAAGAGAGCATAATTATAAGCTCCTTATGTGTGTGAGGTAGAGCAATGGTGCGTTCCTCCTAGTGCCTCAGTACCAGGTGTGTTGGTGCTGGATTGGAGAGCCAGCTGGGTTCTTCAAGAGTGTAGGATCTTGGTCACAGTTGCATGGCCTATATAGGAGATCTACATGGTAAGTAAGATCATTGATCTGCAGGTGTATGTGTGTGCAAGGTCGAGGTTCACAGGTGAGCAGAACCGTTGTTTGATTTGCAGGTGTGCAAGGTCATATAGACAGCAACACAACAGGGAGCAGTATCAGGCAGGATCTACTTGGAGTACAGGTGTGTACTCGGATAGAGCAAGAGGAAGGCAAGGGATTTCCTTCCATAAGTATGGTCTATTGAATTGCAGGTTGTTGCAGATTCATGGGAGATCTACTTGAAGTACCTTGAGTACTTGTGGAGCACGTGGAGTGCTTTTGGAGTGCGTGGAGCACTTGTGGTGTGCGTGGAACACGGGAGGTGGACACCAACTCTGTATTTGAGTTGGGTGTTGGGACCTGTGAGAGGGAGAGCTTTGGGGAGAAGAATTACTGTTCACTTGAGGTGTGGGAAACCTCTGTAAGGTGGTGGAGAAGAAGTGGCATCTTCTTTATTGTATTCTTTTCTATATAAAGTGTTAATACAAGTTGTGTATTATCTCTCATATCATGTGTTATTCTGAATTCTAGTTACTTGGTGAATCTGGTTAATTTCCGCATATTAAGTTGCTTGGTTTGGTAATCAAATTGTGTGCTTCCGGTTTATTCTCCCAACAGTATTTTCTTCTGAGTGATTATTAATACAATTATGTATTTTCTCTCATATTCTTGTGTTGTTTCATATTTCTAGTTACTTATCATTCTGGTTAAATTTCATGTTTAGTTGCTAATACAAGAGGTAATCATATATGCTCTATTGGGGAGCAAGATCCTAACATGTGGTATCAGAACTTTTGGTTGGGTTACTAACAGGTGGTTTCAGATCTGGTTAGTTTTTGTTGATTACAGATCACTCACAAGGGTTTCAGATTGAGTGTGAGTATAGCAATGGCAAAAGAAAGTAAGCTACGAATGGAGAAACTAAATAGCACAAATGGTCTAATTGATGGAAAGAAAGAGCAAGGAAAAGGAGATTGTTGGTTGGTAGAAGATCAATGTGTAGAAGCAGATGTTGTAGGTGATGTTGCACAGGGTGCTGTAGATAAAGTAGAATCTTGGATTACATATTCTTTTGCCTCTTTCCATGCAGCTTGAAATAGAGCATCTTTTCATGGGTATGTCTTTGGAGACTTTGGAGAGATTTATTTAGGGGTTGGTGAGCCTTGTTAGGTTATTGACGAAGGGGAAGTGAAGCTGAAATTGCAAACAGATAACACATAGGTGTCGAAGGAGGTCATGAAAGTACCAGTCTTGGAGATGGGTCTAATTTCTTCAGGAAAGTTGGGTGATGGAAGATGCACAGTAACTCTCATAGTGGATTCACTTAAATTAGATGGTGGTAAGAAAGTAGGTATCCTTTATCTATCTACTTATATTATTGATTCACCTTCTATTGTAGAGATGTGGCTTTGTAGGCTTGGTCACATATGTAAGAGGGGAATGCATGTTCTTAAGTGGAAGATAGATTTTTTTGATAGACTTAAGAACTAGAAGGCCTTGGTGTTCATGGAGGAGATGACGGATAGAGATCAGCTGAGTGGACTAAATTATTCTGAGCAAGGCTGTGTTGATTTGAATAGGGTTTTGATCTAAAAGGAGCTCACGGGTAAAAAGTCATCACTCACAGGTGAACTCAGGTACCGGCATCGGTCACTCAGGAACCAACATCAATAGCAGGTACACCAGCGTTGGTTAGAGAACTGACATTGGTAGACAGGGTTAGTCATAGATAATTGACATCGGTCGGGTGCAGATTGGGAGATGGCCGAGATCGGTCACTAGAATGGATGGTAGACAGATAGAAAGCTATCAAAAAGGTCTCAAACGCTCATATTGAGGACTAAAAGGGTAAGTGAACCTCATATTCGTTGTTCACCTTTTTTATATTGCTTATTGATGGTCAATAACTAGGAAGATGTGAAGAGGCAATGTAGGTAGAATCCAGAAACAATAGGAGCTTGGCATGGATGAGGAGTGTGAGTCCTTGGAGAAGAACCAAATAGGTATTTGTTGGTGGAGTTGTTAGCTGGAAGAAAGAACTGAGAGATGGATGGATTCCCAAGTTAAAGAAGAGAGTGGATGGATACGTGAGATGGAAGGCCAAGGTATATGGTCTTGAGGAAGCTGCAGGACAGTGGTACAGGTTTCGACAGGTGGATGACAAAGTAGGGCTTTAGTCAATGTCAGTGTAACTATTGTGTTTGTCTTACTAGGTGGATGATGAATCATGACATTATCCAGTTACTTTATGTGCATGATTTGCTAGCAGGTTTGTACATACAGGGATTTGCTGAGCTAAGGGTAAGGTTAGTTCAGAGGTATGTCATGGAGAATTTGGGAGCAAAAAAATTCTTTGGCATAAGAGACATGGAGATTTTGTCTCTAGTGGGAGCTGATGTGAAGACAGTGTTGGCAGGGTTCAAGTTGCAGAATCGGTAAGCACACCAAGGGCTAGACAATTCAAGCTTAGCTTAGATAGGGTTTGAAATCACATAAGGTCTAGCGTAATGCCTAAGTTTTCCCAAGCAGTGGGAGTTGTCAGAGAGTTTGGAGCCAATTTGAGGAAGGTGGATTCTCAGATATCTGAGAGGGACTAGCAGCAGGGATTCTTGTTATGCAGGGTAAAGGTCTTCACTACATGGAGTTGTAGATTCAGATGTGGCAGGTTACTTGGATGACAGGGGTAGCATCATAGGATGTGTGGTGGTTAGTCTTTAGGGTTGAGCTTGAAGAGGGATACAATCCAAGGAATAAATTAGATGGTGTATAGATACAGGTACAGGTGCAGCTGTTTATCTCCAAGTGGGAGATTGTTAGGTTGTGGAGCTAAAAGCTTTGCCAAGATGCAAACAGGAGGAGTTAAGGAGGTTGCAGAGAGTTTGTAGTTGTCACAGTCACTGGCATCGATCAGGCCAACCGACATCGATAGGGTATAGACAAGAAGGCAACTAACATCGGTCAAAAGTCGACCAGCGTCGGCACCCCCCAGGCAGACAGGGACCGACGTCGATCACCTGTGCGGTTTGAGTTGCATGTGTTACATGCAGTTAGCTAAAAAACCAAGTGTTTGCATGTCAAGAGCCAAATTTAGACTAGAAGCTGTAGATCTAATTATTTTAATTAGGTGTCTAATTATTGTTTGCACGAGATCTATTTAAGAGACTCATTGGTTGTATTGTAAAAAAGTGCTAGAGAGTAAGAGAGCAAAATAAGCTCCTTCAAAGAGAGGAGAGCAATGGTGTGTTCCTCCTAGTGCCACAGTACCAAGTGTGGGTGCTGGTTTGGAGAATTAGAAGGGTTCTTTATATATGTATGATCTTGGTTAGTAAGTGAGCATGGCTTCTTTTGGAGATCTACAATGGTGAGTAAGGTCTAGTGATTTGTAGGTAGCAGTAGAGAATATGAGATCTACTTGGAGTACGGTTGTGTACTTGGTGTACTGGCAGCATTGTTTTTGACTGGTGGAGGTGAACATCAATTCTGTATTGGAGTTGATTGTTGGGACCATAAGAGAGAGAGGGAAGAAGGTCTTGAGGTGTGGCAAGCCTTTGAGGTGGAAGAAGAAGTGGCATCTTCTTTATTGTATTTTCTTCTAAGTGATTATTAATATAATTGTGTATTGTCTCTCATATTCCTGTGTTGTTTCATATTTCTAGTTACTTATCATTCTAGTTAAATTCTATGTTTAGTTGCTAATACAAGAGGTAATCATATATGCTCTATTGGGGAGTAAGATCCTGACAATTAGCGAGTTTTTAAAATTCAATCTGATATTCATAAATAGTACCTATTTGATGGAGTTTGGTGAGAGCTCCTTTGAAATCCTTGAACGCTAAGAGACCAAACCTACCCAAAATTAAGGATGCAAAATTTGACCAATCAGGTTCATCATTTGTCTTGAGATACCAATGGTACCACTGAAGTGCTTCTTGTTCCAGATGAAAGGAAGAAATTGGGACTTTATTTGTAGAATAAGTATTGTGGAGGTTGAAGAATTGTTTAGCTCGATATATCCATCATGTAGGATCTATACCATTGAACCATGGAAAGTCTAGCTTAGGTCCATGGGAGAAGTTGGAAGCAAAGGAGCAATGCTTTGAAGAAGACTCCTCCTTCTGCACTCTATTGAGCAAGATGTTATTCTATTGATTCAAGCCACACATCATATCGATTAACTCTATAACCTAAGATTTCAATGTGGTGATTTCTTCCTCCATGATTTTTATGCCTGCACGAGTGGTGACCATAACTAGTTGTTAATAGCTGGGGATTGGGTTCAAGGTAGCACCCTAAAAAAAAAATTGGACTTTTTTTTTAAACTACTACTTCAAAAATAGATTGTCTGCAACTGTGTGGTTGGAAATATCCTCAACTGTGGATATGTTATTGTTTGCTCTCTGAACCTGATAAGTTGGATATGGACCCCAAGTTTGTTTGGCTACCTAAAGGATTTTTAAATTCTCTCTAGCCACCAAAGCTTTTTTATCGATTACCACTCTCCAAAAAAATTTGGCCATGGGTTTACCCCTTAATGATAGCTTTTGGGTTACCTCACGGGTGGGAACTAGTCAATCAGGATGGGGTCGTTTCCCTTTTCACTCGCAGGTCCTCTCAATGGACCAGCTACTTCGAGGTTCTTATGGTACTCCTCATAATGACTTTTAGGACTTATGCCCAAGCACTTTCCATAGTTAAGCAGATAGGTATTTAGCTAATCCAAAATGATAGAACCTGCAATGAAAAAAATTCTTGCCAAAAATGGCGTAGCTCCTAGAAAGCCCTGCTTTGAAAAAAAAATTGCTCCAAATCTACCCACAAAGCCAAGAAAGTGCTCTGATACTAGATGTGATGAACCTCCTACGACATATTACCTCCTATAATAGATTTAATCAAAATATGTGAAAATAAAATAACTCTTACCAATAACAGAAACATAGAAAGCTTATATTGATCATAGGCCACTTCAAGGGGGCAACCTCCTTTGAGCAAGCTCAATATAATGAATTCATGGATGCCTTCATTGAGCCTCAACACTTACTTATATAATAACTCTATTATAACAACTACTACTTCCCTTATATGTGGGACAATTCAAATATGCTCTAAGGGATAACTTACAAAGCATATGCATCCATAGCAATTATTACACTAATACTGCAAAGAGAAGGGTAAGGCATGGATTCCTAACACTATCCCTACTTTGGTAGATATCTCCTCATGATCCAACACTACATCCTATGGTTGAGACTTAGGTAACAATAACTATACATCCTACCTCTTATACCTTAAGAAAGCAACCAAAATGCCCTACATGAATCCAAACTTCCTAATCATCTTAGTCTCTCCATCTCACCTCCCATAGATCCATCACCAGCTCTATAATTATAGTATGTGTTGTGTGCAATGGGACCACCTAGGCTAGCCCACATATAGTCTCTATATCACATTCCCTACCACCAAATCCTCTAGTAAATCTCAGAACCAATCTATGTCCCTCACCCCTCCACTTGCACTTGTTAAAGCATAATCTCATATCCACTATATAAATCCCATTATGTAGGGTACATAGGTGTAGCCATCCCATGGTAACCCTAATGGTCTTAAAACCCTGATGTGATCATATGCCCAATAATGGATAATGAACCCAACACTGATCTCATATCATATGTGAGCTCTAAATTACCATATATCCTTGTAAATTTGGACCAATAGGATGGGATCCCATCTAAACACTATCCCACCCAATAACATCTCAACTAATACTCCTAATAGTAGATATAGAAATCATTCACTACGTAAATAAAATAATGTAAAGCAAGACATCACCATCATTATCATCAAATGCATCTCATATAGATCCATTTGGTATAGTGGACCATATCCAAAACTACCAAAATACCACCTCATGTGGGCCCTATCCTCATCATAAATCAACTCCATCTACTCCTCCCTCTCCTTAGGCTCGATGTGGTAAATTGGCTCCCCTCATATTTATATCCATGTGATCCTATGGACATCATTTAAGAGGATAGTGATCTCTCCTATTGACATTAATATGGTGTCAGTGGATGGATCCCATCTCTCAATGAGGGTCACTATCGTCATTGCATCTCATGATAATCACTGGTAATGTCACATGGCTCCCAAGCTAACCTCTTCTATATGTATCCACTCATTATTGGTCATACCTCCATAGATCTCTGCAATGATCCTAAGAACCTGGTCCCTCATCTAAATTTTCTCTCATTCCTACAACATACTCACATTAACATGCACACTTAGTTTTCTAAATAAAACTTAGTAACAACCTTTACCTACCTTTTTCAACATATTACATATATCTAGCAATCGATAAAATTATACTCTACCCTAACCTATCATATCAAAGCCTAATGCTTCTATCATAAAAATATACCCTACCCTAAATAATTTTCAACACCCTTCCTTAACATATACCACCTTCCCTAAACTTATCCTAATGGCACCCAACTCTATCCAACCAACATCTCTACATGACATTCTTACATGACACTTTCCAACAACCATCAAATCCACTATCACCTCCACCTATTTTGAACATTTACCTATCCTACACTTAATACTTACCCTATTAAAACTAACATTTAAAACATACCCTTACAATATTTTCAACAAACCCCACCTCCAAAGGGCACTCAACTATCGATGGTTCACCTAAACCATCAATGGTCTAGTAACCCCTTTTTCTTAGGTGCTCAACCATCGATGATTCACTACCCATCGATGATCATGTTGAACCTTTCTCTCTAGGTGTTTGACCATTAATAGTTAGTTTGAATATTGATGGTCAGGTCAAACTATCAACAACCACTATATGTGAACATTGATGGAAAAACCCTCTACCCTATCTACCTCTAAATCACATAAAAATAAGCACAATAATATCCTAAACTACTTGCAACTCTCCTACTACTCACCCCCAACTCAAAACCTCAGTCAAAATCAAATTTTTCCTACTATATAAGCTAATTTCATCTAAGACTTAACCTAGGGCAAACCCTTCCCAAACCTAATTTGCAATCTAACCACAAACCATCAAATTCAACCTATCAACTGACCAAAATTAACTATCTACTAATTTCAAAACAACCCTTACCTCATTCCTCAATCATTGTCAAGGTTGGATTCTATGTCTTGTTACTCAGCCATGTCCTCATCTGCCCTACATGCCTAATCCCAATTAAATCAACATAATAACCACTCAACTAATCTATAATCAACACCTCACCTAAGCACTCAGTAAAACCTCTTAGAAAAATTCTAAACAAAAATTCACTAGATTGCAAAAAATCATGGAAGTCAATTGGAAAATAGTAAAAATGAAATTTCATTTTCATGTTTTGTATTCCATGGCTTTAGGGTTTCCACCTGACTATCGATGATCAAGGTGACCATCGATGGTCGGCCTTAGAGACCCTAACCATCAATGGTCAAGGTATCATTTTTATTTTTGGAGATTCCCTTCTCTACCCACCTTGACCACCTCATCATTAGTCCATTTCAGCCCAACTAGTGCATGTTTTATGACACCCTTTTCCTAGTCCTTTGAATATAATGACAACATTACCATGTTGGCCACCTTTTGAATTTATACCACCTCATGCCTACCTAACCCATTTTTGTCTTTTGGGATCACTTCTTACCTTAGATACCCATGATGTTTGACCTATTTATGTTTTCCATAGGAGCACTTCCTACCTTAGATACCCACAAAAACACCAACCTTGTTTGGGAGACTAATAGGTGTACCCAGCCACCATGCCTAAATGTAGTCAAGTAATACATGTGTCACTTTTCATTTAGCACTAAATTTTATTATTATCAACCATGGTAACCTTGTATTTATGTGATCTTGGCTATCACACCTTTATTGCACTTTGTGTACCTATTTGTGCTTTAGTGCCCACCCTATCTTCTACCCTCACCATCACCAACTTTATCAAACCTGAACATGATTTTGTTCTTCCTCATCACCTCTTGGTTTAAGGGGTAACACCTCCTCCCATACCCAAGGAAATTAGTAGACCTTTGACTGATATCAATTTTTTTTTGTAGTTTGTTCAGTCAAGCTACATAATAAAAAGGGGAAAAATGTAGATACCAAAAATCTGCACATTATGGTTTCAAATGTCACAACTCCCTAGGCCCCCTTGGGAACATTTAACCCTTTGACCCTTGATGAATATAACCCACTGTCATTTTAACTTAACTAAATAAAACTTACATTTTAGCCCTTTTCCCCTTTGGTACTTGACTACTGAAGGTTAGGGTCACCATTAATGGTCACCCTGATCATTGATGTCAGGGTGTACCTCCTTAACTAAAATCATGCAAACCATTTACTTTGATTTTTTAATTATAACTTGTCTAAATCTTGTTGTGAGCCTTTACATTGATAATTTATAATTAGATAGCCCAATTGAACCTTCACTTCCACCTCTTTATTGTGTCTATAAAAAGAGAGGAGCTTGAAGGTGAAATCCATCTATAATTATTATCAAGAGCTTATGCATCTTGGAGTTTCTTTTGTAGGTCAATCACCATTAACAACCCAACAACCATATCAAAGAGTCAATTTTCCACCACCTCTCCACCAAGGTTTTAGGTAACATTACTCTACCAAAATTGAGATAGATTCCACCAATAGATCAACTATCCATCCAATCAACTTTTGGTAAGACAAGTAATTATTTCTCAGTATTCACCTACTTTATTTCCATTTCATAATCAACCCAGACCTTACCTATCTCTCAAAATCCATCTTTTGGATCTTATCATCAACCTTATACCAACCTAGATCCTCACATAGTAATCATCAATAGACAACTCAACTACTAATGATTTACTCAACTGCTAATGGTCTTCTTGATCACCAATGATCACCTTAACTATTGATGGTCACCCCAACTGTTGATGGTCATTGTGGCACCAAAAACCAACAAGCTAATTTCACCTAGCTTCACCCAACCAAATATGAATTTCTATGTTCTTGACTGTTCACAGACCCTTGTCTAATTTTTTGAAGTAGGCCTCAACCCTCTAACACTAGTATTAATTAGTTTATCACTAATTTAACCATTTCTAGCATACTTCTTAACAAGCATTCTTGTATTCAATTTCAATACCTTTTGATTCATTGATACATGTTCTTTCCTATTTTTTTTTATAAGCTTAATTTCCTAAAATATGTGGATTATCATCCCCTAAAGAAGATCTCACTTATATAATCTAGCTGTCACTAGGCAATCCACTCAACTATTTGTCTAATAAACAAGTGTGCTTTAGTGTTTTCTTATTTGTAGGTCATCATCCCAAGTCAAAGAGGAGTTCTTCATAATATTTTGATTTTAACATGTGCAATATAAATTAGTTTTTTCAACCATACCCATATCAGGTTTATTTTCTCTCTTTATTTATAACTTAAGCCAAAATTTATTACAACACTTGCACTTAACACTTACACTATTAAAACTAATCTTTAAAAAATTTAAATATTTTAAACTAACCTTCCAAAAACCATTCAATCTTTGATGGTTCACTTGAACCATAAATAGTCTAGTAACCCTTTTTTCCTCAATGTTAGATCACCAATGGTTCACTAACCATCAACAGTCCTATTCAACCTTTTTTCTTAGAGCTCAACCACCAATGGTCAAGTCTAGCCATTGATGGTCACTATGTGTGATAATCAGTGGCAAAACCCTCAAGTTTACCTACCTATAAATCATACCAAAATGATAATAAAAACAAACTAAACTACTTACAACTATCCTAAAACCTACTCCTAACTCAAAACCTCACTCAAATTCAAAATTTTACTACTACATTTTCTAATTTCACCTAAAACTTAGCCTAGGGAAAAACCACCCAAACCCAATTTCTATAAAAACATGACTTATGAAAAATTCAACCTATCAACTAACCATGATCAACTAACTAACAATTTCAAAACACCACCTACCTCATTCTTTAATCACTAACAAGGTTAGATCCCACATCATGTTACTCAGTCTATCCTCATCTATCCTACATGTCTGGTCCCATCTAGATCAATGTAAGCACACTCAACCAATCACCAAATGCCACCTTAATCAATAAACCAATTACCCACTCTTAGTAAAATGTAAAATCTCTCCAAACCACATGGAAAATATGGAGTCAAACAATTTGAAAGTGAAAATGAAATTTCATTTTTACTTTTATCCCTAGATTTTTAGGGTTTCCCCTTGACCATCAATGTTTAGGGTGACCATCAATAGTTGACTCTTGGACCCCTGACCATCAACAGTTAGGAGAGCCCTTTGTAACAAACTTTTTAAGCACCTGTACCTAAGTGAAATTTTTTTATATTACCTAATCTCCACCAAACCAAACTTAAACTTTTGATGATTACCGTTCCCCAAATAACCATTAGACCATGTCCACCTTGACATTGGCCATTCTTAGCCCAACTAGCACATTTTTTTGTGACACTTTTTATCTGGTTTCTTGACCATAATAATAACATTTCCATGTTGACTCATTTGATTCTATACCACCTCACACTTACCTAACCCACCTATGTCTTTTCAAGAGCACTTCCTACCTCAGATACCCATGATACTTAACCAATTTGTGTTTTCCACGGGAGCACTTCTTACCTTGGATACCCATTGAAAACATCAACCTTGTCTAAGATACTAATATTTGTACCCAACTAAAATTTCTAAATGCATTCACATGGTACATTGGTCACTTGTCCCTTAGAATCAACATTTATTTTTGTTAACCATGGCAACCTTATCTTTATATGATCTTAGTGATCACATCTTTGTTGTACTTTATGTACCTATTTGTGCTTCAATGCCCAACCTATCATCTACCCTCATCATCACCTTTACCAAAATTTTCAAACTTATATCTAGTTTTAATTTATCTCATTACCTCTTGGTTCAAGATTGAACACCTCCTCTCATACTCAAGGTAATCAAACCTTTGACTAGTAATTAGTTTTTATTTTGCAGCTAGTTGACTCAAGCTACACAATAAAAATGGGGAAAATATAGACACTATAAATTTACACACTACAATTATACATGTAAAATTACCCCCTACACCACCTTAATACCCCTTTAGGACCATTTAACCCTTTAACCCTTGATGGAGCTAACCCATAGTCAGTTTGGCTCAACTGGCTCAACCTAGCCTTTTTACCCTTTATAACTTGATCATCGACTGTCAAGTTGATTGCCAATGGTCACCTTGACCATCAATGGTCAGATTATACCTCTTTGACCATAATAATGAAAACCACCCACTTTATTTTTCTAAATATAAGTTGATGAAATCCTATTTTAAGCCTTTACATAGACAATTTATAATTAGATAGCTCAGTTGAACCTTCACTTCTACCTCTTGCTTATGTCTATAAGAAGAGAGGAGCAAAGAGGTAAGAATCCATTTGTAAACATATAAAAATCTAAAAAAATTATCAATATATTTGTGCATCTAGGAGTTTATTTCTTTCAATTTAATCACCATAAGAAATTTAGCAATCTAGTAATTATATCAGAGAGTCAACCTACTGCCACCTCTTTATCAAGATTTTAGGTGTTGTTACTCTATTAAAATTGAGCCAGATTTCACCAATAATTCTACCACAATAATCACCTACCCAATAAACTTTCATTAAGATAATTAATTTATTCTTATAATTCATTTACTTTATTTCCATTTTGTAATTAACCCAGACCTTACCCATCTCTCAAAATCCATCTTTTGGATCTTTTCAATTAGCCAGATTACCAACCTAGATCCTCATACAGTAATCATCAATGACTGGCTCAACTTCTAATGGTCTATTCAATTGTTGATGGTAAACTCAACTATCAATGATCACCTTAACCACTGATAGTCATCCCAACCACTAACGGTCACTGTGGTAATGAAAACCAACAAGCTAATTTCACCTACCTATACCTAACCAAACCTAATTCTCTATGTTCCTACCTATTCAAGACCCCTATTTAATTTTTTGAAGCATACCCAATCCTTCTAACACTAGTATTAATTATTTTGTCACTAATTTAGTCATTTATATCCTATCTCTTAGGAAGCACTCTTGTTCTCAATTTTAGTACCTTTATTTTATGTTTATAAGTTTAACTATTTAAAACATGTAGATTGACAACCCCTAAGGAAGCTCTCACTTCTAGGATCTATCTATCACTAGGTAATCCACCTAATTATTTTCCTAACAAATAAGTTTGCTTTAGTTATTTATTATCTATAGGTCACCCTCCTAAGCCAAAAATTAGTTCTTCATAATCAACTGATTCGATGCACACACTATCAATCAAGTTTTCTAACCATATCCATATTTAGTTTCTTCTTTTCCCTCTTTCTAATATTAAGTAATAAATTAAATAAAATAGTATGATCCTAAGGTAATAAAGGATGAATCCACTCTAAAATTTAGGGAGGTAGCTTGGTAATATTGCAAGTATGTTATAAATCATTAGGTTCATCATCATCTAAATTGAAAAATGTGACTTGTAAATCAAGATTAATGTTGATGAACTCAGGTAAAGGATCATTAGTTATCTTAGGAATGGTAGGAATATGATACTGAGATTTAGGATTAGGAATTTAATACTCTAAGGGTTGGGATCAGCCTCATGCTTATATCATTTTCCTTTATGTAAGGATTTAATGCATTGGCTACCAAAAAAGTAATAGCCCTCATTCTATGAGTCCATGGGTGACCAAGGATTATGTTATAAGATAAGGATAAATACAAAACCATAAGATTAGTTTGAATGGTCTTAGGTCCTATGGTTATGGGAATCCAAATACAACCAAGTGGTTTTTGATTAATTTTGTCAAAACCATGATATGTAATATGGGTTTTCTTGAGATGATCCTTTTTATACCCAAGTTATTAGATAAGCCATAAAGATGTCATATTAATACCAGAGCCTTCATAAACTAGAAATTTATGAATAATAGTAATATTAATGGTTATTTTAATCAAAATTGGTGGATCATCAACACTAAAAATAATTTCATCATTGATCATATCCTCCTCAAGAAATTCGATAGAAGGCTTGGAGGAAGGACACATAATTTTGAGGGTATGTACATTGGTAGGTTGAAATTTAATAGAAGCTAGTTCTTCATCTATAGAATATGGATCTTCAAGTTCTTTTAATTATTACATAATAAATTTGTGATGATAGGGGGAAGTGTGAACCAACTCCATAAGTGAAATCATGCAAGACATAGAGTTAAGTTCTTCAAGAAAGTTCCAATGAGATTTATAAAAAGAACCAAAATGATGTTTAAGAGGTAAAATTGATTTTGAAGGAAAGTAAATGATTGGAGGTTTGGAATTAGGAATTCATTCCTTGAGAGCTTCCAAATAAATATTAGTGGTGTTAGCATATTTGAGAATTTATTTTTCTAAATATGGCTTCTTAGGTTTTGTAACAGGACCTTTGTGGGCTAGCTTATGATGGGAATTGACCTTAGTAGTGATAACATATTGATAATTATTATAATATTAGTCATAATAAACATGAATGACATAAACATATTTGATATTTTGTTGATTATTATTTTCAAAAATATATTTTTGGTTATTTGAGGTAGAAGCTTTAGAAAGTTGTCATTTTTGAGAAGCAGCAATGTACTCTTTATGATGAAGGTCGATCATGGATGCATGATTAAAGAAATCACAAGGCATATAGGAAATAATAAATATGGAACCAATAAATTTTATTAGGTTCATCCACTTGGGAGGATTTTTAGGATAGGTGTAAGGTTTGGAGGGAAATAAGAATTGTTTCATTTACTGTACTGAGAGTGGTGTGTGAGAATATGAAGGAATGTCAGGTTTGGAAACTTTTGGTTTAGTTTATGGAGAATTTTCAATGATATCATTAGTAGATGTTTGAAAATATCCTTTAATAAGTTTATGATTAGGTTCAAATTGCTTCATGAGGAAGTCTTGATTTTTAGCTTGGTCAAGAGATTCATTAAATGTTTGGGGAATAAAAGTTTGAACCTTATATTAAAGATAAGGAAGTCAAAGCAATTATAAAGAGTTTTTAAAAGTTATCATTTGTCATGTTATGGTAAAATTTATGGGTCAACTATTTCCATTGTTTGATAAAGTCATGAGTTGATTCAGTAGGAGATTGCTTAGCATTGATAAAGTGGCTAAGATAATTTTTGGGAAGATCATTATGTTGAAACTCCTTAACTAAAATATTGACCAAATATTTTAGTTTCCAAATGGAATGTTATAGAAGTTGGTTGTACCATTCTAATACCTTTCTAGGAAAGGTTTTGACTAAGAGTTTAGTGGTGGTAAAATTATTAGTTTAGATCCACTCTTTATAAAGATTACCAAAGGCTTTAAGAAATGAGGCAGGGTCTTTAGTTCCATCATATACTTGATAGTTGGAGATATGTTACCAATATCAATGGACATAATGAAGGAAGTTAAAATCTCATTTTGAATAGTTTGAATCATCTTTTTATTTATTATGGGTTGAGAAATAGCATTACTTGAGGCATCTCTAAGAGGTGGAGGAATGTAATTGAGACTATCTTGAGGATGGATAGTTGGAAGTTGATTATCCATATTAATCAAATGATGTTGGAGTTGCATCATTTGAGAGGTGTTAAAAGTTTGCATTATGTTAATTTATTATATTACTTGTGTAAGAAGTTGATTTTTATCAATAGTTAGGTTAGTGTTTGTAAGATCACTCCCTTAATCGATATTAGGGGAGGGTTATTAGTATAAGGATTATTATCAGGATTCTTGATTAAAATTGTGTCAATTACTCCCACATTAGTTTTAAGGTTTTGAAGATGAGAAGTGTCTTGATAGGTATAAAAATGGTCAAACCCATCAACTTCATCTTGAGGTGTGATTTTCACCATGTGACAAGTCACAGATGGAGAGGAAGAGGTGCCCCAAGAGTGATGGTGCCCTTAAGAGGAAAAGAGAGGGAGAAATGAACATCCCATATAGTATCTAAATAGATTTAGGTTGTCCAAGAAGATTTTGATAGGGGACCTCATGATTATTTGAGATAAATTAATAAAATTCTAAGGAAGATAAATAAATAACTAAGGCATACACATAGGGAAAGTAGGAAGAGTATAGAGTCAACTGGGTCAACCTAGTATAAAAGATAAGGTCTAAAATTTGAGAAAACATAAATATAGGGTCAACTGGGTCGACCTAGTTTTGTAACCTAGGAAAAAAATAGTCATAAAAAGATACATGGTCAATAGGGTCAACCTAGTTTTACATCTTGAGTGATATAAAATAGTACTATGTCAATAGGGTCAACCTAGTACTATAGGCAAGGAAAACAGATAGTTTATAAGAGACTATGTCAAGTAGAATGACTATGTACTAAAAAAGGAAAAAAAAATAAATTACTTTTGAAAGAAATAAATGAAAGGAAACACACAATCAATTGAGTCAATGATGATGATCAAATTGAGGCACACAACATAAAACCTTGCACCAACACTACCCAATGTAAGTTTTTATAATACAACATATAATTGATCAAAGAGTAAGCAATCAACTTGGAAAATAAATTCTAACTAAGTGGTCATCTTGAATGTTTTTAGATTATTAGAGTATTATTTTAAGTGTGATAGGAAATTGGCCATAAGCAAGGAACTAGAAAGTAATCTAAGGATGGTTTTAAGATATTTAGGCTAAAAAGGATCTATATCGGCAATGTTACTATCTTGGTATTGGTGTCTACCCCTTCACTTCATGCCTCGTAGTGATAAGGGTGTCAGGAGATTAGCCAATATATACCATTAACCACATTTTTATACTTGGTCAAAAAACCAAGTCGACTTCCCCCTTGGTGATGAAATCTAAGTAGGTAGGCCTTAGGTAGACATTTGTTAAAATGCATTTTAATATTATGTGATTTGGTAGTGCATTAATAAAATAGAAAATAGTACAACTAAAAGATATATTGAAAAACTACCTAATTATACTATGTGATCTATTCTAAGCATGCAAGCAACTAAAAAGTGAAAGTGTGAGCTAACTACTAGCATATAAGTGTTAATTCCAACTTTGAAATATAGTACAATTTCATTTCAAGTGATAGTGTATGCAAAGATTATAGGATAGAGTTGACAGTGTCACTACTATACTACTAAAGCAAGGGTCTAAAAAATAACTACATTAATAGTGTCGACCTAGTTTTCTAGATAGAAAATAAAATATAGAACTAGGTCGATAGAGGGGACCTATTTTATTGTCTAGGGGTAGTTTTAAAGATTACAAACTATGAAAAATATAACTGTAATGAATAATAGAAATGAAAGAGAAGGAGAGAAATGAACCTTGGTGGGTTGGAAGATACAAAATAAAATGAGATTGTTATTGAAGTGCCTTGATTTATACTTGCAAATTCTGCCAACTAGGTCGACTAGGTCAACTTAGTTCTATAGTTCTCTATTTGTTGAAACTTGTAAAGTATATTATGTTGATAGGATTAACCTAGTATGTTTTATATAAGTCTAGAAATGTACTATGTCAATAGGGTCAACTTAGTAGTTTGTCTATAAATCTAGAAATGTATTGTGTTGATAGAATTGATCTAGTAGTTTATACCTAATGAAAAACCTACACAAATAAAATAGAGTCATATTGATGTGACTATGTGTTAAACCTATGCACAAA
Organism: Torreya grandis; assembly: GCA_037957365.1. Lineage (NCBI taxonomy): Eukaryota > Viridiplantae > Streptophyta > Pinopsida > Cupressales > Taxaceae > Torreya > Torreya grandis. The sequence goes on from JARHVA010005431.1 coordinate 159,935, forward strand.
ATTTAGAACTATACCAACACTATCGACCTAGTATCACAAATATATAAAAATAATAATAAGTAAGATGATAAAATAATGAAAAATGTGAGTTAAAACTTATAAGGGTTAGAGTCACATCAGGTTCACCATAATGTATGCAATCAAAAATGCCTCATGTCTATAAATCAATCCTAAATCGAAGAAGATAGATCATACAATACACTTTCATTTGAGGATACATTAGATAATTAAGAACATTACCAATATGGGTATCTCTAAATTAGGGGATGTCTTATCACAACACACAATTCTAGGGAGGCTTCCAAAGCCTCCAATCAAGCACAATCATGTAATAACCCTAGCTAGTCCTATGTTTTCATATCTCACTAAACTAATAACAAGTAAAGTAAAGAAATATAAACTTGTGCTCGACAAAGCTTTTGGCATAATATGGGGGTTCGTAAATAAATAAACATGAATAGGAGAATCTTAATTAAGCTATGTATGAGTAATACCTTAATGCATGAAAAGAGAAGAGTAATATTATTTGAAGCCAATACTTATGTTACTTCTATCCACTAAAGAGAGGAGCAAAGTTAGAGACTACTTGCCTAAAAAATGAACCTATCGAGACTTAATCTCTCCCTTGGCTAAAAGGCTTTGAAAGAGGTTGTTTCATTTTGTAAGGATTGCTAAGAAAGGCCAAAACATCCAAGACTTCTCCATGATACTATATTCTCCAAGTAGAAACCCAAAGTTAAGACTCTTCAAGAAGAATGGTGAAAGAGAAGATTGTAAATAAGTGTAAGTGAATAACAACTCTTGTTCATTATGTAAATAATGATTAAATGATCTTATGTATATATATATATATATGGATTTAACCCTAATCCCTTCCAAAAATTTGAGCCTACAGGGTTGACCTAATCAACCTGGCACAGTTATGGACAAGTATTCACTAGGCTATGGGCTAGGTCAGCCAATAGTTGACCTAGACCCTAAATGAATTTTACCCAAAACTGTAGAAGGTCAACCCAATCAACCTAGTATAAAATACTATAGAAAGAGTATTAAGGTGAGGAAAAGAGGGATGGAAAGTGGGAAAATACTATAAGAGTGTGTAAAGGAGGAGTAATATCTTAGGGGAATGTTTTTAAGAGCTTATTAGACTGGTAATAAGTGAAAATAAGGGAAAAAAATCTTGTGAAGCACCAGTGGTCTGCCTACCCCTTTCCCGATGCATCCCTTTGGGCATGCACTCAGAGAGATTGAGTCTCAATGGGTTCCTACAATATGTAAAACATTATTACTTGATAAAAGTTGAAAATATTATGTGTATACATAACCCAATGATGCTTAAAACCTAGTGAGACTATATTGTCAAGTCCAACTTGAAAACTTGGCAAGATTGAGTGATTTGATCACCTCAACCATACCAAAAATTGAACCAACTACTATAATATTTTATCTTAATAAAATCCACAAAAGTTTGTGGTGTATTAGTATGAAAATTTTTGTGATATGGTAACAGTCCATAACAAAGTTTTATAATATGAAACTAATTTAGATTTTTCAATATTAGGCACATAATGCATATAATATGCACCTTAGATACGTATCATGTTGAAACTATGTATAAAAATAGTACCAATATATAAAATTATACTAGAAATATGAATCTAAATCATAGAACTATGTGCTTTAGCTAGTTTAGTTGAATATGTAAGTGTGAAGGACATGCTTCCAAATCACACCCCCATTATATATAGAGAAATATGAAGATATATATGCATATCAATGTGGTGGACATGTTTCCAAAATATGCCCCCACTGTAAATTGGAGATGTTAAATACTGAATAGATGTGGAGAACATGCTTCTAAAACATGCCCCTACTAAATCTAAGAATTATGAATGTGTGGAAGCCATGCCCATATGACATGCCCCCACTAAATCTAAGAACTATAAATATGTATAATCCATGCCCATATTATATGCCCCCACTAAATCCAAGAACTAATCTAAGTACATGTATGCATCTAAGTTTTTTTGCTTTCACCATCTTGTTAATTTTGATACTAACATTACTAATCTCATATAATTTTATCTAGTTCATATTTATTAATCCTCCTAGTCTTTTGTCTAATGTCCCATTATTATTAATCTACTAACCTTATTCATATTCCACAAAATATTAATCCTTTTATTATCCCATTTAATTAAATAATCCTTTTGACACCCACATGTCATTTTAAAATTCTAGTTAATCCCCACTTGTCCACTTGTTAATTTTAAATTAGAAAAAACCTACCCACATATTTCCTAGGCTCTCTTACATTCCTACTATATAGTCTCTACCTAATTTTACTATAAACCTATCTAAACCTCCACTAAATGCCATTAGGCTCCTTTAATGCAGTCTAGAATGCTCCAATCCTCCTTGAACTTTCCAGAGAATTATCTCTCTAGATAATTCCATGGAATTTTAATTTTTGTAAAGTCTCCCTCCCTTATCTCTATTTAAACCCACCATCTCCTTCTATTTAAAAAAGATTTGAATGTGCATGAAATATATTAAGCCAAATCCATCCAATAATCTACTCATGTCCATAATCTTCCAATACTCCATTGTCCATGAGTCAATTTATCAAGCCAATATCTGGTAATCATAAAATTTGAGTCTAGTATAGCAATCCAACATCTATAATCTTTGGTATTTCTTGAATTTTGATTGGGATTATTTGGATTTAGATTAGAATGCTATTTTAAATGTTCATTTTATTGCATTTTGATCTAATAGTTTTCAATTTTCAAGTAGATTGGTAATTTGATTTGATTTTAGTTTATAATTGCAAGGTCATAATCCATTGCTCAAAAATTTCATCTCACATTTGGTGACCATAGTGGGGTCTCTCCTTTGTGTTAATATTGTGTGTGAAGTGTGATTGTACTACTTGCAGGTCTAATTAAAGCATGAATTTGGGTTTAAAATTTCAAAAATATCAATTTTTAGGTGAATTTCAGTATTGTTCTACAACTTATGATTTTTCATTTATGGTTTTGAGGTTGAAATTAGAGATTTTGATATAAACTACCAACCTAACCGCTAGCCATCAGGGTAATTTAGCCATTGTTGCCTTTTTAGTCAAAATCACTTATCGTAGTGTTAGGAACCTATGTCCTACCCTTCTCTTTACATTATTTGTGTATTAGTCACTATAGATGCATATGCTTTGTTAGTCATCCCTTTAGCATATTTGAATTATCTCACATGCATGGGAAATATTAGTTGTTAGAATAGAACTAGTATTTAAGTAAATTATTGAGGCCCAATGAAGGCATTAATGAATATTATTGTATTAAATTTGCTCAAAGGAGGTTGCCCCCTCAAGTGGTCTATGATCAATATAACATGTTTGAATTATTATGAGTTAATTTTTGAAGTTTATTTTATTATTCCATTATTTTTTATAATTCATAAATATGTGCAAAAGGTTCTTCACATCTGGTATCAGAGCACTTTTCTCGATCAACAACTAAATTTTAGAAATTTCATTTTATTTGTAGTAGTGGCTTTCCAAGAGATGCACCATTTAAGAAACTATTTTTCATTGTATCTATTTTTACATTTTTATTTCTAGTTTTGGATAAGGGTAAAATACCCCTCCACATAAGTATGGGAAGTACTTGGGCATATATCCCTAAAACTCATTATGAGGAGTACCATAGGAACCTTGAAGTAGTTGACCCATTGAGAGGATATGCTCATGAAAAGGGTAATGGCCCCATCCTAATTGACTAGTTCATACCCATGAGGTTAACTAAGAGTTATTATTTAGGGGTAAATTCTTGGCCATAAATTTCTGGAGTGGTACTACTTCAAATAGCATTGGTGGCTTGAGAGATTTCTTAAAATATTTAGGCAACCAAACAAACTTGGGGCCCATATCCAACATATCAGTTTCTATAGATTATCATTAAAAATAACTACAGCTAAGCAAAGTGGTAACTACAAAACTGTCGATAGACTTTTGACAGGTGTAACCAAGAAAAACTAATTTCAAAAAAACAAAACTTCATATCTCTATCTCTTTTGATCCTCAAACTTTACCAAGACACCTAAAATTTCATTATGCACCTTTTCTAACTTGAGATCCCATCTCCTAATTCCACTTCTATTAGCCATAAATCTCATATTTTGATTTTTTCAGGTTTTTCCATAACTTCTTCATTTTTAATCTTCTTGCTTAAAAAAAATTCATAGTGCTCCTTTCCCTTTTCTTCTCTTTTGTCCCTCTTAGAAAAAATTTCCATTTTTTCTATTTCAATTCCAAAATTTCCCTTACCCTCATCAATCATACCTAGACAACGCAAAAAAAATTGTAAACATACCTTTACCCCTTTCACTTAAGTCCAAATTAAAAAAGTGCCTTCTGATTATGTCTTAAAACTTATTTTTCTAACAATTGTAAAATAACTAATTATGGTAGTCACTCGTATAGGGATAAAAATCATGGAGGAAGAACTCACCACATTGAAATCTGAAGTCACTAAGTTAACTGATAGGATGCATGGATTGAATCAACGGAATAGCCTTCTCCTCAACAAGTTATAAAAGTCTTCTTTAGAGAATCATTTCTCTTCTCACCACACATTACATGGGCCTAAGCTAGAATTTACATGATTTAATGGTAAAAATCCTACTAGATGGATATATCAAGTTGAAGAATTATTTAACCTTTATAATACTTATTCTATCAACAAAGTCCCAATTTCTTCCTTTCATTTGAAACAAGAAGCACTTCAATAGTACCATTTGTATCTCAAGTCAAATGATGAACTTGATTAGAAAACCTTTACATCCTTACTTTTGGGTATGTTTAGTGCTTTGACATTTGAGTACTTTACAATAGCTCTCACCAAACTTCACTAGAAAAGGACTATTCATGATTATCATATTGAATTTGAGAAACTAGCTAATCACACTAAAGGGGTATCAAATGACTTCTTTAAGAGTTTTTTATTAGTGTCCTCAAAGAGCCATTCTACTCCAAGGTGAAAGTGTTTTGATCCATTAAATTTATGGCCACCTTAGGTCTAGTTAAGTTAATAGAAGATAAACTTTCTACACAATATTGACTTCTCACTCTTTTGCCCATAAAGAACACAATAAACTAGTGGCCAGCCACAACCACACTAGTTAAGTACCTTACTAAGGTAGAGATGTAGGATCATAATTAGAAATTATTATGTTATAATTATGATGAAAAATGGGTTAATCTTCATTTTTGCATCACACAAAATCTTTACTCACTAGATGTAGATGCTAGAGCAAGATATCAAGCCTAATATCCAAGAATTTGAGGATGTTCAAGCAAAACAAATCCCCTCCGATGACTCCATGGCTTAGGAAACCCAACCTAGGATCTCTCTCCATGCACTCATAGGTGTTACCACCCCTCAAACCATGAATTTTAATGTATTATTTAAAAATATTCCTCTCATAATCCTCATTAATTATGGTAGCATGCAAAATTTCATCGATCCCCACATTACTAAGCATGTAGATTGCTTTATACACCCTTGTTCCAGCTTTGAATTCATTATTTCTAATGGGGTAACATTTCTTTGTAAAGTAAATTTTCATAATGTGCATATCATGATAGGTGATTATACTCTTCACTCAAATATGTTTTCCCTACCTTTAGGGGAATGTGATGTGGTCTTAGGGGTATAATGGATCCATAAATTAGGAACTATTCTATGGGACTTCTCTAAGATTTAGATGTAATTCACTGATAGTAGTTAAAATCACACCTTAAAATGGTTATTTCTTGGATCTTCTAACATCATCAGTTCCCATCACATGGAAAATCCTCTAAAGAGAGGCTAACATGGGGTCATTTCCTAGATGCAATCCATCCAACTCCAATTCACCATTTTTACTAACTACCTTATTGATTTACAATCCATCCTTGATAATCATGTAACTATTTTTATAGAGGTAGTGGGTTTCCCCCCTTCATGTCTTAAATATCATCGCATCCCATCCTTTTAGGAAGCATCCCACCCAATATCCAAACATACCTCTATCCCCATCTACAAAAAATTGAGATTGAATAGCTAGTATGGGAACTCCTCAAGTTCAGAGTTATTGCCCAAGCACCAGCCCATACCCCTCTCTAATGCTTCTTATCCACAAAAAATATGGGTCATGTCACCCTTGTATTAAATTGTGTACCCTTATCCACCTCATTATCAAAGACAAGTTTCCAATTCTGGTCCTCAATGAGCTTATTGATGAGCTCCATGGGGAAAAAAATTAACCAAATTAGATCTTTGTTTTGGCTAACATCAGATCTGTATGCATGATGATGACATTCTAAATATAACTTTACACACTCATGAGGGTCACTATGAATTACTAGTCATGCCATTTGACTTATGAATGCCCCTTAAACATTTGAGGCCCTAATGAATAAAATCTTTCACCCTTTCCTCCATCAATTTACTTGGGTTTTCTTTGTTGATATTTTTATCTACATATGGGTCAAGATCTCTAGCATCTTGATAGGGAATTACAACTTCTAGTAGATAATAAATTATGTGTCAAGAATTCCAAGTGTTCCTTTAGTCAAGAAGAAGCTGAATATCTAGGTCACATTATTTCAATCAATGGGATCCATGTAGATCTAGATAAAATCAATGTGATATAATATTGGCCTTGGATAAAAACCCTTAAGAGCCTTCATGTCTTCCTCAAACTTATAGGATACTACTATAAGTTGATCCAGGATTATGGAAAGGTCACATCTCCTTTGACTTCCTTATTTAATATGGATACATTCACATGGGATGTCGTAGCTAACCAGACATTCATGGAACTAAAACAAGCTATGTGTAGTACACTAATTTTAGCCATGCTAAAATTCACCAAAATTTTCACCATTGAAAGTGATACATGTGACAATGACTTTAGTTTTGTTCTTCTCTAAGAAGGTCACCCCATTGATTTCATTAACAAATCCCTTTATGGATGAAATTTGGATTTGTCTACATATGAAAAAAAATTAATGACAATTATGCATGTAGTATAAAAATGGCAGTCATACTTGGGAATCATTTTTGCATTAAAACTGATCATCGGAGTTTGAAATACTTCCTAGAAAAATGGGTATCATCCCCAACACAATAGAAATGGGTTAGAAAACTCATGGGCTATGATTATGAGATCACATACAAGTAGGGTAAATATAATGTAATGGCATATGTTCTTTCTCACACGTTCAAGGACTAGACATCTCTTTTTACCATCTCCATACCCATTCTAAACTAGTTGGAATCTATACATCAAGGGTATGCACATGATCTCTTTAGACCAACTCATTTAACAATTGATCATTAACCATTCTAAAATACCATATTATTCATGGGATGGTGATTCTCTATGTTAAAAGTATCATTTAGTACTTCCCAATAGCATAAACCTTCATCAGGATATATTCTATGAAATCTATGCTTCTTCATTAGTAGGGCACTTAGGATTTATCAAAAAATATGATTGAGCACATCAAAATTTATTATAGAAGGGGATGAAAGGGTAAATTAAATAGATGGTGGTTGAATGTGATAATTTTCAATGCAACAAAGTTGAAACCATAATGATTCCTAGTTTGCTCGAACCCTTGTCCATCCCTACTAGGATCTAGACTGATATTTCTATGGATTTCATTGGGGGGATCCCTAAATCTAACCAAAAAATAATGACTATGGTCATGGTCGATTTCCTCTCTAAATATAGTCATTTTTGTGCCCTCATCCACCCTTATTTATCCTCCATGGTTGAACAAGTTTTCTTAAATTAGATTTTCCATCTTCATGGCATCCTAGTTTTGAACAAGGAAATCATTGTTTTGATTTCCATCTATGGTTTTGCTTTTGATAGTTGCAATTTTATATCATAGTGGCAATTTTGAATTCTCTATTTTTATGTCTTATAAATTGTTTTCAATCAAAGTGTTAAGTATTATAATTTATTTTTTCTATTATTTTGTGATCTTTGTCTAATCTAATTTGCCATGGGAACAAGACAAGACTCTATCAAACAAAAAATCATGAGAGTCTTGACTTCAGAGCAAAATCACTTATAGGTAACATTGATCTTAATTCTCAGTCATGTTTTTGACACTGGTAGTCATGATTTTGATCAATGGATAGTTTTTAAAGTTTTTAGTCTTTTATCTATTTTAATATCATCTATATATATATTTTTCCTTACTACCGTATATATATGGTTTCTCCTTCTAACCTCTATTTTGTAGGGTTAAGATGAAAACTAATGTTATGAAATATTTTAACTATTCTGTTGTGATTTCAAAATACATCTAGTTTAAATCATGTTTTAACTATAAAAAATAACTATGAATAACATAATCTATAAAAATCAACATCTAGTACCTAATTTAACTTATTTGGAAATAATGTAATTTTATTCCTATTTTAGTTAAGGGTATGGATTAATAAATTAGTATAAAATATAACAATAAATATAGTCATGATTTGTGAAACTATTTGTCTTTTTCACCTTTCTAAAAATATCAATAAATAAGAAAAAATATTACTTATCTAGAAAACAAACTTAGACTGCTGATACAGAGGTTGAAAATGTTTATGTAGGGCTAGAAAGGTGTCATAAACCTAAATCTAGATTTCATTGGGTGAAAGGATAGGAGTGTTAAAAAATGGATGCTTTGGTATCTAATATTATTGTATGTTCCTATCATTATTGTCCAAATTGATCATAGAGACCTAAAACTTTTTGGATAGTTGTGTTGTGCTTGTGTGAGCATGCCTATGAAAAATTAAGCACTAGTCATCAATGGAACTCACTTTGGAGTTTATTTTGTCTTCAAACCCTAACCCTCCATCATGTTTGATAAAATGGCATTGAGTCACTTGAGAAAAAGGGGGGTTAGTGTGAAATATGTACTAAATGTGCAATCCACACCCCTTGTGTGGGCACATTTCCATTATACTAACTCTGAAGAGGGATCAAGCCATATGTAGTTCTCCCACCTAGTGTGCTTTGTGAAATAGTTTGATGTAGATGTAAATTCCAAATTAATAGTGTTTGAGATAGCTAGGGACTGGTATGAGGATTTTGAGTAGGTTTATATCTATGTTAGGTGACTATGTGCAAAGAATAAGGAAGTTTGCCTTAGTGATTTATTTTTATTCTTGCTTGCTTTGTAAGTTTGGTCACCTCATTTATAAGTGATCTTTGAGTTGGATTTTATAGGGAATAATTGTTCATGGGTGAGATTTATTCATGAAAGGTTGACCTAATTAATGATAAGGACTAAATGAAAATGACCATTGGGGCTCAAAGTATAAATGGACAAGACTACCAAAAATGGGACACTTCTCTTATAAGGTGCTATAGTCTGAATGGGTTGTTCTTATCCTACAAGATCAAGACTTTGGGGAACAATATTGACATGGGGAATACTATTTGGCTGAGGTGGAATGATCATTTAGAAGGTTATAGATGACTGGTAATAAACAAAAAGTTGTCTAGAAGGGTCATAAGAGCATGAAAAAAGGACCTATGGATGGGGTATCTTAAGCCATAGTCAAACTACCAATTTGGACATTTTATATGAATACATTTACCCCCCTTTTATTCTAGTGATACAACAAAGTGAAATACTAGGATTCTCATCCATGTGGGTTTTATTCCCAAAGAGGGTTTCCCATGTATGTCATGTGTTATGTGATTGATCTTGCATTGTCTCTCTTACTCATTATTATGAATGATGTGTATGCTTCATGCAGACTTGTGGTAACTAATTAAGTGTTTCTAAAGATTAATTTTAAAGTTGCATTATTTGGGCTCATTGATTAACCCCCTATCCTAGTGATTGTACCTCTAATAATTAGTATCAAAGTAGGTCCTTCATGAAAATTTTAACCTCTTGAAGGTGATAAAATGTAGAATGGTTGAGGGTACCCAATATGTAGCAATAATGGACTATTTTTCTAACCTATAGTAACCAAAACGACATTCAATTTAACCCTTGACAACTACCAAGACATATGGTGTAACCTGTAGCAATTGTAGAGGCTATTTTTTGTAACCCATATAAATTGTTATGGCATAGAAGAATGGGTTATGTCAACTTTGATAACCTAGTCAAAGTGATCTCAAATAAATATGTTAGACACAAGCATAAGATAAAAAAAACTACAAACACTACTTTCAAGGAATGTTAACAAGGTAAGAAAACAATGGTCAAATTTCAAATAAAGGAGTATGCAACTATAAAGCCTCTAGAATTAGTTCATACTAATCTTTGTGGTCCTACTACAACAAATAGCCCAAGTGGCCAACTTGTAGGGACATGTAGCAAGGTTGAGATCTTAGATGACCTCATTACAACATATTATGTAAAGTGGATAGTCTGAGGCATCTATGGGTATCCTGACTAGGCCATGAGATAGGCTTGATGGAGCCTAGCCATAGAGATGGAGTGAGGTAGTTTTGTATTTTATACCATTGCATAAAGAACATGATATATACAGATATATTATTTTGATAGTTGAATTTTAGTCTCATGAGTTCTATTTTGGTTTTGGTTTTTTATGCATGGATATATTTATTTCTAACACATGTATTTTTATTTTGTTGTATATGTATGGAGGAGGTTGTTGAGTTCCATGGATACCGACATCGACAGCGCAACCGACGTCGGTCATCCACAGAACAGAAGGGCAACCAACATCGATAAGAGTTAGCTGACGTCGGTCGCCCTTCTGTTCTATGGATGACTGACATCGGTTGCATTGCCAATGCCGATATCCCTAGAACTCAGCAACCTCCTCCATGTCTGCATCAGTGAAGCTTTTAGCTCCACAACCTAAAAAATTCCAAATTAATAGTGTTTGAGATAGCTAGGGACTGGTATGAGGATTTTGAGTAGGTTTATATCTATGTTAGGTGACTATGTGCAAAGAATAAGGAAGTTTGCCTTAGTGATTTATTTTTATTATTTGCTTGCTTTGTAAGTTTGGTCACCTCATTTATAAGTGATCTTTGAGTTGGATTTTATAGGGAATAATTGTTCATGGGTGAGATGTATTCATGCTAGGTTGACCTAATTAATGATAAGGACTAAATGAAAATGACCATTGGGGCTCAAAGTATAAATGGACAAGACTACCAAAAATGGGACACTTCTCTTATAAGGTGCTATAGTCCGAATGGGTTGCTCTTATCCTATAAGCTCAAGACTTTGGGGAACAATATTGACATGGGGAATACTATTTGGTTGAGGTGGAATTATCATTTAGAAGGTTATAAATGAATGGTAATAAACAAAAAGTTGTCTAGAAGGTTCATAAGAGCATGAAAAAAGGACCTATGGATGGGGTATCTTAAGCCACATTCAAACTACCAATTTGGACATTTTATATGAATACATTTAACCCCCTTTCATTCTAGTGATACAACAAAGTGAAATACTAGGATAAAGGAAAAAAAGAAATCACACCTAAACTTACCTGCAAGGGTAAATCCCATGAAGATATATGATGTTGAGTGTGCTAGAGAGAGCATAGCATGAAACGTAAATTTGCAAGAGAAAACAAGGAGTAGATCAGTTCTTACTAGACATTTTATGTCTAAAATAAGAATGTATAAAGGTTGGGTAAAAGAGAGAGGAAGAGAAAGGAATGAATACACCTCACCAAGTATGTGAACCAATACAAAACCTATTATGATATTGAGTGGTGTTGAGTGATGTTGGGTATGTGTTGTACCAAGATTAATATCACAAATGGATTTTAGTACTCAATTCCTTGATGGTGGCTCAAGAATATAAAGGGTATCCCTTTGGCTCCATTTTCACCCATTATGTAGTGAAGCTATGTGATCATGCATGTGTTAATCTATGTTTCAACTGTGTGTTTAATCCCTTTGAGTAGGTGGCTCAAGAGTACAAAAGATAGCTAGCCCTTTGGCTCCATCATTTCCCACTAAGTGTAAAATATGAAATAATATCAATATGAATATGTGTCATATGAGATGGCTCATGAAGACCATGAATTCTCTATAATCTGACAATGTGGCATGGATAGTTGAATGTATGCTAAGAACTAGGTTAATCTTGGCCACTATGAAAGGTGGAGATTAGGATTGTATGAAATCCACTCTAAAATTGAAAACTAGGCTTCTATGAAAGTCACTCTAAAATGATACCAACCACCTATATATGGAATAAGGCACACAACTAATAAGAATAATTGGGTAATACAATGAACTAGAAAGAAAAGAAATTAAATGTGTCATGTATATTGCCCCCAATAACTGGTGTCTATAACATGGATTCTAATCTAGAAGTTGTACAAACTACCCAATCTAAAACTAGAAGCAAGAGCCATCATGTCACATATGATACCTACTATATCTATATAATCTAAGTAAAATTATACTAAAATTACGCAATCTGAACTAGACTGTAGCTAACAAAACTATAATTGACATTACCTTTCTATCTATTTTTGAAAATTCTAAGTTTTTGGTTGTTTGGATAGGAGCACCAAAAAGTGGACACTTTGCTTTAGGGCACTATAGTATGAATGGGGTGATCTTGTCCTTTACTTTTTATGATGGTTTTTCTATGTTCATCCCTATTTTTTTGGTCTGTTCTGCATGTTTTGAGTTTTGATTATTATTTTGAGTGTTCTATAAACTAGTTTTAATCAGTAGAGGGCTCTGATCTCTATGACAAAACCCCTATTTATTGCCCCCTCTTTTAAGGTTAGGAATGAAGAACCTTCAATGATTTCCCTCAAAATAAAGAGCCTTGTAAGTGTTTTATGCTATGAAATACATGATATAGCAATGATGATTGAAAAGATGTCTCAATATATAGCATAGTTTATGTTGGAGATTGTTAGATAAATATGGGTATGCCTAGATAGATGTAGTAATGTAATAGTATGTGTGGTATACTAAACTAAAACTATAAATTTGGTTAGTTTTCAAGGAGGGATGGAGAATGATGTCCATCATGGCATCCAAGAAAGCAAGATAATGCATGATGTGGATCATGGCATTACAAATAATTGAGAATCAAACAAGTAAATAATCACGCAAGGCAAGAAGTAAGAAGCATATAAAAGAGACCAAGAAAAAAAGGAACATGGACACATGTCAATCAAACTAGGAAAGCTATCATACAAGGCATGTTCAAATTTCCACATACACATATAATTGTAAACAAGCAATATTGGCATAAGGGCCACAAGCACATATGAGAGTACAAGCAAATGACATTGGTAAATATCCTAAAGCACACACAAGTAACAAAATAGGAACTAAGAAATGCAATCACATCTAGCTACTCAAATCAAGAAAGTAAGACATGTAAATTTTTAAAATATTATCGCATCTAACTGATCAAAGCAAGTAGTAAACTTATGTAAAACATGTAGTACAAGACTAGGTAGATGCTAAGAAATACACAAGTGTTATATACTAGTGAGTGTCGATAGAATAATCTATGTAATCTAGTAAGTAATGTACATCAATATGATAAGTAGAGTGTGTGGTTTAGGAATGACATAATATATATGGTGTAGTCATGTAGAAGATGCCCTTGGTGGGTAGATATCTCAATGTATGTCTTGAACGTAAAAGTAGGATGCCCCCTCAATGGGTACAGTAAAACAATCAACGATTTGGGTGTCACTGCATGCACTCAAAGATTATCAAGTGAAGCATGGTAATGTAGATAAATCAACAAATAATAACATAGAATAGAAAAATGTAAGTCTAGCATGGTAGTAAAAATGTAAAGCATGGATAATACATATAATTAAAAAAAAATTAGTGTTTTGAGCTATTTGAATATTTTTGTATTTTGACATGTTATATTATTTTTGGTATTTTTAAATGTTGTATTATTTTTGGTGTTTTGAAATGAGCTATGTATAAGTAATCATAAGGAAACTATGTACAGGAAAGTGAAAAGAAACTATGTACAAGTAAGTTGATAAATTATGTACAAGTAAGTAGAAAGAAACTATGTATAAGTAAGTTGAGATTATGTACAAGTAGAAATAAACTATGTACAAGTAAGTTGAAAAATTATATACAAGCAAGACTAAGAAGAAATGATACTAACTAATGAGTCTCATAAGATACTCCCTATCACAATGTCATGTATCAAGGAGAGGGATCGCACATGATCATGAAGAATAATGGAAGGGTTGAGACTATGAATCTTAAATTTATATATGATGTAAGTGATCTAAAATATATATAGTGGAAACTGACTGTGGGGTCCCCCCTATAACTCTGAGAAGTGTATGTAACTATGGGGTTCTTAGGGACCCATTTGGTAGTTGAATAAGCTCTCTAAAAATGTGCTCTATGTGTAGAGGCATGAGACCTCAATGATACTACCTTGGGTATGAATACTATAACTAAAAACTATATAGAGTCCTAAAACTATCATTGATGTAGTGGTCACTCTAAAAGAGGCATCTATAGAAGTGTATTAACTCTTTATGATAGAGATGGAGGCCTAAACTATGTCTGAATCTCAACCGGAAGAAGAACTATAATTGGTGGAGGAGATAAAATTAGTGATTGTAGAGTAGGATATGGCTCTGAAGTGGGGAGTGGTAACTCATATATAACTCCACTAACTATATCAACCTAATTATCATGAATTTATTTCATACATCTATGAACTATAGAAGGTATTGCACAAAGTTTCTAGATCCATGGTCAACCAAGTAACATGTTGAAGACTCCTGCACTAGGAATAATAGTAAATGGTGTGGCCACATGTGCTAGACCAACCTATAGAGGAAGTATAATCTCATCCAATGAACTCTGTATGTGTCCATTGATTCCACTAATAACTATGTCCATTGGGGTGATATCCTGCTCTAAATATCCCAAATTTTGAAGTAATGTCATAGTGCACATGTTCACATTAGATCCATTATCTACTAGAACACTATGAATGGGATGGTGATCAATATAAGCTCTGATAAAGAGTGCATAATAATCTAAATCATCCTCAACTATCTCCTACTCTAAGGAGATCAAAGGTCTAGTTAGAACTCTAGAATTATACACAACAATCATGTTGCTCAAAGGATGTGATTCAACTGAAGGTTCCTAGTATGTAGTTGGTGGAGGGTGTGCATGATATGCATGGTGAAAACCTAATGTGCCCCTATCTCCTACTTAGAATGTTGTGTGAAAGTATCTAAGAAAAATTTTAGAGATTTTTCCTATGTTTTTTTGCCTAAAGAGGCTCAATTGGAGTGTCAAGATCAATAAGTTTTCCATCTATCAAGTCTTATATCTTGTGTCAGAATACATTTTATGATTTTCATAGGGTACCCTAATAGCCACACTAAAAATCATAAAATGTATTCTGATCATAGCCACATGGAAGAGGCTTTGTCATTTCAATTTCCCAAATAGGAGGGAGAGATAAAACATTACATTCCAATAGTTGTTTTAAGACTCTAGCTAGAGATACTGGTAGATTGGTAAAGGATCATCAAGGAGGCACTAATAAAACCACTCACTGAGGGGGATCTAAAGCCACATTAATTGTAGGTTGATTTTTACTTTTGATATCATTAACCTTTACTTTGTACAAGACTTTATTGTTAATATTGTTTGGTGTTTTTTATATGCTTGTGTACTTGAGTTTGCCCACTAAAATTAATTTGACTTCCCTTTCCTTTAGTGTATGACAAAGCTCAATGAAGAAAGAAAAGATTTTGGCCATCATTGACTCATGCAAAGCTAGTAGAAGACTCTGTTTGAAGATATCTTACAATTCTTGATCGGCCATGGGGCTAGTCATTTTAGTTAAGATAGTCTTATATCTAAGAACATAATCTATGAGATGCTCATTTGACCTTTGTTTCTATTATACAACTTGGGCATAAGAAACCTTGTCACATATGTTAATGTTGAAATGAGCTAGGAACATGTCAGCTAAAGGATTGAATGCTTTCACTGATTGATTTGATAGACTATAGAACCACTGTAGATCATAATCTTTTAAACTCCATAGAAATAGCTTGGTTAGTAATGAGTCATTTGGCACATATTACAAGCATTTTGTGTGAAAATATCTTAATTTTGTCTCTATATCACCCTTACCATCATATAGAGTGAGCTTGGGTTGAAAAAAACCTGGTGGCAAGGGTGTAGAAGCAATATGGTGTGCCAATGGTGTATGAAGTAGAGCAAAAGAGTCCAAAGCCTATGTTAGTGTATAGGCACCTTGCTCAAGATGTATCACCTTGGATTGAAGAGATTTAATCTCTTTCACAAGGGAAACCACATTAGGAGCTGAAGATGTACTAGCCATAGATGGTGGTGCCACATAAGAAGGTTGGGATGCTATAGAGGTTGTTGACACATAGTTGCTCCTATAGTGTCATTTATAATTGGTTATTCTATGGGTTGAGAGGACTGACCATTATTTTCTTTGTGTTGTTCTTCTTATAGAATTTTAATCATATCATCTTGCATATCAAGATTTTTATTTAAAATGTCTTGAAGTTCCCTCTTATCAGTTTCGTCAAAGCTGGTATATTAGGCCATTGTTCAAGCAGAAAAACAAAGAAAAAGTTGATTGAATTTTTTACAATAAGTTGTAATAATAAAAATATGATGGAAGGAAAGTACTGAATAAAATAAATGTAAAGTCTTAAAAATAGAAAATTAGAATATGCATAAAAAGGATACAAAGCTCACTAACATGTAAGGTGATACCTCCAAAAAAATAGGGACCTAGTAAATTCTACAAGGGTTTAAAAGAAATGATTTTTAAAATTATTATTGTGAATTTTAAAAATTAAATGTGAAATTTTGATTTATATATGCAGGAAAAATCAAAAAAGTACTAAAATTAATAAATAATTTTCCCTAGGGTTTCTAAGGTTTTTTTACACAAATAAAGTAAGTCAGGTTCACCAAATGATTTAACTTATTTGGTAATAATGTATTCTTATTCCTATTTTAGTTAAGATTCTGGATTAATAAATTAGTATTGAATATAGAAATAAATATAGTCATGATTTGTGCAACTATTTTTATTTTTCACCTTTCTAAAAATAGTAATAAATAAGAAGAAATATAACTTAGCTATAAAATAGACTGAGATGGTTGATACAGAGGTTGAAAATGGTTGTGTACGACTGAAAAGGTTTTATAAACCTAAATCTAGTTTTCATTGGGCAAAAGGATAAGAGAGCCAAAAAGTACACAATTTAGTTTTTAGTGTTGTCTGTTCCTGTTGCTATTTTCCAAACTAATCATAGAGACCTAAAACTTTTTGGGTAGTTGTATTGTGCCTATTTGAACATGATTATGAAAAATTGAGCACTGGTCATCGATGGAACTTGTTATGGAGTTGATTTTGTCTTCAAACCCTAACCCTTCATCATGCTTGATAAAATGACATTTGAGTCACTTGAAAAAGAAGGGGTCAGTGTGAAAGATGTACTAAATGTGTAATCCACACCCCTTGTGTGGGCATGCTACCTACATATCAATACTCTGAAGAGGGATCAAGCCATATGCAGTTCTCCCACCTAGTGTGCTTTGTGCAATAGTGTGATGCAGATGCAAATGCAAATGCCAAATTGATAGTGTTTGAGGTGGTAAGAGACTGGTATGAGGATTTTGAGTAGGTTTTTAGCTATGTTGGGTGATTTTGTGCAAATAATAGGGATTTTTTCCTTAGTGCTTTGTTTGTATTCTCGCTTACTTTGTAAGTTTGGTCACCTCCTTTGTAAATGAGCTTTGAGTGGGAATTTATAGGGAACAATTGTTCATGGGTCAGATGTATTCATGTTAGGCTAACCTAATTAAGGATAAGGACCAGATGAAAATGATCATTAGGAATCCAAGTGAAAATAGAAAATACTACCAAAAATGGGACACTTATCTTACGGGGTGTTATAATATAAATGGGGTACTCTTGTCCTATAGGATCAGGACCTGGGGGAATAGGATTGACATAGGGAATGTTATCTTGCTAAGGTGGAATGACCATTTATAAGGTTTTAGATGACTATAAATAAGCAAAAAGGTGTCTAGAAGGGTCACAAGAGCATGCAAAAAGGACCTATGGATGGGGTGTTGCAATCCACACTCAAACTACCAATTTGGATATTTTATATGACTATAGTACCTTTTACAAGATCATTTAATCTCTAAAAATATATAAATATATTAGGTTTTTATTTATCTTTCAAATTCACTTATAGATATTCATGATCTGACTTTGCATTTGTGATTTTACACATTTCATAGGTGATTTTACCTACCTAACCACATGGTAATCATAGCATTTTATTAATTTTTTACAACATCGCTTATTCACATCTATGATTTTGACTTCATATATGCAATTTTGAGTCTCTATATGTAATTTTTAATTAATATTGATTATGTATAAGCAATTTTGATTACTAAAGTAGAGATTTTACATTCATAATTCCCTAATTTTTGAATTCAAATTATCCTTTTTGAGTGCATTTTTTTGGGAAATATTGATGAATTTTAAGTCATTTTGAGCATCCTATAAACCTAAAATTGATTTTGACATTGGGGGCTTGGTGCCTTGACCATACCCTATACCATGATAGGGAGTGCACCTATAGAATTTCCCCTAGACCTCATAAGGGTCATTACCACTTGACCCCATAAGGGGTGCTTCCCCTTAACCCCAAAAGGGGCATTGCCTCTTGACCTTATAAGGGGTGATCCCCCTTACCCTACAAGGGGAACTACCCTTTGACCCTGTTGGGTCTACCACCTCTATACCCTGACATCCTGGCCCCTTATTTTAAAAATTTATAATGTAAAATTCATGATTTTTTTTTGTGTTTTTATTGAGGCTTATTAGACTAGCATTAGGTTTGGATTTTTATAAGGTAAATTTTGGTGGTAATTTTTTCTTGCTTAATACTACTAGCCACTCATCTTATAGGTCACATTTTTTTATCTAATGTCTTATCTTGAAGGTTTCCCCTCAAGATTACAAGTTTAAACCTACTAATCACTTACTTTGCAAGACACTTTTCAAATATTTTAGCACTTAAAAAAACCATCTTTGTGTATATTTTGTATATATCACATATAAATTAATTAGTTAATCAACTCTTTGTCTGCTTGTCTGTACCTAAGGGCTATAGTGGTGTATGCTCTCCTCCCTGCATTATAGTGGCAAGTCTCAGAAGATCACTAACAAACCCTCCCATTTTTATTTTTTTAGGGGGAAACGTGGCATGGATTTGATCCCCATGCACTTTTCATTGGTCTTAGGGGTTATTTATGTGTATTTCATAACCACACATTCAACCACACTTTATTTTGTAGTAGATTATAAAAATCAGGGATAGTTATTTTTAGGCCAAGTGTTTGACCCCATATAGTTCTTTCATGAAGGGAAAGAGTTAACTGTATGACCTAAGAATTAGATAGTACCCTATATATATTTGGTCCCCACATATCTATTTTATATTGGGGATGTTCTTAGATAGATCATATAACTTAGATAGGACCTTTGGCTATAATAGGTGACTTGTTACTGGAGTTAGTATCAACTCTTAAGTGATTTTTAAGTGCAAGTAGGGTTGAGAGGGCTTGGGAGATTATGTAATGGATCACCAAACTACAACCTCACCCATGAAGCTACTAGATGGTGCATTCATCAAGTTACACTCCCAAATTAGTTTACTAGTGATAGTTTTTGTTGTTTTCTTGATTTGGTGAGTGTTGTGTTAGACCAGAGTTATTTGTGAGCCAATTCAACCTTTTACCCAAGCCTATACACACCTATCTAGGCATATTTCATATATCATTATCTCATCATCGTATAATCATGTACATCTTATTATTCATATTGCCTCTATACATGCATGTACATCCTTTAAGCTTGTTTCATCTTATATCTTGTTGTATCTCTCCTCAGCCCTCTCATCCTAGTCACATCCTAGCTAGTCTCATTCATCTATCACTAGTCATACCCCTAATTCATCACTATTCTTAGCTTAATATAATATTGTTCTAGTCCTATAATAGGATTATACATCCAATACTAGTCCTAACTAATCATACCCATCACTAGTCATCCTTATATTACATCTTATCACAAAAACCTAATCTCTCATTCTAATCATATTTTATTCAATTTTGTCCTAGCTATACCATATTGGATTATTCATACATCCTCATTTTGTATAATCTTGATTATATTATATAACCATCCTTATCTTATTCATCTTATACATTCTTGTCTTATTTATCCTTCATCTTAAATATCTTTTTCAATCCTACATATCTTATACATTCTTACCCCATCATTATCCCCCACTATCATCTTGTCATCTCATATTTTCTAGTCATACTCCCATCACTTAAATACCTTCATAAATTTTTATCTAACCTCATGTTATTTACTTATCCTTATCACTAATCATCCCTAGTGTCATTTTTAATACTAAATCCACCTTATCTATAACTAATATTGGTCACATACTTGTCCTTTTCATCACCATATCCTCACATCACCTTGTCTTATCTTACTTATCCTTAGTCTTATTCCAAACCATATTACCCATCATAAAACCCACCTTACCTTAATTGATACCCTATCACTTATCTTGACCTTGTCTAGCCTAATCATCTTGTCCATTGCTTTATCCCTTACAACCTAACTTAATCATAGTCCAACCTATCCTTACATTATCATCTCTTTGTCTATACTAGTCATCTCATCAAGTCTATAGTCATATATTAGTCCTTATCCACATTGACAAAAAATTATTTACATATTAGGGTCTTCATCATTAGTTTGTTTATGTCTAATCAAGTTTGAGTCATAATCACAAGCCTATCAACCTATCAATCAAATCATCTCATCTTATTTGAGTCAGTCATTTTGGTCTTGACCTATTCTAAAATCAAATCAACCCCTAGTTGAAATTAATCTCCTAGGTCAGTCTAGCCCCAGTCAAGCCTTAGAGCTTGTCATAACTCACTTAGTCAAATTAAGTCTAAATAATTGAAGTATAGCTCACATCCTAATTTGGTCTATTTGATCTTTTTCTACCTCATTAAACATCATATCATGTCAAAATATCCAATAAAACTTGAGATCAGACTAAAGTAAGCCTCTATCCAAAAAAATTCCACACATCCCATCTTCATCCCTAAATCTTCCATTAAATCCCCCACACTTGTCGATTAAGGTCAACAAACCACATCATTCATGATTTATCCAATCTTGATCCATGGATTCTAAAAAATATTTGGTTGATACCCTGATTGACAAATGCCTCATGGCCAATAGGGATGTACTCCTTTCCCACCTCCTTGAGATGAGCACCCCACATCATATAGACTTTTATCATGTCCAATCAATATTTCATCCAATCCATACCCATTCTCATCCATCAATTCCTAGTACCACCCAGTCCCATTTAACCCCTATATCTACCAATTAGCTACCCCTTCTTACATTAGTAAAGGGAATCTAATCTTGGCCAAAATAACTACTACTAGTCTACCCACCAATTATGAAAACAGTCATATTATATAAATTATAATGCTTCATCACCCAAGATAATAAGTGAAAAAAGGCCCTATACTCCTCTTCTTATATCCATGGAATCCCTCTTCCACCAAATTTTTACCACTGACATGATGGTATATCCACCCATATGACATCTTGATCCTACCAAGACTAAGCCCTCTTCATATAAATATAAACAATAATGTCTATATCATTGAAATTAGGGGCATACCATTAATTGATGTCATAAATTAAAAAACTATGTCCAAGACCTCATCAATCATGGTGACATAAAAATCAAGAATGAATCAAATGGGTCTACATCTAATGGTGAACAAGGAGAGGTATGACAAGATTTATTTTCTGATCATATTCAATCCATTCCCTTTCATATCCAAGGTTAATACATTGATTCCATATTATATGGTCCACCTATCTTCAACAAATCCTCTATTAACAATGAGTCTATTTCCCATAAACCTAGTTCTCCCTTCTCTCATGATACCTTATTCCTTTACCTATATTTAGATAATCCATTGTCCCTCTATCTTCTTCCTCTCACCCATCATATCATAGACCCCATTTATAGAGGTTACTTGTAGACAAAGAATCCTCTTCTAGTAGCATTACATCATGTACATCAAAGTCAACACTAGAGTCAATAAAAAACTTATTTACATTAGGATCATGTTTGAAATTGGTATCTGAATTAAATTCTTTATCAAAATCATCATCCTTGATTAATTTTGTATATGGTGACTATTCCTACCTTTTTTAGGATACCTCCAATCTATATGTCAACTAATCATAAGGCATATCTTTTGATCCCAATAAGGATGATGAAGTCATAACATAGTTTTTATAATCTTTATCTATTGAATATAGTTAGAGTGGATATGCTCCCACATCGGATACATGTTTTATAATTAGTCTTAGTGATACTTTTACTTCTCTTGATTATATTTTCTCTAATGTCAAAATTGGGTATCCTAGGAACCCCTATATGGACCATATTGCCCCATCACCACTAATTAACCTCATCATACTATCTCCACCACATTCATCCATCATAGATCCTCTTCTTCTCATAAATGATCATTTAATAACCTCTCTCCATAGGTATGAACATGAATGTACATCATTGGACCCTTCCTTAAGAAACATAATATGTGCCACAAATCTAAAGGTTCAAGACCATATTAAAAAAGTCATACATGATGATCAAATCATGTTTGATCTAGTAAGTCAAAATTAAGGAAATTCAAATCATCAACCTAATCAAAAAGTGTCTTCACCTAGTGAAACCATATTTAATGAATTATAGGACCATAAAAGTTAAAATAATCATCATCTATCAGGTCAAAGATTAATATCCTCTAGTGAAGCCCAAAGTTAGGCACCAAGGGGTAGTCTAGATATAATCAAGTCTAAAAATCAAAATAATGTCAAAATTAGTATCAAGATGGTCAATGATCCTTAAAATAATTATATCAAAGATAAACCAAAAAACAAAAGTGTCTTATATATCTTAGATTATTTTTTCATATGGCACCAATCAAATACAAAATGTCCAATAGTATGCATGACTGCTAGTCCCACTTATCAGTCACCCATCACAGTTCCCTATTGTGATCCTATCATCAATTAAAGTCCTATACATCAACTTTAAATCCAAACCTTAAATTCACCCATTCCATACCTCATAAACCTAGGCAACATCATCTCTTGTAGGGGTGATGAAGACACTTGGTCTAGATGTTTGGAGGGGTCTCAATCATGAGTTAAATAAAGTCATAAGGACATTTGTGAATCCAACATCAACAACATGGTCCTAGAATCACACATCTATATAATAGGTATTGGTTATATATCAAGATATAATTTGCATCACTACATCTTGCATACCTCCAATAAATCAAGATTCTAATAAAAATAACAAAAAAAATCATTTGTCCAATGGTAAAAACTAATCTTATGGTACCTTGGGAAGGTACCATGATGAAAATAATTTTTTTGCATCATGATAAAATAATCTATTGGCTAAAATTACCCCAAAAATTGGGGGAGAAATCCACTTCATCTCTACTATCATATCCCACATTCTTTGTCAACCCCATCTATGTCATGGTCCAAACTTATTTTCCTATCATGTCTATATATCCCTTTTACCTATTTGTTTTATCATTCCTTCCAATCTTGACCTTCATAAGGACATGGAATATGTCTTGAGAAATTTTCTAAAATCATCTTGGCATATCCTTGAATGGAAACTCATGCAACTAAATATTTGGTTCCCTTGAAATATGGTCATTGGTAATCCCTAGTCCATTCTCCATTGGTCCTCATCCCATTTTTAGCCTAACCCTTATCTTTTTCATCCCATCCATTATTCCATCTATCCTTATCTTGATTTATAGGTTAGGTATTCCCTTTCCTAGTAACCCCCTTTGTATAGTGTACATACATATTCCAAACAACCCTAAAAATTGAAATATTCCAAAAACCCTAAAAATTATAAAATCCACAAAATCCCAAAACATCTCAATCATCTTGTCACATGTCATCTTTTCATATGCCCTAAATATCCCAATCATCATATTTAATGTCTTATCCATCTTATCATTTTGTCTTGTTGCCTTATATCAATGTCCTAGTGATCTTGTTTTATGCCTTTCATAGCCTTATCCTAATCGTAGTATATAGTCAACTCCAAGTCCATACTTTGTCTAATTTATTATCCCTAATCCAAATTCACATCATGATCATTATGACCAGCTTCATCTAACTCATCACCTGATCACTCATCCTATTAACTCTCATCAAGATAATTAGACAAGATGTAATGACACTACATGTAGATTTTTGTGTGTGATACTTATGTGTTAAGTGTTATTTGACTTGTTTGCATATATCTACATATGTTTATTTTTTTTTCTTTATTTTTTTTTTATTATTTTAATTAGTCTTGCATAATTTCTCTTTCATCATGGGTGAAATTAACAAGGATGTTATGATGGAGACAAAAAATCTATAATAATGCTTTTAGGTGCCCTATGTAGAGTTCATCATTTTCCCCTTTTATAATCATACACTTTGACACAACATCCTCTTGATCATACTTATATCATGGGGCATACTGCCTAGTGTTATATTTACATCAGATTTCTTAGACTATGATGAGACCTATTAAACAATGATGGCTTGATAATGGACTACACTTATCATTTATATTAGTCTCTCTCACATGTCTAAATATTGAAATATCTTAATCCCATCATCAATTCAATCATCTCATTCCACTCATCTAATACCAATCATTCATCCAAGACATTTATCATCCCATATATATCCTTTAGTTACTCATCTATCAGTAACATCTAACATCTCATCTCCCATAATTTCCCCTAGCCCTCTATCCTCATGTCTAGCTTCTGAGTCACATCTTCTATCTAACAACTAATATGTCTAATAGTCATCATCATCCTAATATTTTGATACATCATTATCATCCTCTAATCTAGTCTAAATTACATTGGTCTATGGTCTTTTTAGACTATGTAAGTAGTGCTTAATCACATAACATGTCTAAGGTTAGCTCAACTACTCTCTCCTCTTTCCCCATCATTCTTCATCACATGTATCTTATCATTAATCATCCTCAATTATTAAATAAATTAAATATTTAATCCATAATATCAATCATTAATCAATCAATCTATTGATCAATCACCATTCCCACAATCATCTCCTTAATCTTTTTGTCAATTTCCCATACATGTTGATTGGGCTCAACAAATCAAAATGTCTATATTATCTTCCATCAATCATCCATTATCATTGATTATTTAGTTCATCATTTAAATTATATGGTTTCCTCCTTCAATTGGGGCATGACCAGGACTGTAACTTTATTATAGTTGCTTTCTTCTTTGCATGTGTCCTTACTAGGGACATCATCACTATTAATCATGTTGAAGCTATTTGATTTGATGCATTGTATTTAAATTCTACCCCTTCATATTTTTTTCACTCAATAAATAAAAAAATTCTCTCTCATCTCCTTCATCATATCACTCAACTTCAGCTATGAGCTATATTCGTCATTAATCTTATTAATTCATTATCTTATTTTATCTCGATGCTCTCCCAGCATGCATCCTTGCTTGAGATATGTTGAAATCCCATGACCTTTATCATATTAATCTTTAGCTCTCCTTGGAATGTGTCTTTGCTTGGGATACATTGAATTTTTTCATACTTTTATCTTATCATCATCATGTTGCAATTGATTCCCCCTTAGGATGTGTTTACAACCATGACACTATCATTTTTGCTCCCCTTTAATAGGTCTTTGCTAGGGGAATCATCACTTTGTATCTGATTTCTCATGTTAATTTCATCTTCTTCATCATTTTTCGCCATCTAGCATCCCAACCCCTTATCTCTTTACACATCTCACCCCTCATTTCATCTATTGAGTGGCTATTTGCCTCCTTCCTCCTTGTATGTTCAAGGGGGCATCATGTCCACTAACATCATTTAACAACATTTATCCATGAGTGTATTTATTTTTTTTAAATACCATTATTCCTTCCACTTCATCCACTCATAATCCCCTTTCAAAATATAGGGGGAAATGTATGCATCTAAATTTATTCACCTTCACCAGCTTGTTAATTTTGACACTAACATCACTAATCCCATATAATTTTATCTAGTTCATCTTTACTAATCCTCCTAGTCTTTTGTTTAACACCCCATTATTCTTAATATAATAACCTTATTCACCTCTCACAAAATATTAATCATTGTATTATCCCACTTATTAATATTTCATTTACTTAAATAACCCTTCCTACACCCACTTGTCATTTTAAAATTACATTTAATCCCCACTCATCCACTTGCTATTTTTAAATTATCAAAAACCTACCCACCTATCTCCTACGCTCTCCTACATGCCTATAATCTAGTATCCACCTAATTCTCATAGAAACCTAGATAAACCCCCACTAAACCCTATTAGGCTCCTCTAATGGAGTCTAGAATGCTCCAATCCTCCTTCAAATTTATAAATAATTCTCTCTAGAGAATTCCATGGAATTTAAAATTCCATAAAATCTCACTTCCTTATCTCTATTCAAACCCACCATCTCCTTCCATTTAAAAAGGAATTGAATGTGCATGAAATCTATTAAGCCAAAATCCATCCAAGAATATGCTCAAGTCCATAATCTTCTAATACTCCATTGTCCATGAGTTAAATTGTCAAGCCAATATCAGGTAATCATAAAATATGACTATTATAGCAATCCAACATCTATAATCATTGGTATTTCATGAATCTTGATTGGGAACATTTGGATTTAGATTAGAATGTTTTTTTAAATGTTTAGTTTATTACATTTTAAGCTAATGGTTTCCAACTTTAAATCAGATTGGTAATTGAGTTGGCTTTAGTGTATAATTGCATAATCATAATCCATTGCTCAAAATGTTCATCTCACATTACCAATGTGTTGAATGAGTGTGGAGAACATGCTTTCAAATCATACCCACACTAAATTTTGAAACTAATATAAGTACCATATACTGAATCAGCGTGGAGAACATGCTTCTAAAACATGCCCCCACTAAATATGGAAACTATGCCAAGTGTGAATAACATGCCTCTATGACATGCCCCCACTAATATACCTCCCATTAAGGTGATGGAAAGATATGAACTGGTAGTTATCACCTCAAAAGTATAAAATAACTATATACTCTATGAATGTAACCATGTATCATATAGAAGGAAACATGTCTAGGTAATTTATCATTAAAGTGCATAGAACTAATGTGATCACATGTAGGCCTCAGATGCATGACAAATATCATGGAAACTTCTAGAAAGTAATAACACAAGCTCAACAAGTAATGAGCACACACACAAGAGAACTCAAAATAAATTTAAAATGGTCAATGGTCTAAGGAGACCACAAACAAGGGACATGTTCAAATACCACATAATTAAAGGGACATGACTTAGCCAAATTTCCATAGAAGAAAGAATGACATATTTAGTTTTCTATATAACAAACACTAACATATGCAAATTTTAAGTAAATAACACATATGCATATGGGGAGAAACAAAATTATAATATTCAAATTCTCAAAAAATTAATACAATATCAAGGCAAGAGACTCAAGGAAGTGCATAAAGTAAAGCATAAGCAACCAACATAATCATGTAATAGTAATCCATAGATCCAAAGTGTTATAAAAAGATGTCAATTTTATATCATATAAAATACCTTGTGAAATATATAATAGTGGATAATAGTCATGTGTAATTACATACGTAAGATCAAACATGATAATGTAGAGTGATCATCGAATCATATAACATGTGTGTATCAACATCAAAGAAGTAGATACCCCGATATCCCTATGACATGAGTAGAGGTAAATACAAACATTTGAAATAAGAATTTATCATGAATCTATGTGTTCTTGTATCACACTCAAATAAAATTATGATGCATATGCATATTTAGGATTAATTGAGTATGTTGTCCATTAATATGGAAGTAAAACATAGATGCTAAGGAGCCAATAGAACATGTATGTGTAGAAAGTGTTTTTATAATTTTGAATGTTTTTTATTTTTTTTATATTTTTTCACTATTTTAAAGGTAAATATTATCCTATGATTCCATCCAATATGTTTTTATACATATCTTCCCACTATGAACCTGGTGTAATAATCTTATGATGCTACTGAGGAGCATGTATAGGTGCAATATTTATCTATAAGTACACTCATGAGAAAATAATGTGACTATCCTAAACCAATGGTTATACACCCATGGTGGCACTGACTATGAAGGTAAGAGGATTATGCATATGTTAAATTTTGGTTTAGAAATTCTTAAATTATTACCTTATGCTGAAATTAAAATTACATATGCATTAAGGTGTTGTAAGAGTATCACTTCATGACCTTGTGAATTGTTTGGTAAGATAATTATGCTATTTTAAGTAAATGATTTATCATTCTATAATAGTAAGCTTCAACTATTAGGATAACATATTTCATGGGTATAATAAGTTTACAATATTAGGTCATTACCAACAAAGAAAAAAGGACTATGTCAGGAATTGTTGCGTCATGTGTGATCTCACCTCTAACCCTAATCTTGTTTTGAACCTTACCTGATCCTAATTAAATGATTTATATGTCATTTGACCCTTTATTTAGTCTTGGAATTTATTAATGTATTGTAATCACTATGATTTTGATGGAACACATTTAGATGGTCATCTTCAATGCATGAGGACAAAGTATACCAAAATTTCATTATCTAGTGAAAACTTACAGGCCTATCCATTAATTGGATGTTACCTTGAACCAAAGGGAATCATTGGGTTGATATTATAATAAACCATAGGACTCCATATGAGCTACCATGTGCCATTAGGGACTAACAAAAATATTTCCCATTAAGAATGTATGGTCTAGCCATCAGAGGTGGTTGGTTGATCTAAGGAAATAATAGACACATGTCATGTTCTAATTAGGTTGTAAAGAGGAAATAATACTTATTTGAGGAGGGTAGATCTCTAATAAAAGGGTTAAAGACCTTTGGAATTTTGGACCACCCTAGAAATAAGGGAATAAGAGAAGGGAAACAAGTAAAGAGTCTAGATAAGGAGAGACTTGACTAGTAGAAACCTACAAAAAAGATACATGAAAGAGCCTAGATAATTCGGTAGGTATCTTATTGACTTGAATATCCTATTGTTTGACTAAACAAAGCTTGTGTGATTCTTGATTGGGTTATCATATTTGATATAGGTAAGGGCTCTTGGATTGCTTTTCTTTTTTACTTAGTTTTCTATGGTGGTGCTTGAGTCACCCATAGTTTTATTACCCTTATGTGGGAATTTGGATTTGAGATATCCCTCCATGATAGTTCTAACTATGGAATTGATTACCTTAATATTATGGTTTCATCGTGTAAGACTTATGATGCCTTGAAAGGTCACATTATTCATGATGGAGAAAGGGGTAGGTCTCTCATGTTAGAGATGATGGTAGGTTTCCCTAAGTCCTCCCATGACTGATTATAGAATATATGTTAGTGGTTGTATGTTTGATGGGTCCTATCCTTGTGATCCTCCTTATGTTTTCTCTTTTGTGTATTTATATTATTGAATATAGATTTGAGGTTAGAAACCTCTTGACTAAGAGATGCTTAGATTATCACCTTGTGAGTAGCTATCTCCTTGACCCTAAGACATCTTGATAGATTTTTACCTTTACTTACCTTACACCATGATATGAACATGCTTGGACCTAAGAGTCCTACTCGAGGGTGCTTAGAGTAGTCATGTGATGATGGAAAAAGGTTGGGAGGTGACCCCACATTGTGTTGGCCAAAGTTATGCTTAGATCAAAGAGGATATCATCATTAGATATAGTCTACTCATGTTTTGTTGCATTCTAAAACTAGCTAGAAGCCAAGGATTAATTGTTCTTAGCAAAACTTATTGTATTTATGTATTAATGTTTAATTGTGGGCTGAGAGTGAGCCATTATTATTATGAAGTTTATCAACTAAATGTTTTGGTTATTATTGTAGAAAACTATTTTATAGTTGGCTTGATATGTAGGGTTAATGAAACTCCTTATGATGGATCCTTTTTGAAAATGGAATCCTTGTGGAGGCTTTTATATTCAAGACTGAGCTTGGCCAAGTTAATGGCCTTAATATGCAAGTGTATTTATGTTATTATGTTCAATATATTATGAATGTTTGTTCATTGCATCTTGAGTTGCTTTTAATGGTATTACCTTAAATGAATTGTGTGTGTGTGTTTATATGTATGTATGTATGTATGTATGTATGTATGTATGTATGTATGTATGTATGTATGTATGTATGCATGTATGTATGTATGTATGTATGTGTGTGTGTGTGTGTATGTATGTATGTGTGTATGTATGTATGTATGTATGTATGTATGTATGTATGTATGTATGTATGTATGTATGTATATATGTATGTATGAAGAATGAGTCTTATATTAAGGCATGTGATTTAAGCTACCTATGATTTAGAAGATTAAGATATAAGGTGTGTTGCTTTTATGAATTTAGAATATTAAGATATAAGGTTAACCCATTCATAATATGGATTATGCTTAGCTAGTATAGATCTAGTTGGGCTTTTTAGCATTGAGCACCTCTTTTTATCTGAATGCGAGGAGCTAATGGAATTAAACCAATCATGAATAAAGATTATGTTGTCTTGTAGTGAACATTTTATAAAATGATTCATGTCTGGTTATGGCCGTTCATAGCCAAACCCTTGGGAAGGAGTCATTATGTAAAGGGAGAATCCTTAGGACTTATGGATTTTCTAATAAAATATAGTGAGTTATTTGATTATATATCCATTGATAACATATTTTATTTATGTGTATGTCACTACCCTTTTAAATCAGTTATAGGCTATTCATTTGAATTTGTCTTGTGTAAGGATGAGTAGAATGCATTTGTTGAGCTATGGATTGTTATTAGAATAAAAATAGAAATAATTTGTGATATTTTTGGTGTTTTTATGGATTGGAATGATGTTTTTGAAAGAATCCACTAGGATTTTACATTTGATTTGTTTCTTATTTCATTACCTTCCCAACAACTAGGTCATTTAAAAAAATTGATTAAGTTTTATTAAGCATAGATCTTCCATTAAACAGACCATTCATATTCCATATTGAGTTTGCCTTATGTTTGTAGGTGACCAACTAAGCTAATAATAATATTAATTTAGTGTCGTAAGCTTGCTTAAGCCTCAGTGCTTCTCATTTTATTACTTTTTAGTTTGATTG
This sequence comes from Torreya grandis, assembly GCA_037957365.1. Classification (NCBI taxonomy): domain Eukaryota; kingdom Viridiplantae; phylum Streptophyta; class Pinopsida; order Cupressales; family Taxaceae; genus Torreya; species Torreya grandis. The sequence continues at coordinate 191,420 of JARHVA010005431.1, forward strand.
GCTTCATATTTTAGCCTTGTCAAGTTATTTTGCATAAGTTTTTGGGTTCCTTAGGCTGTTAATAACCTTAGTCACTTTTGATTATTCACATATTTTATCTTAGTCAAGAATTAATTTTGTCATGGTTTTTTGGGTGAGTTAACTTATGAAACATTTTCCTTTGTTTCTTGATAAGTCCCCTATGTAGATTTACTTGTGTAGCTCTTGTCTTAGCTATTTAAATGCTTGTCCTCTTTTATAATTTTGTCTTAGTCACTTTTTGAACTGATTTTAGAATTTAACCTAGTCAAATATGGCTTTTTCCTTAGTTATATTTGTCCTCATTGACTTAATTTACCTGCTTGCACTTTGCCTTAAACACCTTTTAGTTGGATCTTTTCATAGCCTTTTACCTTAGTCATTTTTATGACTTTTTATGAGTGGTTCAGAGTAAGCCACATGTCCTCTTATAAACCTAGGAGTGATATCATCTTGGCCTATGGTATGACCAGTACTAGGATAGTGAGATAATAATATATTACCATGTAGCATCATCCTAATGACCCATGATCTTGGGGAGGACCGTATAGGGAGTGATGCCTCTAAGCTAGTGGGATGTTTCCATGCGGCATCATCCCATTTACCTATGATCTTAGGGAGAAGTCTATAGTGTGAAATCCTTTAAATAAATAGGGTCATAGGATGTTTCCATGTGGCATCATTTTGATGATCGATATCCTAAAGATGTTCATACTAGGCATAAAGCTTGTGGGTCAGCAGGTGAGTGGGATATTACCACATGGTATAATATTGCTACTCCATAGTTTTAGAGATGTATGTATTGGTAATGAATCTCATGGGAAAGTGGGAGAGTGGGATGGTACCACATGGAAAAATCTTACTTATCTATGATTTTTTAGGCATTTATATCGAGAGTGAAACCTACAAGCTAGTATGCTAGTGGAATGTTATCATGTGGCACAATTTTTGTTATTCCAAAACCTTAAGGAAGCTATGCTAGCCCTACAAAGTGTCAATAAAATGAGTGGTGAATTATCACCACATGGTACTTTTGAAAATTTTCCTAGGAAGTGATAGGTGGAAAGAATGGCTCTAGGATCCTAAAGGGAAGCTAACATGGCCATGGAAACTATCAAAGTGACCACATGGATCTTGAATGTGTCAATAATGGCCTAGGTCAAATTTGATAGCTATCTTAATGTAACTTATGCCATTATCATTTGATATGAGTCATGAAAGGATTTTTGAGTGTTAGGCCAAACAATCCAAGACTGTGGGCATATGAATTAATGGCTTACACCTATATGAGCCTTATTGTAGTGTAGGATTCTTATTGTGATTAGAGTATATTTTGGTATCTATCCATGTGAATTGGTGTTTTATTTATTTTTATGGTTTGTTTTGCCTTTTTTTTTTTTTTTTTTTTTTTTTTTGGGGGGGGGGGGGGGGGAGGGGGGGGATGGGTATGACATTGTCATTGTAGTATATGTGATCTCTGCATGTGTAAAATAAGACTTTATGTCCTAAGAGAGATAGTATGAGTAATAGGATTAGGGGTTCATGGAACCCATCATTTATTTTTAAATGATTTATTTTAAATAATAGTAATAGGTACATGTATGGGTATTCTGGATGTTTGAATTAGGAATTAGTAGTTTGTATCATGGTTCTTTGGTAGGTTTTTATTTGGTATTCTTATTTCACATGAGAGTGTACCTTTAGTTTCTTACATTTATTTCTATAATGTATGTTTAGATATGGTAAATTGTGTAACAAGTATTTTTATTTTTTAAATGCATGTATTATTTTAGCATAAATAAATCACTATATGTAATGAAATCTAGATGGGTATAAGAAAGCTTGACTATAATGATCATGTCGAAATGGGACTACAAATTATGTTTTTATAATAATATCTAAAGTATATGTAGAAATACTCTATGAATTTTTATGTATTTTTTTGTGTATCCATATATGTTGTGTAATTTTACCTTCACCCTATGTCTCTTTATGAAGGACCTGATTGACTAATGGTTCCTCAGTAGGATCAATGTGGGAGAGATAAGTCCCAAGAGAGAGTACACTAGGAGAAGGAATTCTACTAGAAGTCATCTTTTATGAAGGCTAATGGACCATGTATTCCTCATATGGATCATCATAGGCTATCCTAACCTTCTTATATGATCCTAGAAGATAAGTAAGTGGAATAGGTCTAGATATGTCTTTTTGATATGCAATGATTCTGTAATCAGCTAACTATATAATATTTTGATCGAGAGAAAAACACTCATTATCTTGATGTCCATAAATACCATGATAAGTGAAAAAGTGTTATCCTTTTTCATTCTTAAATCTATGAGGTGGTTAATGTGAATTAGGGGGGAGTATTATCATTCATTTATCTAATAAATTTTATAATATATCATGGGGTATATCCCTATACCAATCAAACTAAAGATGCCACCATTTTGTAGTGGTATATGGTCTAACTATGGTAGGTAATCTAAAAACATGTTCCTTTCCTTTATTTATTACCTATATTATTTTTTATTTTATATGTATAGTCAGTTTTTCAAGAGGTATTTGAATTGACTCATGATTCTTTGTAACTTGTTTACTTGGTTTGGAAATAGTATTTTTACCATGTTTGGTTTTTGATGGATAAATAAGCAACTCAGTATGGGTGTTTATAAGAGCACATGCATACTTTTGTGCATCCCAACATAGGGTCTCAAATGAATTAATGGGCTTATGTAATGTTGTTTCTCTGAGTGGAAAAATAAGGCCTCTACTAAATATAAATTTCACTTCAAAATCTAATGGTGTATAATTTAAAGAATCAAGGCATTGTTAAATCAAATTACATAATCTTGTATAGGCTCATTTTCTATTTGCATCAATGCTTGAAAATGTTCCAATGGTAATTTAGGTAAGGTATAATGATGAAAATGTGATATAAATACATATTCAAGTTATTTTAGATTTGATAATGAACCATTTGGAAGAGAATAAAACTAATCAATATCCCCTTGGATTAAGCTACAATGAAAATCTTTTAATAACAAGCTTCTATTTTGGGCCAAATGCTCAAAATAGTTTATATATTATTGTAAATGAATAATAAAATCCCCTTCACCATCAAAAGAAGATAAATTAGGCATAACAAAGTTCAAATAAAAAGGATACTCAAATACATCCCTAGCAATAGGTTGCTTTGTTAATGTATTCTCCTCAAGAATGGCTTCATGAGAATAAACTTTCAATTTAAGAGTATTGACTTGTTGAAAATATCCAATGGTAGTCATAATAGATAACATGTCATAAGTATAATTTAAGGATTTTTCTATCAGTTGTAAACTACCATTCATATAGAACATAGGAATGATAGACTCTTTATCATCCAATAGAATAGGCTCCTCACATTATTTTTTAGTTTTTAGTGAATAAACACCCATTTATAAAGATGCAAGTATATATTTTTGAATAGAACAAAGTTTAATATTATTATCATTACAAGGTAAAATATTTCTTGAAATTTCATGACATACTAGAGTAGGAGGGATAATTTCATTTTTAGGCACGCTATCCTTTTGGGAAGAAAAAGCAAAAGAGGAAAGGGGAGAAACATTTGCTATGTCATGTACCACATCAAGAGATGTAAGGATATCACTTTTACTTTGAGTTTTAGTGTCACATACTATATAAAGAGGAGTATTTAATGAGATATAACTTTATATTTTGGTTTCATCATTATTATGTGAGAAATGAATATTGGCATAACTATCATTTGCTTCCTTTTTATTTGTCTTAGGAAATTCTTTCATTGGGAAACATATTTTTTTGTTACTTGAATTTAAGTGGTTTGACCTTTGCAAAAGATACCTCAAATATAATTGGGAATTTTTTATGTCCTTAAACAATGAAGGTTTTGTAGTTTTTTCCTTAATATGTTTAGATGCACTCTCATTTTTTTATTCAATAAACACAATAGGAGATCTGGGACATGTAATTTATTCCTCACAAATTAGAGGGAAAGAAGAAAGTTGACTATTTTAATTTGAATCATGCAAAGAAGTAATGGAATTTCAAAAACTAGCATTAGTTTGGAAAGGAAGGACACTTGAATTCATCAACATTTTCATTATGAGAGATAATGGAGGAACATTCAACTTCTTTGACATTTTCAACATTGGAAAGGGGAAAATCACACTCACTTTTTGAAATAACTAAATAGGGTATCGATGCAATAATTTTATTTTCAATATTAGTAATTATATCATTTTTTAAATTTGTTGGCTCTTTAGTATCATGAAATAAAGGAATATGAGAGGTGTCATAAACAAGGGGAATTTCATCACATTCATAACCTAGAGTGGAAACATCATGATCATTACTTTGCCTAGTTATATTTGCATTTGCATCATTAGTTATTTCATTGTCATTTTTGTAAGCAAAAGTGGATTTATATTTTTTTTGTGTTCTTCTAGGTCTTCATATGTAATACATTGATCATCTGGTGGATTAAATAAATGACCATAATTAATATTTCATGCAAAACCTTCTATTAAGAACTCCATAAAGGTTAAAAATCACTTTAGGATGACTACCAATCACATAACCAAGAGGACCAAAACAAGAATGTAACTAAGAATTCCTAATCTATGCCCATATAATGAGAGAGAAATCAGATCTAAAAATAAAATAGAAAAGTTTAAGATAAACTTTCAAAGAAGTCAAAAATCCAATTTAACATATAATACCAAAGTAATAAAATTTGTTCGAAAAGAATGACTACACACACACACACACACAATTATAGTCAATAATACATTTTTTTTTAATGTTAGCATGTTCCAATAAATACAAGTACAAAGTGGTTAAGGGATAAAAGAGAGCATATCTTGTTTGATGTTCTATTCTGGAGTATGGCAATGATGAGGAATCATATTTGGTGATGAGTGTAATTTAACTCCTCATTTAATCAATATTCAATTGATGTCTTATCAACCAGGGATGGTGTCCAAAGCTATTTGCAGCAAGGTATGGGATGGTAGATCTAGAAGGCTACTTATGGGGGTGTTTGATTGTCCTATTCTAACTTTGACTAAAGAAATAAATGTGTCCTAAACTATGTGATTTACTCTTTTATTGAAAAATAAGAAATCAAATAAATCCACTCTTTTTTTGAAATTAAAAATCACACTCCTATTTATGCTTGCATGGAAAGTAAAATCATACTCTTCACTAATAAAAGGAAATTTGTTTCACATGTTTGATATAAAAGAAAACACACATTGCTTAGAAAGGAAATGACTTTGGAATAAGAAATTTCATTTTAAACTATGAGTTTATTTTGATGTTTTTATGAATAAATGTAAATATTAACAAGATTCTAATTAATTATAACAATGAATTATTAAAACATAACATAAATACCATTCACAGTTCCTAGTTCCAAAGAGAGTGGCCCCTTGCTCCTCTCAAACTCAAGAACAAAGATTAATCAATACTGGAAACTAAATTATTAATTCATAAAATTGAAATGATTATAATTTGGGTAAAACTTGTAATAGGCTCACACAAATTTTCCTCTATTATCTACTCTCTATCATCTAATAGCTCTATATCATTATATATGAAAATATTACATTTTATACTAATATAATCTACTCGAAATAAGATCCAAAGGAATAGGATTCCTTAGTCGATCCATTCATCCAAAGATAGGAGTTTATATTTCCAAGAGATCAAATTATTTTGATAAAATATATATCCTATCCTATAATAGTCCTAAGATCCAAATATATATATAACTTTATCAAAAGCAAATCCTACAAAATAGCAAGTAGTTATTTTCCTTATTTGATTCCTACTGGAATGATTCTTTCTTATCCTATCTGGCCACCATCTTCCCTATTTGTAGCTTCATCCTTAAAAAATTCTCAGAATTGACCCTACAGAGTCAGGAGGAATGCACCTGTGGTGTCTGTAGAAACAAGCCTGTGGAGTCCGTAGAAAGAAGCATGCAGAGTCCGTAGAAATGAGCCTACAGAGTCTATAGAAACAAGCCTATAGAGTCCATTGAAACAAGCCTATAGAGTCCATAGAAACAAGCCTATAGAGTCTATAAAAATAAGCCTATAGAGTCCATAGAAACAAGCCTACAGAGTCTATAGAAGCAAACCTACAGATTCCATAGTTCTGATGCATGGAGATCAAAATTGCACATTCACTATACATCGCATGTATCTTCTTCCTGAACATTCTTTCCAACAAAAATCACTAAAACATGTTATGTATTATACATTAATGACAAAGTAAAGGTTTAGTATTTGGTTCAATATAAACAAGATAAATATCTATTTTCCATGTAATAGTTATCTAACAATCTAAGATTTGCATAAGATAATATCCTTTGAGAGATGAATTAAGGGAAATAACATTTCAATAATGATCCATATTCTAATCTCATCATTTGTACTCTAAAATATATATGGGTTCCATTCATTATGAGTTTTGAATATGTTTGACCATTAGACACTTGCATCTAAGTAGGACACCTGTGTTGATGATAATGTCCAAACCATAATTTAGCTTTATTTTCAAATACATCAATTGGGTTTTCTAGGTTTTTTTTTCCTTCCACTTGATATTTTTAGATTTTCCACATAGGTTATCACTCTAAGTGTATTGATAAAAACCCTAAGTATACTCTTCTTTGCCCTTGAATGATTCTCTAGTAAAAATGGGTTAGTGGGCACATGATATCAAACTACCCCAAAGACTCCACTATCAGTGGGCACTACCTACTTAGCTAATCCTCTGAAGATGGATTTGGACTAATGTAGTTCTCCCCCTATGTGCTAGATTATGTGTAAATCATATAATTTGTGTAAAATAAGTATAAAAATGACCTATCTTGTAACTTGGAAAATTAGGATCTTGGGCTTCTCCTTTAGTACTTCAGACTTGTAGATGTGATGTACCTATGGTTGGTATGGAAGTAGGTAAGTTATGTTTGATTAAATTCTTGATAGAGTGATTTTAATAAGTGGTTGGGTATCTTTAGTATTTACCTAGGTGGTGAATGAATGAGGGTTGATCTTGTATTTATATCAATCCCTTTGGAGTAATAACTCACAATAAAGCACTTAGGTCAGTCATTAAGATATGTTTCATTTACAAATTGGATGACTTTAGGGTACATAACACTTATTTTAGGATAGGATAGTAATGTCAACACTATTATTTGACCCAGACGTTAGTGTCTAAGAAGCAAAATAATAGGTATAGGTTTTAGACTTGTAAATATAAAAGATAAGTACATTTTAAGCATTATGGGAAAGATATAAAACCTTGGTCTTTAACATAATACTAATTAGACTAAGATATATAGGCCAAGGGGCATAAAAAATAGATCATATGCAAGACTTGTGATAGTAAGAAAGATAAAGAAATAAAAGGAATAACCAAGGTCTAAATTTATCAGGTGTACAAGATTGAAGTGATATATGGTCATAAAATATCATCTATAGTATGCTCAAATGAATAGAAAATGAAGATCAGAGTCATCATCCTTAATTTCATTTTCATAAAAATTAATAGAGGGTTTTTAAACCATAGGAGGCATATGTCATGTGTAAGTAACACTAACCCCATCTATTGGGTACCCATAATGTGATAGAGGATAATGTGCATTATATGTTATTTGTAATTTTGGTTCCTTCTTAGAATGGCATTGAAAATTATTTTTAAATATTTTTTATTTATGGTGATCACTAGTTTGTGAACTTGAATCCTTTGGAGGATCCTCAAATATAAAATTTTGGTCATCGATAAGATTTAGTATCTTGTGTTTCAAGGTAAAAAACATTATTTTATAATATCCTAATCCTTGATGATAATCATAATAAGAAATAGTATCATATAATTTGGGTAGAGGTTGACTCATATCAACCTTGATAAGATGAGAGAGAGAGATATAAGGGAGAACTCTAACTACCACAAGAGTAATCAAGCTGGGGAATCAGGTAAATGAGTAAATTTTCTCATTGGTGTATTAGATAAGACAAGTTTATTAGGCTATTGTGCAACTATGTTAACCATGGTGGTTGTTTCCTTTTTAGGCTCAGGATATGTTTACCTTATAACATGGTTTAATTGTGAATTTGGTACTAGATTTAGATGTATCAGGTGTGATCACATCATACTTGAGTTTATTCAATGACATAAGCTTCATTTTATGGTCCTATATAACATGGAATAAGTCATCTATAGTTTTTAACTTCTTAATAATAATAGACTCATGTAAAATATCAAGACAAGTTTTCTTGAATATATCTTATAACTTTTTGTCCACCATAAGATTGGTCATTTTGTTTAGCATTGTCTTATATATCAAGACATATTCATTAATAACTTCATTGGTTCCTTGTTTTATTTTTTAAATTTGGGCATAAGAAACCTTTTCAGAAATGTTAATGGAAAAGTTTGCTAAGAAATATTTGACAAGGGTTTTGAATACCTTGATGGATTGAAGAGGTAAATCATAGAACCACCTTAAATCATAGTCCTTGAGGCTTCTTGGAAATAATTTGGTCAAAATTTTATCATTGGAAGCATAGTCAAGGCATGCCACATAAAATGTTCAAATATGTTGTTCAAGATCACCCTTACCATCATAAACTATGAATTTAAGTGAAACAAATCCATTTGGTAAGGTGTGTAAGGAGATATCAAGTGAAATAGGGTTATGCAACACATCTTGAAAATATATGACATGAGGGGATTTTAAAGCATTTTGTTCAATGTTTTTAATCTTGTCTACCAAGGTATTTATAACTTGATGGAATGGTTGAATTGTAGGCCAATTGGGATTTAGATTAGCAATTTTAATAGTCATCAAAGGGGATGAAAACATGTTTTGAGTAATAATAGGCACTGAAATTGGTATTTATGTTAAATCAATAGGTAATTCCATGATAGATGTATCAATAGTAGTTTCAAGGAACAAAGGTTTAAACACATAATCAGTACCCACACTAGATGTATTTAATTTTAATGTTTTCAAGGGGAGGGTTGTTCCCATTATAGTTTTGGAATTTTTGTTTCAAGTATAGTTTTTAATATTCCATCAACATCTTCATGGTTTTGTAGAATGCACTCACAAAATAATGTAATTTCATGCACTATATCATGGTCTATTTTCTCATTTTCATTTGTTTTGGCGTTTACATTATCATAATCTTATTATATGATAACCCAATTAATACTTTTTTCATTATCAACATGGGTATCATCATGATCCAAGGTATGAGATCCCTCATCGGTTTAAGACATCTTATATGGGTGTATGGGAAGCTCAATATGTTCAATAGGCACACCTCCCAATCTAGATCTATGTTTAGGTTGCATGAAAAATAGTAAAATTAATAAATTATAAAGTACAACAATCTAAAACCTTGGCTAGTTTAAAACCCTAAGAATCAAAAAAAAATCATTCACATGGATTGGGTTCACCAAATGTTTAACCCTAAAATGGAATATAGATTGGTATTGTCTATATTTTAAAGGGGTATATAGAAATGAAATTAAACAAGGGATATAATTATATCTATAGTAGGTCAATTAGATAATAAACTCAAATATAAGCATACACTAAATTTATTATATTGAGATGGTCTAAATATGAAACATATAACTATGCTATATATATATAAATGATTAAGAATTTAAGTACTTATCTTGTTCTGATGCTAATGTAATTTTGGGTCTGAAACAAGTTGAGAGTAGGTAGGAAGGATATTCTAGAATAGTCATCAAATTATGGTTCTAATGTTTTTAACTCTCTAGATAATAATGTCTGGCTCTCTAGACAATAACATAAATTGGAAATGTTGAGGTATATTCCTATTATTATGTCAAGACATTGATGTTGTCATTTATGTCAAAGTTATTTAATTTTCATTAATTTCTTAGAGGTGATCTTGTGAAGAAACATGGTCTAGTAGGTCCTTGATTTTTGAATAAGGCCTTGGCACAATGTTATGATATGACAAGATTATGAGTAGTATTGATTTATATTTATATGAGAGATCATTAGAAAGAGAGTATTGATTGTGTTGAAGTGTTTGTTTTGATAAGTTCATTTTTTACCAAGTTTATAATAAGTAACTCTTTATGGATAAGGTGTATTATGAAGCCTAGTCTTGTCTTGGTGAAGGCATGGCTAGTTTAGTCTTGGAAAGAGACCTATATGGTTTGACAATTATTGGTCAAAAGATAATTATGAGAGATGTTTTGGAGTCTATCTAAGATATTTGAATATGATTATGAGATACAGAAGGTGTCTTGAATATCTCAAAGTAGTATGGTTCTTAGTAGGTCTATTTGATGGACTAGTTCTTGAGCATGAATATGGCTTATAGAGGCATGATAATGATGATATGGATGTGTATGGACTTGAATTTATGAAATATAGTGTTATAATATTAGATAAATATGTAGATTCAATCACATGACTCTCAAATTGAGCCAAATGAGTAAGTTCTTCATTGGTGGTCTTCTTATATACCTTATCTTAAGACCCTAGGTGGCATCATGAGGCATCATGATCAGGTTTGGATGTTTTTGATCTCATGTGAGTATGGTTTTAGGTCTAAATTGCTATTTCAAGTGTGTTGTTGATGTTTGAGGTCTTGAGTTGAATATAAAGCTTTAAAAATGGATTTGAGGTCTCTCAAGTGCTAGAATGAGGTGTTGTAGACCCAAGAAGGATTTTTTTATGCTTGTTGGCAATGTGACTATTGCATGGGAAGATGAGATCTTAGGGACATATGAAAAGGGGTCCTAGTAATGTTTTCCAAGAATTAGGAGTTGGTTTTAGGGATATTTCTTTATCAACAAATGTTAAGAATAGAAATTGGTCTAAAACCCTCTTAAAACCCTCATAGTGACCTGATATGGAAGATCTTGATATAAATTGCTCAAAATAAATTAGATGATTGTTGATGCCTAAAAATTTCACTCTAGGTGAACAACTCTCTATGGGAAGCTTTACAGATGTGGGACTCAAATACAATCTATCAAGCAACCTCTAAGGTTTTAGAAGCTAGTTCTTCAGATCAATTTGAGGATGAAAAGGGATCAGAAGGAAATGCAAAATAAAACTAAAATAAACTAACTAGGGTGATACATCGATATATTTAAAGTATTGACCTATAATTTCATAAAATAGCTTAAATCTTCAAACATCATAAACTATTAAAGGAGCATATATATGAATTAAAGTATATAATGTAAACAAGAACTGACACTATAAAAGCAAAGAAAGGAAACAAAAAACAAAAATAATTGTTAAGCATGGAATATACTGAGAGGGGGGGGTGAATCAGTATATTATATATCTTATAAATCTTTCCTTTAACCAAATTCCACTTAATCAATCATTCAAAATATGCAATAAAACTCAAATAATAAACATCACACAAGACAGAGAGACACAAGATATAACATAGAAACCCAATGTGGAAAAAACCACAGAGAATCAATCTCAAATATATTCATGAGAACAACCCCATAAGATCACCATACCCCTTTTCCAAGTACAAACTTCAGCTACAATTCATGAGCACCAACCCACAGGAGCTTCAAACCCCTTTGTCGAGCACCAACCCAGCACCTATTCATGAGAACCAACCCACAGGAGCACTAACCCCTTTGCCAAGCACCAACCCAACAACAATTCATGAGCACCAACCCATAGGAGCACCAACCCCTTTGTGTATACCACACACCTATCTCTCAATGTTGCTATCTCAACAAATGATAGATCAATATAACATTTCATCCTCTCTCTCACTTTTGCTCTTATAAGCTAAATATAACAAATACAAATCATCTCTCATAATTGCTCTTCTAAGCTAGATATTACAATATCAAATCAACCTCTCACTTTCACATTACAAATGGCTACTCAAGCATTTATTTATAGCTTTCCAAATGACCTTTGGCCTTCCCCCTTTGTGACCTTTCAATCCTCATGGAAAATGGTGCCAATCTTGGATGACCCTTCATATCCAAGCATTTGAAAAGTCACTTGGTGACCCTTCATGACCAAAAATGTCTTTCCCACTTTTGTCTTTATCTTTGGTGACTTTTCATATTCCTCAAAGTGTCCTTTCATGAGAAATTCACCCTTTACTCTTTTGTCTTCACTTGGTGACTCTTGGGATTCCCCAAGATGACTCTTCATGGGAAAATGCATCCCATCCTTCTTTTGTCTTTATCCCATGACTCTTCGACTTCTCCATGGGCCCTTATTTTGTCTCATATGCAACCAAAAATATATTCATTAATATTAAAAAAATATTAACTCATATTAGCCAAGATAAACAATATTAAATGCAATGGGGCCTTTATCACCAATAATACTAGACCTTTGACATCAATGACAATATTTCCAACAATCTCCCCCTTTGTCATTGATGGCAACCTCAATCTTGAAACTGCCACATCTTGTCACCTACACATACCATCATCTGAAAACATACAATAACTCCCCCTTACTGTAGCAACCTGTAACTGTTCCCTATACCTATTTTCTGCACCTATACCTATACCTATTATTCTCCCTCTTTGACATCAATGGAAAAGGGCATACCTAGAGTTAACACTTAGCTCCCCCTCACTTGATGTTGAACATCAATGGCAAGAAGTAATAGAAATTACTCCCAACTTCTCTCACTGATCTTTGAGAAGATATCTGATTTTACCTGTCCTTTGAGAATCTGCAATCAACTCATTTGAATATTTCCTTCTAATCTCAAAACCTTCCACATGAAACTTTAAGGTGTATCCTTGATCACATATTTGCCTTACACTCAATAGATTATGCTTATAAAACATTCTTAGTCTTGGTTTTACCATTATCCAAAATTAAAGTACCTTTTTTCAGATATCCTGGCAGTGGTTTTATCTATGAATCTCACTGTACCACCATTGATCTTTTTTACTCTTATCTCCTATCATATGCCTCAAACATCTACTATCAATGAACCATGGCTGATCTTTATCTCCCACATGTAGAGCTATCTGCACCATCATAGAATCTTCATGTTGTTTCTTCTGCCATGAACATGTCTGAACGTTCTCCCTGATGAATGGAGCTTTGAAACTTTGATTCTTCTTGATTGAATCTACATGAGTATCCTTTCCTTTATCTCTAAAATTGTTAGCTCTTTTTCAACATTCTAATTTCTTATGACCATAATCATTTGAAACACTGCATATGCAAGAATCATTCTAATAGCCTCAACCCATAATACTGATGTAAAATTTTCTTCAAAAATATATTCCCTCAAAAGATATACAAATTAATCTATCAAATCACCTTCTTGTCATGCAAAATATCCAAGACCCAATAACATCCACCATGCTTCAATTTTCTTAAAAGTGTCTCCTTGAAGCCTAGAAGAGACACTGCCACACAAAAGGGTTCTAGAAATAAATCTCAAGAGATTCCCACATCTCCTCTATTTCCTCCTTGATCTTCTTTTGTTTTTCTTTTAGAATCCGTTTAAGCATGTCTAAGCTTTTTGACTTACTAACCTTATCATTTATGATGTTCTTCTTTTTCTCAAATTTTTCAAATATCTTATCTTGACAAAGCTCATGCTCAAATGTAACAAGATATTCTTTACAATAATTCTTATCTAATTCTTTATCTACTATAGCAAGTAATTCATTTTCACTCTTAACCTCAACCTGATCAACCTTTACTATTTTAGGTCTCCAAACCTGAATTTGTCTTTTCTCATATTCTCTAGAGGCTCTATATCCTTTGACATACCTTGAATATCTTTTTACCTTATTTTGACATAATCTAGCAATATGGCCAACCTCTTGACAACAAAAGCAAACAATATTTCTCATACCTTTTTCTTGAATGTGACTACGATCTCCCTTTGACTGATTGCTTCTCCTCATATAGTCTCTTTCCCTATGACCAACATGATGACAAACAAAACAATGGCCATGAAAAGAATTTGAAAACTTGAAAGCATTGGGCTGCCTGATTGACTTCTTTGATTTGCCTGCAAAACCTACATTCTTCTTTCCTTGGACTGATATTTCATGATTTTTATCAACCTTGATTAGAAGCTTCTCATGATTATCCTTTAAAGAATCTAACTCATCCTTCAAATGATTACACTCTTCTTCTTTTGATGTTAAAATTGAAGTTGCAACCTCTAACTGATTCTTAAAATCTTGAATAAATATCTTATTTTCTTTTACTTCTATAGCCAACTTAGAATCCAAGATACACACTTTTTCCTAAGAACTTCAACCACAGTTTTCAATTCTTGATTCTCTTTCTTTAGCTACTTGGCCATCTATGCTTTTCCTTTGATCTACCTTCAAGCTGTTAAACCCTTTCTGAAGGAACCTGCTATGATACCAATTGTGAAGCATGTAATATACTGAGAGGGGGGTGAATCAGTATATTATATATCTTATAAATATTTCCTTTAACCAAATTCCACTTAATCAATCATTCAAGATATGCAATAAAACTCAAACAATAAACATCACACAAGACAGAGAGAGACACCAGATATAACGTGGAAACCCAATGTGGGAAAAAACACAGAGAATCAATCTCAAATATATTCATGAGAACAACCCCATAAGAGCACCATACCCCTTTTCCAAGTACAAACTTCAGCTACAATTCATGAGCACCAACCCACAGGAGCTTCAAACCCCTTTGTCGAGCACCAACCCAGCACCTATTCATGAGTACCAACCCACAGGAGCACCAACCCCTTTATCGAGCACCAATCTAGCAATAATTCGTGAGCACCAACTTATAGCAGCACCAACCCCTTTGCCAAGCACCAACTCAGCAACAATTCATGAGCACCAACCCACAGGAGCACCAACCCCTTTGTGTATACCACACACCTATCTCTCAATGTTTCTATCTCAACAAATGATAGATCAATACAACATCTTCTTCCTCTCTCTCACTTTTGCTCTTCTAAGCTAGATATAACAAATACAAATCATCTCTCACAATTGCTCTTCTAAGCTAGATATTACAATATCAAATCAACCTCTCACTTCCACATTACAAATGGCTACTCAAGCCTTTATTTATAGCTTTCCAAATGACCTTTGGCCTTCCCCCTTTGTGACCTTTCAATCCTCATGGAAAATGGTGCCAATCTTGGAT
Organism: Torreya grandis; assembly: GCA_037957365.1. Classification (NCBI taxonomy): domain Eukaryota; kingdom Viridiplantae; phylum Streptophyta; class Pinopsida; order Cupressales; family Taxaceae; genus Torreya; species Torreya grandis. The sequence goes on from JARHVA010005431.1 coordinate 206,655, forward strand.
GACCCTTCATATCCAAGCATTTGAAAAGTCATGTGGTGATCCTTCATGACCAAAAACGTCTTTCCCACTTTTGTCCTTATCTTTGGTGACTTTTCATATTCCTCAAAGTGTCCCTTCATGAGAAATTCACCTTTTACTCTTTTGTCTTCACTTGGTGACTCTTGGTATTCCCCAAGATGACTCTTCATGGGAAAATGCATCCCATCTTTCTTTTATCTTTATCCCGTGACTCTTCGAATTCTCCATGGGCCCTCATTTTGTCTCATATGCAAGCAAAAATATATTCATTAATATTAAAAAAATATTAACTCATATTAGCCAAGATAAATAATATTAAATGCAATGGGGCCTTTATCACCAATAATACTAGACCTTTGACATCAATGACAATATTTCCAACAATAACTTTCCACTTAGTTTGACACATAACACCACATACTCTTGATTTTTAGGTGGATAGCAAAATACAAAATTCCTCAAGGGCACAGTATACAATATTCAATCCTACCCATGAGGGGCACCTGCTAAGGTCATTTAATGAAAAATGATAATTGTTGTTACTTCTATTAAAAAACTAGACTATTATAAAAAGATGCTCTTTGATAGTATAAAAAATAACTATTCATATACTAACCCCTTAAAAAATAAAATAGATTTTCCTATATAGTCACAGTAGCCTTATGAGGAAATAACACCTAAGATCATGTACTCATGATCATGATGAGGCCATTGTAACTAACTGAGGAGCTCCATCTCATGAATTCAATCAGCCCTCCTAATCCCAAATATGAAGTGACTAAAATGTCTTATGATGTCCACTATGCTTATAATAAGCATGGTGGTAACATGTGTATACCTCCCTAACTACCTCAAGCCTACTTGTTAGGAAAGGGGGTCCCACTCCTCTCATCCAATGGCATTATTCGAAGGTCTAATAGGAAAAAATTTCTCTCAAGGATCATTGAGATGATGCATGGTGGGTTCACTTCCTTTTTTTTAACATCTTAGTGGGTCCCCTTCCTAGATCTACCAACCAATGGTTTGATCCCAAGTCCTGACAAAAGATCCTTTGTTCCTGAGGAGTGTCGTGACACCATGTGATGAGTTAGTACTGTCTCTAAGGAAGCTAAGCATTCCTTTGTAAAAATGATCATGGGAAACCATGTGAAAAGTTTGCATCCCTCTTTTTAACTAAAAGGTGGGCCCCATTTATTATCCCTTTGGATAATAGCAAAGTTAAAATGCCTAATAAAAATAAAGTACCCTTGGATAAGTGTTGGGACACCATGTGTTGAATAGGCACTTTTCCTGGGGAAGGAGATAACTTTTTCATTTTAAATGAGTGTTAGGATGCCATTTAGTGATAGTGGAGGGAATCCAAGACTTAGAAAAAATATAAAAGGGACCTTGGGAAAGGAGAAAGGTAAGAGCACAATTGTTGAACTTCATCGAGCATGTCCAAAAACTCAATGATGACTACTCCAAAACTCAAAAATGTAGATTATGATCCACAGTTCTTAGAAATTCAAAGGGGAAATTGCCTATAGATGGAAGGACCCAAAAAAATTGGTTTCATAGACCAATCAAGGCAAAATTTTCAAAAAATGAGTGAAGACCATAAAATTTACAAGTTTTGAAGAGAAGCCTTTAAAGGTGTCTACTCTTCCTCTTTGGGTTGCATCTTATTCTTCAAATCCTCAAAGGCTCTATCTAGATCTATGATCTCCTTGAAGGATATGTTGTTAAAACCCTAAACTACCACCAACATTTAAAATTCTAGTTGGGTGAGAGGTTGTAATATGTTCTCTACCTTAGAGACACTTGACACTTGATCGAGAGCTGTGAAGATGGTCTGGTCATTCTACTTCTTCTCTAGTAGCTCTTTTATTTTATCCTCTAGGAACTAGCTATTTAATGTGCCCCTTCTTATCCTGGAATACCTTCTCTAAGGCATTGAGGAATGCTTTGTACTTTATTACTACCTTATTATAGCTCAAAAATTCATTAACCTTCACCATCGCTTGCCTTTGTTAATCCACCCCTATTACCTATAGTGTCCCATTTATTTCACTATAAAACTTTTGGATAAAAATATATGAGTCGTAAACCTTAAGGGACATGAAGGTAAGGACCTGGTCTATGGGCATGCTTACCTAGGAGCTTAGCCACTATGAGTTTATGATGAAACTGAGTACTGGCTTTAAGTTAAAAAATGTATTCTCTATTCTATCCTAGTAAGATATATACAACTACTAGAGCATGGGGAGGATCCCTATGGTCTGGGATTAGGTAGTGAGGTCATTCTTTAATTACAAGATCTCTTGGTCCTTGGCTGAGGACTCCTACTATGCCTATTTTTGTAATTGTTAATGTACTCTATTAGAGTTTGAAAGGCTCTGATAGGTATGTGTAATATCTAACTCCTTTACTTGTATCTTGCATTCCATAATCACATTTTTTTATTTATACCATCTATCTCAGTCTTCAATTTAGGTACTTGAATCTATAACTAGGCCACTAGGCCCTCTAATTGGCCTCTACCTAGAAAGTCTCAGTAGTGATGTGGCTTTGAAGGTTCACCTCATTTTATTAATATTTGCATCTCTTACCTTGGCCTTATTTTTGAGGTGGTTAACCATAGCTTCAACCCTCACGAGTTCCAACTTCATCTTCTTCAACTAATGGCTTGATTTGATATAATCCATGGTGATGGACTTGTATGTTTCCTTCATTAATTTGACCATGTTAGTGGGCTTGGCCTAACTGAGGTTGAGGTTGATGACATGTATTTATTATTCCCTTAGCTACATATATTATTTGGGCTTGAATATTTAGGTTACCATGTGTGAAATCATTAGAAGTTGTTTCACCAAGTCAAAAAATGATCATATGTGGGGCACTGCCAGGGCCTTAGCCTATTTTCCTCCTCTTTTATCTACCCAAGCCTCTCAAACTTTCTTAGCAATTTCCATCTACTGATGAAACTTATCCTCTAACTAAATAAATTCTCCTATAAATGGGAATCATTATGGAAGGTTGAAAGGAATGGTCACTTTCTTATGTAAAGTAGTGGATACTATTCCCCCAAAGGTGAGTGGGTGAAGGGTCAGGGTAGATGGAGAGAAAGGTGGGACGCTATGGAGTGGGGTGGAAGGTGATTTTTCCACAATAGATGATGATTTGGATGATGATGGTAGAGGGGTGAGAAATAGTGCAAGGTAATTGATTGGTTGTGCTATGGAAATTAGCACAAGCTCAATGATAGGCTGGGTGGATGAAAATGGTGCAAGGAAGGTGATTGTTTGGGTAGTAGAAAGTGCCACAAGCTTGATAAAAATAATGGATGGAAAAGAGTGAGTGAATAATGAAGTAGAGGTAGAGAGAAGGGATTGGTAAAAATGTACCTTCTTTTATGGGGGTTTAAGGGAAGGACTAGAAACTTGTGTCTCGGGTCATTTGGGGTAATATGATCCCATCGTAAGATGCCCTAAAGAGACCTATTGCTAATGTGGGGTAATCTTAAATGGGTACCGAGGAGGATTCTAATTTTTGGGACTCTAAATCACTACAACTTCTTATTTCTTTGGATGGGTATCCTCTTCTTCCTTAGGAGTATCCTCCTCTCCCTCTTCTCGTTTGATAGAGAAATCTCCTACTGTTAGGGCTTCTACCTCATGGTACTCATCTCAAAGGTTTTCAAATGTTTCATCTGTGTTCACATCCTCAAAATTTATAAATGGCTTGCTGATTTCCTACCTATATTTCAAATAGGCATCTATTTTCTCATAGTTCCAATCTCTTTGGATGAGTTGTGCCCTTAGCCCCTTTATCAATTTCTTCATGGGGTTGAACTGTCAAACTACATCATAGGATTTTTATGAATTACAGGTGTCTAATGGGATTTTAGATAGATCCATGTAATATTTTATGTCATCCTCTACTAGTGACCTTTTCTATTTTAGCTATGTCTAGGGCTTGTGATTGAGTGGGGTAGTGGTATTTAAGGTAGCTATATGACTAACCAGGTCATAATTCCATTTGTCATAAATCTGGTCAAGGCTGAGCTCTACAAGCTTGATCACAAGAAGGTGCTCCTAAAAACTTTTCACTAATATTATACCTCCTTTAGATAAGGGTACATCATAGAGAGCCTTATTCTTGTGGCCTATACCATATACTAAGTTAACCATATTGAGTTGGTGATCTAGTTCCAAGTCTAGGGTCTTATCTATGAGAAAGCATAGGAGTTGGAATGGTTCTTCCTTAAATTTGTGCACTTGAATGAAGGTAAAATGGGCACTGAAGAACTATTCAACCAAAATTATAATATTAACTATCCATGATCATTGGTTTTCTATCATTCTAAAGGTGATGCCCTCTTGGCTAATGTCAATTAGGATTGGGGATAGGAAGGACTTTGAAAACTCATAGTTTACATGGCCAATAAGAGGTGGGTTCACGTGGTGATGGGGATCACCATCTTAGGTTGAGTGCTCATTTTAATGATTTTGAAGGTGAATTATGAATATAATAAATAAGAGTGTTGATATAGGATCAGATGAAGGAGGAAGGAGGATTACCTAAAGGTATTCAGTGTCAAGAAGTTTGCCAACTCATTATGCATAGTGGTAAAAATATCATCCACAAATTCCATCTTGTAAACCTTCTCCTTACTCACCATCCTCAAAAATAATACTACCCCTAATTGAAAATTGATAACGTGAGCATTTGATTCCATGACATAGATAAATGCCAACATAAAAAGGGCATATTTCATGTCCTGCATCACAAAGCTCATGAGAACGATGGGTAGAAGAGGCACTTCGGTATAATTACTCCAAAAGAATGAATTGATGAACTTTATCTTGTATACTTTGGTGTCCTAAACATTTTTTAGGCTCTCCATACTATAGATGTCAACATTGGGGTCACTCAGGAGTTAGAGTATCTCCCTTATGGCATCGGCATTGCCATCCACTTTGAGGTGGTTATTGCCTATAATAATTTTAGTGCCAACATCATATCTATATGTACACAAGGTGATGATCTCTGAGCATGGGTGTATAAGAGGCACCATGTATTAGGCTAGTGTGGAGTTCCAAATCATGTACCTAACTAACTCATAGTCATTACTCTACATATTTTTAGTCATTCAGGCATGGGCACCCTCCCTTAGGCTCTTCAGGTTTTTTGCCAATTTAGGATCAAAGATCCCATCCACATAATCTAGGACCATTGATTGGTCCTTATAGTGCCCCTTGGTGATGTTTTTTATATTTGGGACTTTAAGCTTTGGTTGAGTGAAAGTGGAAGCATAAGATTTACTTACTGGTACTGTAGGGGAAGGTCACCATGACCACTTGACCCATGGGTTCTCTACTTTATCATATGATTTTTGTTACTAGATGAGGATGTGTAAGTCTTAATTTTATAAATTATTCTCAAAAAATTTATTCACTCAAAATAGAATGTTAGATATCAACTCTATACTCATAAGTTTTAAAATTCATGGCTCAAATCTCTCTTCTTAATATGTTCTATTTCACTTGGTGCTCTTGAAATTCTAAAGGCATTTAAGTGTTTAGCCTAATGAGGAGAGGGGTATTTATAAGCCAATGCTTCTATATGAGATCATCATGTAAATTTTGAATTTATGCCCCATAAATGTTAAAGGTGGTACACACATGTGAGAATCAACTCATAAGAGATTTTATAGTGATTTTCATGAGGAATCATGCAAAATGGAATGTCTATCATTAATAGTGAGGGGAGTGGGGTAGATAACCATCTATCAAAGGATGATTCAAAATTAGGGGAGGCAAGGCAAGGACACTTGGTAACCTGGTGAACAACCTATGCCAATGACACAATTTTTGAAAATAAACAACAAGGAAAGAAAAACAAAACAATAAAGGGAAATAACAATAAATAAGGGAAACTAGCTAACTATATACAAGAGGAAGGTTGGTAAATTAGTTGAAGTGTTTCAAGTTGATTCCATTGACTAAAATCCCTAATGTGTTTCCTTCTTCATCCTCTAACTCAAATGCATTACCTTTCCTATTGCTAATGATTTGAAATGACCCCTTGTATAGGGAATCTAACTTGGCATGTTAGCTTGGCGTCATGGCCCTTTGGTCATATTTGAGAAACAAATCTCCTGGATTAAATCCTAGGTTTGATGATTTCTTATCTAACCATCACTTAATTACTTGTTATCAAGTGATCTTCATGTTACTTTATCACTCTCTTTATTCTTATAATTTGAGTAATTCTATCAACCTAACCTCCATCTCTCCATTCTCCATGATCTCTATAGCTTTTAATAGTTGTAAGGCAAGAATCTTCTTTGAAATAGGCATGGTTACCTTTTTCCTATATACTAGTTCATATGGGGATGTCTTTAAGATCTATTTGGGAGTAATTTGGTCATCCCATAGAGCCATTTTCAAATGCACATGCCACTCCCTTTATTGGTTGGCACCCATTTTTTGATCAATCTGATGAGGTTTTTATTGGTTGATTCTACCAACCCATTCCTTTGCGGGTAGTAATTAGATGAAGGCTTTATGAAAATTCCATTTCAGAGTGAAAATTTCAAAATATTAGAACTGAGGAAGGCTTTCACATTTTTATAAATGATCATTATAGGAGGGCCAAACTACACTACTAACTCCTCCAAGAAGTTAAGGATCATGTTTTTAATTACCTCCTTTATTGGGGCTGCCTCGGTCCACCTCATGAAGTAATCGATGGCCATAATTATCCATTTTTGGCCTACACTAGAAATGGGATTAATCATCCTAATAAAATCCAAGACCCATTATGTGAAGGGTTCATTAGTCATAATTGGATTTAATAACATGGTTTAATTCTCTTTCCCATAAAGAATTGATAGTACTAGCATTTCTTAACTACCTCATGGTAATCCATAAACATGGTTGGCCAGTAGTATCCTATGTATATGATCTTGCTCATGGTGGTCTTTACCAAGAAGTGGCCACCCAGAGGGGTGAAATGCATATCCCACAAAATATTTTTGGCTTGGATATTATCCATACATCATAGTAGATCTATGTCAAAAATCCTCTTAAAGAGGACTCCCTACACTAGGGTATAGCTAGATCCCTATAATATGTAGAACCTTATTTTATGTGAAGGAAAATATTATATATATATATATATATATATATATATATATATATATATATATATATATATATATATATATATATATATATATATATATATATATCAGCTAGTCTACATAAAATGGGTCTTATCAGTAACCTAAAATCTATCAATTTCATATTGATTAAGTAAGATCATTTCTAGTGCATCTGTCCTTCTACCAGGGCACCTATGGATTGATCCAGATACTCACAAAATCATGTTTATTAGATCACTTTGGTTGGCCTAGATTATACATCATATTCTAGGATCTTAGTGATCTAATTGGCCCTATTTTTTGTTATCTCTCCTTCCATTATATACTCTTGGATGCAAGAATGTGCCACATATACCATTATCTTGTTCCCTACCACTAGGTGCCTGAACTTTTTTAAACCTTTGATGATGGTGAAGGATTGGTTTTCAACAAAATCATACTTGGTTTCATACCCTCACCAAGTTCTCAAATATAAATCAATTGAGTGATCATTTTTCCCCTCTTTTACCTTTTGGGTTAGCATAATTTCTAGGCTATGTTCACTCCTATAGACATACATGATGAAATATTTGGAGAAGTCGGGATTTACCAACATAGGAGTGATGGATATTGCTTCCTTAATCTTTTCAAATGTTATTTTCCCTTTTGTGGTCCATTTGAAGGGTTTTTATTTCTTTATAATTAGTGTGATTAGCCTTACCAATCCCACAAAGTTAGATATGAACCTGCTGACAAAATTGATCTTTCTTAGGAAAAATTAGATCCCCTTCTTGTTGACCGATAAGGTCAAATTTGAGATAGCCTTAAATCTATCTATATTGATATATATTCATTCTTTGGATACCACATATCTAAGTAACTTGCCTTGTGGGACTCTAGAAACATATTTCTTAGTGTTGAGAGACACCCCAAATTCATGGCACTTTTGGAAAACCTTTTTCAAATGATCAAAATGATTTTTCTTCTTCTCGGAGAACACAGTGAGGTCATCTTGGTAGATGATGATAATCTTGTTGAATAAGCCTTTAAAAATTGTGTTCATGGCTATTTATAAGGTATCCCTTATGTTAGAGAGGCTAAAAGGCATATTCACATATGCAAAGGTCCCCCACTTTGTAGTAAAAGTAGTCTTGTGTTGGTCCTTTTCATTAAACTATACTTGGTTATACCCTAAGAATCCATCTAGCAGGGAAAACAATTTTGTACCCCCTAATGTCTAGAGGATATATTCCATAAAAGGAAGGGGATAATGATCCTTGAGAGATGCTTTATTCAAATCCTAGAAGTCTATGCATAGCCTAATTTATCCATTCTTCTTCCTCACTGAAACTAATTTGGACACCCAAGTCAAATGCTTGATTGTGTATATGATTTATGAGTTGATCAATTTCCTCAACTCATGAGCCATGAGAAAATCAATTTTTGTGTTAGCTTACCTTTATTTTTTCTAGATATGTTTGTCCTTTTTAATTAAATATATTGTGTGTTGGATTACCTCATGATTTTACCCCTTTAGGTCATTATAGGTCTAATCCATCACTCCATATTTGTTATAGAAATATACTAGTCGATCTCTATCCTTTTGGGAAACTTCTATCCCTACTTTCAATTTCCTCCCTTCTCTAACATCAAGCTCTAAGTAGTCACTTTTATATATGACAAACTTTAATTTGTCATTCCTTTCACCATTATAATCAAAAAGGTTCTCCAAGGTGATCAACCCCTTCGATATCTTATTATATTTTAGTTGCATGATCTAATCCTCATAGGCTTCTTTGATCTTCAGTTGTAACTGATCTACAAATTTTCATGACTTTAAGATAAACATAATGATTTGGGCATCATTTTCAAACACTTGTTATTTCTAATCATTGTCACGAATAGTGGGTCTGATGATCACCCACACTACTTGCTCATTAGTGAACAAAAATGTCACTGAATCAAACTGAGAACCAATTATCTCCATCTTATCTACTTCTACATTTGTGGTCTTAGGGATGATTTAAATGTTGAAGGTTTTGAATGATTCAATAAAATATCATATTTAGTGGTAGTAGGATCTCATGTGAACATTCTTCATATCCATGAACCCTCTTACTTGTCTCACCACTAATTCAAAATATTCAAACACCTTTAGTTGCGTCACACCCATGCATTCAGTGAGGCTAAAGTCATGGACTAGTGCTTCATATTTGGCTTCATTATTCATGTAGGTGAATTATAATCATAAATATCATAAGGTTTATTTCCTAGATGTAGATACCAACCACATGCCTACCCTAGATCCAATCTTGCATTTTACATCATTGAAATGTAGGGTCCAAAAATCAAACTAACCTTTGGGTTCTTTACATTGATTCTCCTCTTTCTTCATTACTTTAGGGATGACATGATCCTCATTATGGATTACATAGGTCCTAAGGATAGTGGCATCAAAAATTTTAAAAGGATCATTATTAATTAACTCATTAATGAGTACATCTTCCTCCAAGTTCCTTTTATCTACCACTCTTTCCTCTTCAAATATTTCTACATAATGCATCTCTTTCTTAGATAAATAAGTTGCATTACTTCAAAATTTACCATAGCCTCATCTGATATGTGTTTTGGATGTAAAGGCTTGGATAGAACCTTTATATTTGAGCCATATTCAGTTCTCAAGATTAGATGGGACTAGTCCAAAGATAAATATCTACCTATTTTGGTGGTAAATTCTCTTGATAGGCATATTCTAAAGACTAGCAAGATGTCAATCACCATAACTTCCTACGGAACTATTATGCTCAAACAAGAGTACAAGGTTAGGGGAAGATATTTTATGACACCAATGGTCTAAACCTTCTTCCCATCTAATTGCATCACCCCTTTATCCAAGGGTTCATACTGTAGTTGTAGGGCATCTATCATCTGCTTGGGAATTACCATGGTACTAATACCACAATCATTCATGGAATTGTGCAACAATTTTTTTCCTACAATGAAATTTAAATAGAATAGGTTAGGTTTAATCTTACTTTCCCCTACCTAAGAGTTGAAAAATGTGGATGGAAAATGAGATTTCACATTACTTTTGGTTTCCTTGCCTTTATCTCATTTTAGCTCTATAACTGGGATATCTTATACAAGTTTCTCTTGGTCTTTTAATGCTTCTTTCAACAAGAATTTTTTCTTGAGAATAGATAATACATCCCAAAGGAAAACATTATTAGGAGCCTTATTTAGTTTTTATACTATGTTGTACAACTCTTGTGGTTAGACTTTAGGGTCCCTTAGCTTTTTTCTGTTATTTCATTCCATTTTTTATAAGTCAAAGGTGGCGGTTGGGATCTTAGGCTATTTTTGAAAGTCACTTTAGGCCTTATGAAGGCTTCTTGGGTCTTAAGAAGTCTCTTCTTGGATAAGGTGAAATAGTTTGACTGGACTCATAGGGCCTTCAATACTAGGATCTTGCTAATATAGATCACATCCTCACCCTCTACCTAGGAGAAAAGTGCATGCTCTAAGGATATCTCCTCTTCTTTTTCGAAGGACATCCCCTGCATCTACACCATTAAGAAGGAATTTTTAAAACCCAATGATTGATATCCATAATAAGTTGAATTAGGTGTATTCCCTTGCCTTCATTATTTGATAACCTTTTGTTGTAGATTTCCTCTTGGATAATTCTGAGGTGTATGCACATAATTACATGGGAAGCACCATGAATTTAAATCATCTTCTAAGTTGTTTTATCCTATGACCAGTTCTTTATTTACATTTGGTGAGAACATTTACAAAGGGTTAAGGATTAAATAAATTTGATTCATGGGTTACATTTGATGGTTTGACACTTGATGATTTGTTTCCTGATGATTTGACCTCTACCTCTCCTAGTATTGGTTATTCTAGTAGGGCACTTTCCTTTCTTGGTAATTTTGAAAAGGAGGTTTTGGGGGCATGTCCTATTACCTTTTGAGGTTTATTATCTCATTAAAGAAGTTTTGAAATATGATCTTCATGTCATTCATCTTAGTGGCTAGTGAGGATGAAGAATACATACTTTCCTAAGTAGGTAGATATACATACATAGAAAGTTGAACTTATGAGGTGCTAAAGACTTGTTCTTGGAGTGACATCAATATCTCTAATAAAATTAGCATTAACAATAGAGAAGGAAGCTTCCTGGTGTCTATCAAGTTATTCTTATCTCTAACTTCTATTTCATATACATTCGATAGCATCTAGCCTCCAAGAGAATGAATCATGACAGCTATGTTCAATTTTAAGGCTTTAAGATAAAATACAACAACCATATATGTGGGTGGTTGAGCCTCTATTGGGATCCTTTACTAGATCTTATCGAACCTAGTATTAAAATCAATAATAACCTCTTATGGGTATTTTTTGATAGTTATTAGTTATTGGGCCCCAAATGCATCTAAGTATAGGATCCATGCCAACATAGTAGACACTTGAGCATGAGCTAATCACTTGGTATGATTTCTATTTTCTTATATTGTAGCACTAATTGGTAGGTAGATAACTAAATCCCTTATGACTTAATCATCATCAAGAAGCAAGCACATGGGATAATTATATCTCATTAGAAACAAGGTAGTGGAGCTATCAAAATGATTACATCTAGCACCAACTCAGCAATCATCATGTTTCATTTACCATGGCACTAAGACACCCTGAAACACAATAAATCCAAGTTGAATCTAGTTAGAGAAAGAGAGGAGATTAGAGTATCAAATCCCTATAGGATTTTTTTTTAGATACTATTTCAGCCATTAAAGCTTAGATTTTAGTTTGGGATGTCATTAAGGCTCCCTATTTTAATGTCCAATCTCACCTATGAGCCTTTGGGCCTTTAACAATTTCAAGATGATCATTTTCTCAGTTATATTGATATATATACTATGTATTTGAACTCCATTTAATGATGAATGGATTTTCACAAGGTTTACAATAGTTGTAAGGTTTAAACATTAATTTATGAATACTAAATTTTAGTGAGTTTTCAACTTAGCTCATTCATGGCATTCTTGTAGCTCATGATGACATATTCACCCTATATAGAAAATTCTCTAAGTATAGAAAAGACCCCATGCCTTATAATTATACCTATACCAAAGTGTGATCCTAATCCTAATTCCTTCATCTAAGTACTATTTTGAACCCTCAAATCACCTGAATGATGCTAAGTTAAGGAAACCAAAGGCTTGTGCCTATGAAGCTTTAAAACTACTTCACATAAGCTTGCACCTAAAAAATAGTCAGATCCTCCTCAAAAAATAGTATGCCCATGAATGTACCACTATCATTGAACTAACCAAAGTCCCTAGAGGATAGATTTGTGCCATGGCACAACTATCCCAACATGAGCCCTAATCCTTTCTCTAATGTGTTTTGGGTGAGTGCATAAGGCTTACACCTTATGTGAAGTGATGTTAGTGTGGTCGATTGATAAATGTTGACCACTACAAGATTATTCAAGGCTTGTGTCACATTATAAAATATATAGATTTAACTTGGATATCTAAATAAGCACCTAAAAAGGCCCATGACTAAGATCCCTACTTTTCTACAACATTTTGGTTATATTGTCAGGTTATGTTGAATTTTGTTACTATAATGGTGCACTATAATGATGCTTCAACTCTCCCTTGATAACATCGAGCACTAGCTAAAATGAGTGGAGCATAAATTTTTACTAAACCATCCAACTTGTAGAGGATATAAAAAAAGGAAGTGGGTATAGACCCAAATGTATGATTCTCTATATGAGGTTTTCCTTTGTAAATTTTCAAAGCAAGTATATTGATGGTTAGCTACTTATGTGACACATAGAAGTCAAATATATGGATAGCACCTCAAATGGATGAAAGATAACCTATAAATGCTTTATAACTTAGATGTCACTTTGACTATGTTTGTAGACAAATGGTGGTAAGGGCACTAAATAGCTATGTTCTTGAATTTGTAGTGTCGACATACTCCTACCCTAAAGAGTTAGAATATTAGTTCTTACATGAACCCATAGGCATGTTTATGAGATATTTTGGCACTGAACTCAAGAAGCTAATGGTGTATTATGGATTTGAAATTGTAATTATGGGAGGCTAAACTCCTCTCACATATGAGCAATGCAATAGGGAAGAAGGGGGTGTATAGGTGAAGCACAATGAAATGGGACAAATATTTTAACACCTAAAAGCTTAGGATATAGGCTTAAAACAAGAGGAATATGTGGAACCTAGAAGTACTAAAAAGACCCATATAAAGTAAGAAGGGCATGGGGAAGGATATCTTGAATGTAAATAGCACCTAAAGGAGGGAAACCTTGAAGTCATGAAATAAGATCCATAGCTAACAATGGAAGAATGCTTAGGATCCTTATAGAATTTGACCATTGGAGATGCATTAGATGCACCTACCCACTTTATACCTATGGCATGAGCTCAGGCACTAGATCCCTCATAGGAAGATATAATATTCATAACTGACCTCATTTTCAACTTAGACTTTAACTGGTTTGCAAACTTAGACCATAATTTTATGATTGAACAAGTTGTTCCTTACAAGGAGCTAAGTGAGGATACCTCTAAACCTTAGGGAACTATCCTAACTAGATAGAATGCAAGCATAAACATTCTAGTCTAGCCAATGTTAGATACACATCCTAAGTAATATCCTAGAGGAAGTGGCTCCATGCCACTAGTCAGTAGTACAACAACATCATCTTTCATGATACTAGTGGTAATGATTGGACCAATGCCTCACCCAATGGCTAGAGGCATTGGAAGACCACCTCTAGGATAATCACCTCAGATACTAGTTATTCATCCACCCTAGATTTATTATGATATGGTCATTCATTTACTCTAGTATTGAGGTATAAATAATACCATAGAGCATGTGCTCAAGTGTGAACTACAATGGTGTACTCAAGGTATAACCTAATATGAGTACAAGGTAACCTAGTTCATGACAACTTTACTTGATCGTGCCCATACTTGCTATAGTAAGTTTGATCGTAATTAGGCTATGGTTGATTAAAACACACTAAAGGAAACCTTCTTGAAAGAATTAATATACCTAAGTTTGAGTAGTAGAGCATTATCATGCTCAAGGAGATTAACCAGGGATTATCAGAGAGTGTGTGCTTATACAATGCTAGATTCAAAACTCTTATTTCTAACCTCCCTTATGATATTCACCCATCCCAGTATGCACAATGGTTTATTAGGGGATTTTTAGTACCATTTATAAGGGTGATGTCCATGAAAACATTCATAGACCCTCAATAAGTGCTTGAAGATTCACATAGAGCTGAGGAAGGCAGGAGTGTTGACATAGGAATTAACCCCTTCATAGAGGCACAAATTTCATCTATGTCCTCTCAAATACAAAATTTGACCACTAGTTCATCTCAAGATGCTTGAATTAGGTTGTGGTGCACCAACTATGAGATGAAAGGCCATAATAAGAATAACTACCCTAAAAAGGATGTGCATACATTGCTTCTCAATTAAAAATTTATCATGAGGTGCATGATGTTTATAACTTCCCTTTGTTACAATGCAGCAATCAAGTCAGTAAAACCACCTATTATTGGTTATACCATATTTATCCTCATACCATGATTGATTGTTACATAATTGATGAGATATGTAAAAACATAGGGAGAGGCACATGATAAGCAATGGCAGTAGCAGGAAGGTAGGGAGCCTAAGGAAATTAGGGTTATAACAGAAAAATGTAGGCTATGATATACAAAGAGGTGCCCAAGGGTGAGGTGGTAGATATGGTGGGGGAAGTTTCTCACCATTCTCATGTTATAAATTTGGTTTAATCAAGCACTATCAATACAACTTCCCCACACATCTAACATGTGGGTATTGTCAAAGAACACACAAGGTTGAAAACTGCCTTGACTTATACAAAACATTAACCCAAGGTAGGCCTAGTGTAGACAAGGGTGTGAGAATGATCAAGCATGAGCCCAAAGAAGGTAAATGAACTCTAAATGTGTAACTAGTCTATAGGCAACTACTCAGAGTGAACTCACCACTCAATTTCTAGTTGTGCCAATACTAGAATTATGCTTGGAATATGGGGAACTAAGACACATAGAGTGCATAATGTAGTTTGAACCCAAATTTATGCCTTATCAATACCCTACATTCCACAAATACATGTTAAAGTAGACTATGATCATGATCTAGAACTTATAAGGAGAGCTCCAACTAGTGTGAGACCTAGAGGCATAGGTTACCACCTCTCACAAGTAGTAGGATGGTCACGAGGCTAAAGTGTAAGAATTAACAGATATCTTGCACCTCCTACAAATGAAGGGGATGTTTCTCCTATCAAATAATTAATTTTTAGAACATGTAGGGTAGTGATCATTTAAAGTACCACATTGAGCATGTAAAGGGTGTGAGAGGTCAGGCATACCCAAAATATGAAGTATGACCAATAACTCTTGGTAAATTCCACCATCGATAGATGGTCCATTTTTTATGTCCTTATCAACACAAGTGCCAAGGTCAATATCCTAACTAATAATGCATGGAATAAGATGGGTAGGCTAAACTTGAGGCTTTCCACCCATGTATTCTTTATGTCCAACAAAACTTGAGCACAATTGATCAAAAATTTTAAGGGTACCATTGTAGATATTATGGGTACTAAATTCCATGTTGACTTCAAGGTAATTGAGTTGGCTGAACAAGATAACTATCCAATGCTTCTAGGAATGCCATGGTGATACACAAACAATGTTGATATGTAATTAAAGAAGCAATATATAACCTTAAATAATGGTAAGGAAAGGGTAGTGATTCCCCTCTTGAGTGACTAAGGACACCCATATATGGAGAGCATTGATCTTGAGGATGATATCAACCATATATATAACATCATGATGTAGGGCATCAAGGATCTCAACCCCATTGATCAAGGATTTCTCTCTTGGTAAGATGGGCAATCAGCCTTAAACACCACTAATGTTGCTTACAATAGATGGGTCAAAGAGGCTTATTAAGCCATAGGTTAGAGATGCCTCCTAGTGTACACAAAGGCACTGAAGCCTGTGAGGAATGGATGGATCTAGATTGATTGCACCCCAAAATTATGGGTCCCTTATGATAAGAAGAAAGGGAATAAGATACTCTGCCTGAGCAAAGGTAAGCTTTTGGTGCTCCCAAAATTTGAAGGAAACAACCTAGTGGAAAATTATATCCATGATTTTGAATCATGTATCTCCAAAGAAATAGATATAATGGGTGCACTAATGTATACATTAAGAATCATTTTTTCTCATTGGTAGGTAGTGCAAAAGTTTAACTTTCCAACTTGTCAAGATGTGAAGGCAGCCATTTATATTATGTTTAGGAGAAGTAATGAAGACTTAGATATATCAGCATATTCTAGTGACTCTAATCCCATAGTACATGTGCACCTATGTGAAGAGACATGAACTGACTATGGTGAAACTACCCCAAAGAACTTATGGGTCCATGCCTTATATATAACTCTAAAGACATTAGCATGAGAATGGTATGTGTTCAATGAAATGTGACATGAAACAACTAATTGGGATGCCCTTAAGGATAATTTTATCCACACCTTCTCTTTTTCCTCACAGAACTTAGGGTTGATTGAGCCACTGCAAGTGATTCAAATGGTAGTATTTGAAGACATTGTAATCCTTGAAGAGTGCCTAAAATATATGTTTTGGGAGAAAGGGTTGGTGCTCCTAAATTTATTTAAGGACCAAATTCTCAATATAAACTCAAGAAAATATGATGATGAAACTTGGAAGGAGTGTTACTAGAAATCCCTAATGGGCAAAAGTAAGCTCATATGCCAAATATATGATAGCACTCTCGATGAAGAAGACCCCACCTATCTTTGAATAGAGACAACTAAGGAAACTCAAAAAGTTGAGGACTCACACCATGAAAATAATGAACCCTACCATGCACCACTAAAAACCATCAAGGTAGACATTAGTGTAAAAGGAGAGCCAAAGATAACTAATCTAGGTGCATATTAGTCTAACACAAAATTGGCATGCATTATATATCTCCTATAGTAATTCTAAGACTTGTTCCCTAGGGATTATCAATAAATGAAGTTTACCCACCCATCCCTTAGGAAAATGAGCATAAATATAATCAATGATGTAATACCAATCAAGAATCACCCCTAAAAGATGAATCCTAACCTCCATGCCAAGGTTAAGATAGACATCAATGTAATGTTAGTTGTAGGGGTCATTTTCCCTATGCAGGAGTCAAAGTGGGTGATCCCTATGGTAATTATCATCAATAAGTATGGGTGAATTTTCATTTTCATCAATTATAGAATGTTAAACACCACTTTCACATAGATCCCTTCCTAACTCCATTTACCAATGAAGTCTTGGATAGTGTCATCGGCTCTGAAATCTACACCTTCACTGATTGAGGAGGAGGACAAGCCCAAAACAACATTTGCAGCTGAATGGGGGTATTTTTCTTATAACATGATTCCATTTGGACTCAATAATGTGTCAACCATGTTTTCTATAGTGGTGATCACCACATTTAAAGACTTCATCCATAAGTTCCTCCAAGTTTACCTAAATGAAGTGATAATGTATGGCTTCATGAAAAACCATTGTGATAACTTATGCCTAATGTTTGAGAGGTGTAGGTAGGTTCATATATCCTTAAACCTAGATAAGTACATCTTCATGACACCCTTTGTAACCCTACTCGATCACATCATTTTTAAATATGGTTTGCTCATTGATCCTACAAAGATTATGATCATCATTCAGCTCCAAATTCCTTCCACATAGAAAGATGTCCATGACTTTTTTACCACTATGGGTATTATATAAATTTCATAAGGATATATACAAATATTTTGGTGCTGATATAAGAGCTCCTATATAAGGATGGCCCATTCTATTAGGTCAAAGTGTAAGAGGATGCCTTTGAGACTTTGAAGCTCAAGTTGGCTAGTGTGCCTATATTATAATTTCCTAACTAGATGACCCCATTCCACATCTATATCAGTGCATTTGGGTCTATGATTAGTGTAATCCTAGAATATCTTGGTGAAGGCAAAATGGATCATCCCATCTCTTTTTCTAGCAAAAAATTGATGAAGCTAAAGTAGAACTATACCACAACTAAGCGTGAGTAACTCACCATAGTCTATTCCCTATAAAAGTTTATACAATACTTATTGGCAACCCCATTCATATTCCTCATATACCATGATGTGCTTAAGTAAATCATGAATACACCCATTCTCCATGGGTACATTTATAGATGGATCCTTTTATTCTAATAATTCTAGTTCTTAGTTGTCATCAAGCCTAAAAAATAGAACTTGGGCCCAAACCTTTTATCTCACATAACATTTAGTGATGTGGCAACACCTATTAAGGATGATATGATATATTCATAAATTTACAAAATATAGTGCACCCTTGAATACTTGGTAGAGTTAGTCACTTTTCTAACATTTATTTTTATGCCCCAAATAATGACCACCAAAGAAAAGAAATATCTCATAGTTCACACTTCCCCTTTTAGTTTATTAGCATGGAACTATACAAACTCATCAAATATGAAGTCCTACATTGATGTGTCTTATAATATTAAATGGGATCCACTTTACACAAGGTGCATGAAGGGGTAGCAAGAGGCCATTGCATGAGAGATGTAACGGCATACAAGGTATTATAATCAGGCTTATGGTGGCCAAGTCTATTTTAGGATGTGAAAGACTACACCAAGGCATGAAATATATGTTAGTGCATAAGGAATCCCAACCAATAATATGAGATTCCCCTCATCCCCATTCTTTCTTAGGGGGAAATTTTAGAAATGGGCCATTAATTTTTTTGGACCGATTACTCCTGTAGCATGGCACACAGGTGTGAGATACATTCTATCAGCCACTAACTATTTCATCAAGCAGGCTAAGACCATGCCAACCAAAAATTTCATAGTAACCATAGCTACAAGGTTAACATGGGAGAACATCATAAGCCACTATGGGTGCCCACTTAGCTTGATGAGTGATAAGGGTACACATTTTATTAATGAAATTGTGTAGATCTTACTAATAGAATACATGGTGGCGTACCATAAGCCAACACATTATCATCCCCAAATGAATGGCACAACTAAGGCATTAAATAATATCCTAGGGATGTACCTCATAAATATAAGAAATTTTGATTTCAAATATTGGGATGATCGAGTGTCATCTATGTTATGGGCATAATGCACAACCTATAAGTGTCTAAACAAGGCTACACCATTTCAACTAGTGTTTGGCACTGAGGTAATTCTACTGATGGAGTTATTAGTGTCATCATTGTACATTATTAAAATTGGTTAATTAGATGAAAAATAATAATTAAATGTAAGACTAGAGTATTTGGAGTGCTTAGATGAGGTGTATGCCTAGGCAAGGTGGAGCCAACAAATAGAAAAGGTGTGCCAAAAGCTCTATCATGAGAAGCATATCAAGCACAAAGAACTAACTAAAGGAGCATTAATTTTTCTATATGAATCCAAGTACATCGATCACATAGGCAAGATGTAGATAAGGTGGATGGGTCCATATATCATCCATAACATATTAGAGACTGGTGCATGCAAGTTATGCATGTAGTCAGGTGAAATGCTCCCTAAGAATTTCAATGGCAATAAATTGAATCTATATTATAAATAGGATGGTGTTTGTGCCATCTAACACTAACTTCTTGGTCATGAGTTGGTTTTGTTTTGATGACTAGAAAAAAATTTGGTGGAAGCCAAATGAGTCTTTTATATTTATGTTGTTCTATATTTCTGATGTAGTAAGTGAATAAGCAATGCATTGAGGCCACCAGTAAATTTTTTTTGGAAATTTGATGCATAATTCCAATCAAGTGAGTCATGCATGAAACTCTCCAAATTCTTGAGGTTAGACACCTAATTTATGAGTGTGTGAAGTATGCCAAATTTAAACACAAGGTACACCAAATATTCATGTGTAAGATTCAGGAAGTGAGGCATTATTAGGCCCATAAAAGAGCTAGTTTAGCACTTCTAAACATGATACCAGTCAGGTGAGTTGAGTGAGTTTACTTTATAAGCACCTACATCTAAACACCTAAGTTTTGGGTTACATTTAACTCACCAAACTTAGAGCATATGTGAATCTAGAGGGGCACATAAGATACAAGTATACAAGAGATAGAGTGAAGACACACAACATGATCATGCATAAAAGATCATATGAGAGAACCATGTTGGAGGGATATCACAAGGAATTTTTATGGGGTAGGATAAGCCAGTGAAAAAATAAAAAATCATAATGAAATTGATCAAGATAGAAAAGTGTGCTTGAAATGGAAGTATAGCAAGAAGAGGAAATGAGATCGAAGAGGCTGAATCACATGTATATGAGGCATTATGCCTAGGTTTCCATATTAGAGGTGAAGGTCATGCCAAGTGAACAAATCTTAGGAGAGTATCATCAAAACAAGATGGCATCCACCTAAAGTGAGGCATGAAGTGACCATTTCAACTACACATCACTTCACTAAAAATTTGTTAGAAGAATTTAATGAGGTGATGGTGAAAGTACAAAGATCTAAATTGAATGTGAAAATGATAGAAAATTTTTAAAGATTTTATAGGTTATAGTGAATCTCAAGGAATATAGGCATCACTATGTAATTAAGGTGGTAGATGAGAGTAGAGGTATAAACAAACCTTATTATAATTTAAATCTAGAATAGAAAACTAGAGTGAAACTAGAAAACTAGAGAGCTAAAGTAAGGAAACCCTACTATAGTGAAAATTTAAACACCCCTAGATGCCTAAAGTGAAAGGTTAAATAGATAATTGAATTGCCTTCTCTATAAAATTAGAGTAGAGGAACAAAGGGTATGAATTGGGCATTAACTAGGCAGTAGAAAAGTTAGAGTGACACCAAGGCCACCATTTATGTCACATAAATCTCAAAAGTCAAAGACACAGTCATAGACCTTATGACTATGAGATGAACCAACAAAAATTAAAGGATTCAATAAAATAAATAGACTATGTTTCAACACTAGCTAGTTTAAGATGGGATAAAAGTAGATGAGTTCAAGATTGTAGTAGGCGCATAAAGAATCCAAGAAAGTAGGAGTAGTATCAAAATCCATTATCACAAAAATAGTAGCATTGCTATTATGAGTAAGAATCATCAAAGTATATCCAAATGTGCTTGAGAAGATGTCATACCAGGACATACAATTCCTTGAAGTGGTCTTGATAGGATAAAATTGGGAGTCATTCATGCACAACTACCACCTAAAATAGTATAACCATTGTACTTCAAGTAATGCATAAGACTTAGCACAAGATTAGGTGGTAGATATAGGGGAAAATATGGTAGAAGGTGAAACACTATTCGATGTCTCAATCTAGTATAAACTAGCAACCACTAGTATGACTCAACTCTATGATTTGTTGAGTTTTTGGAAATTAAAAGAACTCAGGTAGTTCATCCTCTCATACATCCATAAGGACCAATTATAATTCATAGGGAGGTGTATGAGTCTATCTACAAGCCTTATAATATGAATCATCAGACTCCTAAAATCTAGCATAGATATCCACTAGATTATGATGGATGATGCTAAAGTGGAAAGGGTTTAAAAACTACTAGGTTACTACAAAAGAGGTTTTGCATTCCCAATCAAGGACATTAATGATCCCAGGACAAGGATAGTTTCACACTTGGTGAGTTTGGAGTGTAGGGGGTTAAATTTAATATCATAAAGTTAATTATAGAAGACATAATAAAGTACACACTTTAATGCCATAAAGTTCAAGAGAACTTTTGGTGGGGGTCCATATTGATACTAGTTATGATGGAGATCAATGTGCCTGATGGTGATGAGTATAACCTATGGGCCTTCCTAGTTAACAACTCCCTAGCACTAAAATATTGCAATTATACTTGCCCCTTCCTTCACCTTTAAGTAAAAATCTTTAAATGGGTTGGTATGCATGGTATATTGATTTAACAATTTTGGGAATATTGGTGTATTATTCCTAGTTTAGTTAAAGGGTCTGAATAGTAAAATCAGTAAATAAATATGCAATAATTAAGTTAGTTGCCTACCACATGGTGTAGGGGGTTAAATTTAATACCATAAAGTTAATATAGAAGACATAATAAAGTACACACTCAAATGCTATAAAGTGCAAGATAAATTTTGGTGGGGGTCCCTATTGATACTAATTATGATGGAGATCGATGTGCTTGATGGTGATGAGTACAACCTATGGGCCTTCCTAGTGCACAACTCCCTGGCATTAAAATATTGGAATTATACTTTCCCATTTCCTTCACCTCAAAGTACAAATATTGATTAGTGGGTTGGTATGCATGGTATATTGATTTAAAAAATTTGGGAATATTAGTGTATTATTCCTAATTTAGTTAAAGAGTCTGAGTAGTAAAATCAGTAAATAAATATGCAATATTAAGATATTGATTTGTGTAAATTAGATTTCAATTTTGACCTTTCTAAAAATAGTAATAAGATGGAGAAAATAAGACTTAACTAGAAACTAGCTGATACAGCTAAGATAGGGTCTAAGATTCACTATGTAGGACTAGGACACTATTACAAACTAAGATATGACCTTCATTTTATGATTAGATAGGAGCACCAAAAGTGGATAGGAATGGCACCAATACCGTAGTCCACCTTTGTCATTGTTATCTTTATGATCTGAGCTTTTTGGATTTTGTTTGCCAAGTTTGTGTGACCTTATCCGTGAAGTTTTGGAATTTGAATATCTGTAGAGCTCCCTATAGAGCATATTTTATCTTCAAACCCTATACTCCATTGTTCTTTAACCAATTTTGAGAAAGAGGGGGTGTTAGAGTATGTAATATTCATTAAATGTGTATCCATACCCCTTATGTGGTCACACTACCTACATACCAATTCTTTGAAGAGGGATCAAGTCATATGTAGTTCTCCCACTTGATGTGCTTTATACAATAGAGTGTATGAAGATGAAAAATGCTAAACTGGATGTACTTAAGGTGGTTGGGGACTAGTGTAAGGATTTTAATAATATTTTAAGTATATTGGTTAGCTATATGTAGAGAATAGATAATATTATTTTAGTAGTCATGTTTATATTCTTGCTTACTAAGTGATATTTTCCAACCCTTTCCAAATGATCTTTGAATGGGATTTTATAGGGATCTATTGGTCATGGGTTTAATGTGCTCTCATTAGGCTGACAAGGATAAGGATGGGGAATTGGAAGGAATTGACCATTGGGTCCAAAATTACACTTAGATAAGAGTGTTGAAAGTAGACAAGAGTGGCACCAGTGTTATTTTCTAAGTGTGGTGTTATTGTCCTCAACTGATAGTACTTGGGGTATGGATTAGTCATGAAAAAATGGGTTTAACTCAGCTAGGATCAATTTTGGATTTTTATGAAATTCTAAGAATCAATGAAAATATGCTTATGAGGGTCATGATAACAAGCAAGAGGGACCTAAGGGTTGGGTTCCATTAGCCACGCTCAAGTTACCAATTTTCACATTTTATATGACTACATTTGCCCCCACTTTATTTTAGTGATGTATCAAAGTGAAATACTAGAATAAAGGAAAAATAAAAAGTGTACCTAAACTTACTTGTAAGGTTGAAGCTCACAAAGTTGTGTGATGTTGGGTGTTCATTGAGAGATAATGTTGTGAAGTATGAATATGTAAAAAAAAAAAATAGTAGATCAGTTCTTAATAGATAAGCTATATCTAAAATAAGAATATACAAAGCTAGGTACGAGGGAGACAAAGAGAAAGGAATAAATGCACCTCACTAAGTATGTGAACTAATACAAAACCTATTATGATGTTGAGTGATCATGGATAATGTTGAGTAATGTTAGATGATGTTATACCAAGAGTAATATTGTGAATAGATCTAAGTGCTCAATTCCCTAAGACTAGATCAAGAATGCAAATGTTATCCCTTTTGCTCTATCATCACCCACTAAGTGAAGCTATGTGATCATGCATATGATAATTGATGTTTGGACTATGTATCCAATCCCTTTGAGTAGGTGGCTCAAGAATACAAAGATTAGCTAGTCTTTTATCTCCATCATTATCCCATGAAGTAAAGCTATGAAATGATATCGATATGAAATGTATATCATATGAGATGCCCCCTAAGCCCATTAATTCTATATAATCTAACAATGTTAGCATGGATAGATAAATGTATGCTAAAAATTAGGCCACTCTAAAAGATGGAGATTAAGTTTGTATGAAATCCACTCCAAAACTAGTGCACTAGGCTTGTATGAAAGCCAATCCAAAATTTGGAAGTTAGGCTTGTTTGAAATACACTCCAAAATGATGTCAACCACCTAAAAATGGAATAAGTCACACAACTACTGAGAATTCTTGGGTAATGTTGAACTCATAAAGAAAAGAAAACAAATGTGCCATGCACATTACCCCCAATCACTGGTGTCTAAAACATAGATTCTAATTTAGAAGTTATACCAACTACCGTATCTAAAACTAGAAATGAAATCCATAATTTCATGAATAATACCCCTATTTATAGGTTTTTTGAGCAAAAGTATATTGAAAACTATTGATTCTAAACTAGTTTGACTGTGAAAAACTATAGTTAAACCTAGTTTTCTACCTGCTTTTAAAAAGTCTAGTTTTTCTATTGTTTGGAGAAGAACACTAAAAATGGAAAGTAGTGGTACCATCACTATAGTCAAATCTCAGTTATATTATCTTGGGCCAAATATGGTAATTATTCTAAAATTTTCACTATTTGCCTAGTCTATTTTGACTCTTTTGATGTTTGGTTGTTGTTTTGGGTGTTCTACATGCTAGATTTTATACTGTTAGGAGATCTAATCTCTATGACAAAACCCCTTTTTTTCTTGATCTTCTAAGGGTAGTAATGAATACCTTGTAATGACTTACATAAGAATAAAAATCCCCACAAGTGTGTTATGCTACAAAGACACATGATATAGCAATGATAATCAACAAGATATCTCAATATATAGCATGGTTTGTAATGAGAGATGGATGATGATGTCCATCATGGCATCCAAGAAGCAAGAATAATGTATGGTGTGGATCATGGAATTGCAAACAATGAGAAGTAAACAAGCAACAAGCACACAAGGCAAGAAATAATAAGCATATAATGGTGGCCAAGGGGCCAAACAAATAAGGGACATGGGTACATGTCACTTATACTAGAAGGCAAGCATACAAGGCATGTTCAAATTACATATACACATATAATTAAAACAAGGAAGGTTGGAATGAAATCCATAATCACATAGAAGAGAATAGGCAAAGGACATTGGTAAATGTCCTAAGGCACATATAGGAGACAAATAGGAATTGATAAATGAAATCACATCTAGCTACACAAAGAAATGAAGGAAAGCATATAAAAATTGGAAACACAATCACATGTAACTAATCAAAGCAAGAAGTGAAAGTATGCAAGACATGTTAGTATAAGACTATGTATATGCTAAGAAATGCATATTGTTATATAGTAGTGAGATGTCGATATAGTAATTTGTGTAAGCTAGTAAATAATGTACATCAACATGATAACTAGAATGTGAAGTGTAGGAATGACATAACCTAGATGGTGTAGTCATGTATACGATGCCCCCAATGGGTATGTATATAAATGTATGTATCAATGTAGAATAATAGGTGGAGTGAAGAAATCAAGGATCTAGATGTCATGACACACACTTAAAGAAGATCAAGTGAAGCATGGTAATGTAGATAAATCGACAAACAATAGCATATAACAATAAATGTAAGTTTAGTCATGATAGTAGAAATGTAAATAATGGATGATACATAAAATCAAAATATTTTTGATGTTTTGAATTATTTGAATGTTTATGTATTCTAAAATATTTGAATGTTTTTTTCTTTTTAATTATTTGAATGTTTATATGTTTTTGAAATTTTGATCTATGTACAATCAATAATATGAAGATTATGTATAAGAAATTAAAAAGGAAATATGTACAATAAATCATGAGGAGACTATGTGCAAGTAAAACTAAGGAAAAATGATATTAACTGATGAGTCTCATGGGAGACTCCCTACCATGGTGTCCTATATCAAGGATAAGAATCATGCATGATCATGAAGCATGATGGAAATGTTGAGACTATGGCTCTAAAATCTGTATATGTTATAAATTCTCTAAAATATTTGAAGTATAAATTGAGTGTGGGGTCCCCCTATAACTCTGAGAAGTGGATGCAATTTTAGGACTCAGAGGGACCCATCTGGTAGTAGGAAAAGCTCTCTGAACATGTGCTCTGTGAGTAGATGCATGAAATCTTAATGATACTTCCCTAAGTACAAAAATTGTAGATAGGAGATTTCTAGAATCTTAAAGATGTAGAGTTATATGAAATCTTTATTATAGAGATGAATGCCTCAACTGTGTTTAAATTGAAATGAGAGGAAGAACTATAATTGGTGGAGAAACTAGAACTAGAGGTTGAACTAAAACTAGTGACTACAAAGTATAAGATGGCTCTGAAGTGGGGAGTGGTAACTCATATGGAGCTCCACCAACTATAACAACTTGATTAGTGTGAATGAATTTGATACATCTATGAACTATAAAAGGTATTTCTCAAAGTTTTTGGATCCATGGTCGACCAACTAACATATCAAAAACTCCTACACTGGGAACTATAGTGAATGGTGTGGCCATGTGTGTTGGACCAACCTATAAAGGAAGTATAATCTCACCCAATTAACTTTGTATATGCCTAATGAATCCACTGATAACTATGTCCATCAAGGTAATATCCTACTCTGAATATCCCAAATGCTAAAATAATGTCATAGTACACATATTCACACTAGATCCATTATTATTGAGAACACTATGAATAGGATGATTATGAATGTAATCTCTGATAGAGAGTGCATGATAATTTGAATCATTCTCAATGATCTCCTTCTCTGAGAAGGAGATGGAAGGTCTAGTTAGAACTCTAAAATTGTATACACCAATCATGTTACTCAAAGGATGTGTCTCAACTAAGGGTGCACAATATGTATTTGGTGGGGGATGTGTAT
Organism: Torreya grandis; assembly: GCA_037957365.1. Lineage (NCBI taxonomy): Eukaryota > Viridiplantae > Streptophyta > Pinopsida > Cupressales > Taxaceae > Torreya > Torreya grandis. The sequence continues at coordinate 234,004 of JARHVA010005431.1, forward strand.
GATATGCATGGTGAACCCCTGATGTGTTCCTCATCTCTTGTTTAGAATGTTATGGAAAAGGATCTAAAAAGATATTTAAAGATTTATCTTATGTTTGCTTTGCATGAGGAAATCTATCAAATCTTCTATATTGTGTCTCAAACTGATGCATCTATTTGTTGTATGGCATGGTACCCTATGAAACTTACAAAATGCATGCTAATCATATCCCTATGGAAAAGGATTTGTTGGGTCAACTTCCCAAATAGAAGGGAGAGATATGATGTTACATTATAATAGTTGTTGTAAAACTTTGGTTGGAGAAATTGGTAGATTGGTAAAAGTATGCTAAGGAGGTGCTAGTAAAACCATTTATTAAGGGGGCTCGAAATCCATATTAACTGTCAATTGATTATAGCTCTTGCTATCATTGACCTTGACTTTGTATGGGACTTTGTTGTTACTATTGTTTATTATTTTTGAGATAATTTTGTGCTTCAGTTTTCCCATTTAAATTAGTTTGACTTTTCTTTCCTTTAGTGTGTGACATAATTGAATGAAGGAAGAGAATCTTTTAACCATAATTGATTCATGCAAAAATGGTAGAAGACTCTATTTGAAGAGATATTGTAACTCTTGATGGGCTATGGGGTGATTTATCTTAGCCAAATAGTCTTATATTAAATAACATAATTTGCGAGATGTTCATTTGACTTTTGTTTCTATTGTGCAACTTGGGCGTATTAAACTTTATCACCAATGTTAATGTTGAAATGAGCTAGGAACATGTCAGCTAAAGGATTGAATGCATTGACCAACTAATTTAATAGACTATAAAACCATTTTAAAACATAATCTTTGAGGCTCCATGTAAATATCTTGGTAAGTAGCCAGTCATTTGGTATATAGTTCAAGCATGCTATGTGAAAAGATCTCAAATGTGTCTCTAGATCACCCTTACCATCATATAGAGTAAACTTGGGTTGAACAAAACCTTGTGACAAGGGTGTAGAAGAAATGTGATGTGTCAATGGTGTATGTAGTAGATCAAAAGAATCCAAAGCCTATATAGGTCTAGAGGCACCTTATTCAAGATGTAGCACCTTGGATTGAAATATATTATCTCTTGCACAAGGGCTACCACATCAAGAGACAAAGATGTACTAGTTGTAGCTGGTGGCATAGAGGTAAGTTGGGCTACTATAGGGGGTTGTTAAGATGTAGTTATCCCTGTATTGTCATTCTTAACTAGTTTCTCTATGGTTTGGGAAGATTGACCATTTTTCACTCTTTATTATTCTTCTTGTAGTATTTTCAGTATGTCATCTTGAATATCAGGGTGTTTAATTAAAAACTCTTAAAGTTCCTTTTTATCAGTTTCATCAAAACCATTGTATTGGACGATTGTTAAGGTAGGAAAATAATTTGAAATTTGATTGAATTTTTTGCAATAATTTTTAAAAGGCAAAGTGATAGAAAAGGCAAGTACTGAATATAAGAAATGTAAAGTCCTAAAAATAATGAACTAGAAATTACATAAAAAGGATACGAAGCTCATAAACATGTAAGGTGATACCTCAAAAATAAATTGGACTGATTAAATGCACTAGAGTTTGAAATATGTTTATTTTAAAATTTTACTATGAAAATTTGAAATTTAAAGTGAATTTTTGAGTTAGATATGTAAGTAAAAAATCAAAAATTTATTAGAAAATTTGTGATTTAACAGGACCTAGTATATGTAACTAGGGTTTAGAAAAATAAATGTTTATGAAAATTAATATTGAATTTCTAAATTTGAAGTGAATTTCTAATTTTAATATGCTAGTAAAAAACTAGAAAATTATTGGAAAATTATTGGGAAAATACTGGGACCGAGTATGGATAACTAGGTTTTGAAATAAAATTATTTTAAAATTACTACAAAATTTTAAAATTTAATGCTAATTTTTTATTTTATTATGCAAGTAAAAGATTTAAAAAAAATTAAAAATTAGTAGGAAATTTACCCTAGGGTTTTTATGTGAAAATGAAGTAAGTCGGTTCACCAAATGATTTAGTAATTTTAGGAATATTGGTGTATTATTCCTAGTTTAGTTGAAGGGTCTGAGTAGTAAAATTAGCAAATAAATATGAAATAATTAGGATAATAATTTTTTTAAATTAGATTATAATTTTAACCTTTCTAAAAATAGTAATAAGATGGAAATAATAAGACTTAGCTGAAAACTAGCTAATACGATTGAGACAGGGTCTAAGATTCAATGTACAAGACTAGGAGACTATCATAAACTAAGATTTAACCTTTATTTGATGATTATATAGGAGTGCCAAAAGTGGATCAGAGTGGAATCAGTGTTTTATTCCACCTTTACCACTATTTTCCTAATGACCTGAGCTTTCTAAGTTTTGTTCATCAAGTATGTGTGACCTTGTCTATGAAGTTTTGGTAGCTAGAAGTCTATAGAGCTCCTTGTAGAGCAGATTTTATCTGCAAAACCTATACTCCATTATGCTTTGACCAATTTTGATAAAGATGGGTGAGGGGGGGTTAGTGTGTGTAAAATTCACTGAATGTGTATCCACACCCCTTGTGTGGATATGTTGCCTACATACCAATACTCTAAAGAGGGATCAAGCCATATGTATTTCTCCCACTTGATGTGCTTTATGAAATAGAGTCTATGAAGATGTAAAATGATAAACTAGATGTACTTGAGGTGTTTGGGGATTGGTGTAAGTATTTGAATAAGAATTTAAGTATATTAGTTGGTTGTATGTAGAGAATAGGGAATATTGCTTGAGTAGTCTTGCTTACTTAGTGATATTTGGCAACCCTTTCCAAATGATATTTGAATGGGCTTTTATAAGGATCTATTGGTCATGGGTTGAATGTGCTCATATTAGGCTGACAAGGATAAGGATTGGGAACTAGATAGAATTGATTATTGGGGCCAAAATTACACTTGAACAGGAGCACCAAAAGTGAATATGAGTGTCACTAACACTATTGTCCAAGTGTGGTGCTATTATTCTTAGCTAATGGGACCTATGGGGATGGATTAATCATGGATAAAGGGGTCTAACTCAGTTGAGATCAATTTTTTAAGGTTATAGATGTCTTAGTATTAGTGAAAATATGCCTATGAGGGTCATGAGAGAAAATAAGAGGGACCTAAGGGTTGGATGCCATTAGCCACACTCAAATTACTAATTTTCACATCTTATATGACTACATATATCAAAGCATTTGAAGATGAATGGTGAAATCTTGAGAAACTCCCCTAGTTCTTATTTGGAATGGTGAATTTCACCATTATGAAACACTTTTGTGTAGTACAATTGGTACTCATAAATGGTAACCACTCTAGCTAGCTAAACTTCCTTACACATTTTTAACCAAGTACTTATGAGATGCAATGAGAAAAATCCCTAACATGTAGTAGGTGGACATCCTAGTGAAGGATATGGATGTGAAAATACATAGGATGAGGAACCAATATGTGTGCCTAAGAGGCAAATCAACCAAAGATGAGGAGGATGACTCGAATGGAACTAACATCTATCCCCTCAAAATATAAGTCATCTTTGGGCATATCCATAGGATCTTCTATGAGATGAAGCCAAGTAAGGAGTGCATGTATGAATAAATATGATGACCTCCCCCTTTGGGTTAGCAAATAAGGAGATTTTGCAATAGTGGCATAAGGAAAATCCCCCCAGAAGAAGTGGGGAGAAACCCTAGAGGAAATACAAGAGTGAACTCAATTGAAGATCACCTTTGGTGTTGAATCTACTCCCTCTGCACCTAAGAAGAAGCACGTGATCTTCATGTCAAGGAACACTTCTCCCAAGCTAAGGTAGAAGAAAAAGAATTATAAGGGGCCAATGCTAATGCCCATAATAAACGTGTTAAAGATGAAGTTACAAGAGGTACATGAGAAAGAAAAAGTGCAAGGGTCACATGAAGATATGGAAGAGGAAGAAGATGAAGGGATGAAAATATATATTATCTAAGAAGAAAAAATAGAGGAAGATCCCAACATTATAAAAATTCATTAGGCTATCCAAGGTCATACTATTATCATGCTTGGGAAAGTAGAAAAGCCATCAAGAACCCCACCCATAGAACCTACAATGCAACCTCCATGAACTAAAGAGGAAAAGAGGTACTGAAGGATGGAAATGGGCCTCATTAAGGACCATATAGAGGTGGTGTTGAACCTAGATCAGAAAATAAAAGCCATGAAGGCCAAGGTCATGACATCATAGGAAATTTCTCAAGTAGAGGTCAAGGAGATAAGGGTTGAGGAGGAAAATATAGCCGTAACAGTGAAAAAGAGGAAGGCATAGATAAAGAAGGCCCAAAAATAAAAATCAAAGAAAATAGAGGAAGAAAAGAGGGTTATTACAAGCATGTAACCCTTAATAAAAAAATTGGTAGATGCACCTAGCATCCCCACCATCATAGTGGAAGAATCTGCACCACAAGTATGCCCAAGTAGTGAAGGGGCACCTAGAGATATGAAAGGTGATATTGGCACTTTAAGAGAGCAAACAGCAGGTGTAGTAGATACCTAATAGACATGAGAGGGATAAGTTGGCACCAATAAAGAAGAAAAAGTGGATAAAGCGGACAATTCCAAAGAAACCTTATGGGATCAAAGAGGAGAGACCTCAGAATAAGGCACTTGACAAATCACTAGTGTTGAAGAAGAAGAATAGATGGAGCTCCCCATCACTAAAGAAGAGGACATCAAGTCAAGCCTATGAGAGAAGGGACATGATGGGTTTATTGAGAAGGATTATTATATGATGGAATATATTCCCTCCATAACTTTCATGATAAGGACATGCTAGCAACTATCCTTTTTATTTGATATTTATATGGATGAGCCTCATTTTTAGGTACCGTAAAATGCAATCCTAAGCATGGATCAGCCAAAGGAAGGGCATGGATACCTTCTTATCAACCCCCACATAATGAATCCAGTAAGGTCAGCTAATGCCCTCATTCAAATGGACTCTGAGGTAGCATGGAAGAACATAATTAACAATGTTAGAGCCTCAAGTTGGAAGAAGATCATGATAAAGGTATAGCAGGAGATCAAGGCCATGAAATTTAAGTTGTAATAACTAGCTGAGCATGTAGAGGAAGCCAAACCATCCCTCCTACACAGCATCAACACTTCAATTTTTTTAGAGTTTGATAAGTTATGTGTGCTAGTGGAGTAGATGCTTCCAATATTGAAGGAAGATTCAATTCTAGAATAAGAGGAGGACCCTTGTGTTATCATAAAATAAAATCTTATTTCAAATCTTGAAGAGGTGGAAGACCTTTTCACAAATCTTGAAGAGGGCACAAAAGTAGTTGATCTAATATTTTGGAATTTTTCCACCCAAGAATTAGTCATTAACATGCACCTCAAAAATGAAAATGGGATAAAGACAAAATAATGACATAGGCATACACTGTGATCAAGGTTGAGCACATGTAAATAATGGTGCAAGTCAATACATTGAAAACCCAAATCAAGACCCAGGAATAGGACCTGGAAGAACTCTTTCATGACTTATAAACAAAGGCTTGTGAACAAGGAGTGATCTTGAATGGATGCATAACAAAGGCAAAATAAAGGCTAGAGGACCTTAAAAAATAGTTGGATCAAATTGACATACTCACCCTTGATGTTGCATCCATATAAATATATGGCACTATAGAATAAATCAAGCTCATAATCTAGGGATTTGAGGACTTCAGAGTGGAACTAAAGAAATGTGTGCCTAGTTTTTATGTGTCATAATCACTAGAAGGATCTGAGGGTAGACTAAAAAGTTTATATGGGGTAATGTTAGGCCCCAAATCCATTTATGTTTAGGATCCATGCCAACACAATATACACTTGGGCTCAAGTAAATAACTTGATATGATTTTTATTTTATCATCTTATGGCACCAATTAGAAAGTAGCTAACTAACTACCTTCTAACTCAATCATCATCAAGAATCAAGCACACAAGAAAATCATGGCTCATTTTAAGTAGGGTAGTAGATTTAATGGAATGATTACATCTAGCACCAACTCAGTAATAGGCATGATCCATTCACCATGGTACTAAGACATCCCAAAACACTATAAATCCAAGCTAAATCCAATTAGGAAAAGAGAGGATATTAGAGTAATGAAGCCCTGTAAGATTGTTTCTAGATGCTATATTGGCCATTAGAGCTTAGATTTTAGTTTGGGATGTCATTGAGGCTCCCCATTATAATGCCCAAGCTTGCCTATGAGCCTCTAGGCCTTTAAAAGTTTCAAGATGAGCATTTGCTTAGTTATATTAATATATAATATGTATTTGAACTCCATTAAATGATAATGTCTTTGAACAAGTTTTACAATAGTTGTAAGGTTTAAACATTATTTTATGAATATTAAGTTTCAATTATTTTTTGACCTATCCTGTCCATAGCATTCATGTAGCTCATGATGTCATCTGCACCTTATTTATAAAATTCTCTAAGTATAGGAAAGACCCCATGCCTCATAATGATATCTATGCAAAAGTGAAATCTCAAGCCTAAGCCCTTCATCTAATTACTCCTTTTAACCCTCCAATCACTTGAATAGCACTAAGTTAAGGAAACCAAAGGCTTATGCCCATGAATCTCTAAAACCACTTCACATAGGCTTACATGTAACAAATAATTAGGTCCACCCTAGAATGTCTTACATCCATGAATGTACCACCATCATTTCACTAACCAAAGTCCCTTGAGGATAGAGTTATGCCATGGCAAAATAGCCCAACACCATCCCCAATCCTTTTTTCATTGTGCTTCAGGTGAGCGCATAAGGCTTGCACCTTATTTAAAGTAACACCAATGCAATTGAGTGACAAATGTTAAGCACTAAAATATTAATCAAGGCTTTCAACCACATTATAACAAGTCTAGATCTAACTTGGAATAGCTAGATAAGTGTCTGACAAGGCCCATGACTAAGACCCCCACTTTTATAGAACATTAGTTATTGTAGAAGAGATGACTAGTCTACCTTATAATTGAATCACTCAAAGAACTTATCTCCCAATTCATCCCAGGTGGTGATGGAGTTGGGTGGTAGGTATTGCTACTAATCAAGAGATCACCCTTTGAAAGAGGCAACTAGTATCCTTAGACCTAAGTTCTACTATGTGACATAATGTATAGTACATATGTTTGCAACATCTTGAAGATGTTCTATCACACTTTTAAAATATTCCCCTAAGAATCTAGGGAGTTCCATCAATGAATTAGTTATAATAGGATACCACATAGCTAGGGATATTAGAGGGATGAGTGGGCTACCATTATTCCATGTCATGAAGTTCCTCAATTATTCCTATATAGCCATCTATTGTGGTTGTTGTGTTACACTTGATCCTATGGTTTTTTGGAAAGTTGTAGCTACCAAAGGTGGTGATAACAAGCCTAGATTATTCATTTTTTATGACCTTGTGATGGTTATATGGATCATACATTCTAGATTCTAGTCAGGTAGACTAGTAGTTGGGGTCCCACTGGGCATGCTAGAAAATAAAAACTATTGATGCCTAAAACTTTCTCTCTAGGTGAACATCTCTCTATGGGAAGCTTAAAGATGTGGGACTCAAATTTAGTATATAAGCAACCTCTAGGGTTTTAGAAGCCATCTCTTTAGATCAATTTGGGGATGAAAAGGGATAAGAAGGAAATGAATAATAAAACTAAAATAAACTAACTATGGTGATGCACTGAGATCTTTAAAGTATTGACATATAATTACATAAAATAATTTGAATATTCAAACATCATAGACTATTAAAGGAGCATATAAATGAATTAAAGTCTATAACACAAAAAAAAACCAATACTATAAAATTAGAGAAAGGAAACAACAAACAAAAATAACTTTCCACTCATTTTGACATAGAACACCACATCTTCTTCATTGTTATGTGGAGAACCAATTACAAAAGGCCTCAAGGGAATAGTATACAATATTCAATATTACCCATGAGGGGCACCTACTAAGGTCATATAATGAAAAATGCAAACTGTTTCTACTTCTATTCTAAAACTAGACTATTATAAATGGTTGCTCTTTGATAATAACAAAACATAGTTATTTAGCTACCATCCCCTTATAAAAGAAAAGAGCTCTACCTATATATGTGTAGTAGCCTTATGAGGAAATGACACTTGGAACCAAGTACTCATGCTCATGATGAGGTCATTATAACTGACTAAGGATCTCTAGATCATGAATGAAATCAGCCCTTCAAATCCTAGAAATGGCATGATTGCAAAACCTTATGATGTCCACTACACTTAAAAAAATCATTGTGGTGATATGTGTATGCCTCCCAAACTACCTATAGCATGCTTTTTAGGAAAGGGTGTCCCACTCCTCTCATCTAATGACACTACTCAAAGGTTTGACAGGAAAATTTTGCTCTTGAGGATAATTGGGCTAACGCATGGTGATTTCACTTCCTTTTTGTAATTACTTGGCGGGTCCCCTTCTCATCTCCACTAGCCAATGGCACGATCCTAAGTCCTAATAAAATATCCTTTGATATTAATGAGTGTTTTGATACTAAATGGTGAGTTGGTACCCTATATGGAATCCAATTATTCCTTTTCAAAAATGAGTGTGGGAGCACCATGTGGAAAGTCCACGACCCTCTTTACAACTAAAAGGTGGGCCCTATTTATTATCCCATCAGCCAATGGCACTGTTTAAAAGCTTGACAAAAATAAATTTCCCTTGGATAAGTGTTGGGACACCACATGTCAAGTGGGTTTTTATCTTGTGGAAGGTAAGAACATATTTTTTTTAAATGTGCATTGGGATACCACTTGGTGATAGTGGAGGGAAGCTGAGACTAGGCTAAAATATAAAAGGGATCCTAGGAAAAGAGAAAGTTGAAAGCACAACTATAAAACTTTACCAAGCATGTCCAAGATGCAACACTAACTATTATAAAACTCAAAAATGTGGATAAAAATCCATAATTACCTAGTGTGATTATTGAAACATGTAGAGGAATCTCCCAAGTACCTCTATGTGAAATTGGTCTATCAAAAGAGTGAGTAGAAGCTACAAAAAAAACCCTTATTTCTATTATTTTTGATGTAGCAGGTAGGTTTGACCAGGTCAAATCATGAAAATGATTATAGGATGATGTGTGAGACTTTTATTTTTTTTAATATAATTTTTTGAGTAGGTTATATACTTCAAATATACTAAACTGGTCATGGAATTTGACATATCACTAAAAGACCTAGTGAGGAGGATAGTGAGAAAAACTAGGTAGAAGTGAAAATAATATTAGGGATGAGTTTTCATGGATTAGGAATAGATAAAATTTCATGTATTTTTTTTAAATACCTATAACACATTTCCATATTTGTTAGATGTTTTGAAGGTCATTGAAAATGTTGTTCACAAGATGACATGTCTAGTGAAGATGAGACAATGAAGGTGTAAGGTTGAGAGATTGGTATGTAAGACTAATATTATCACTAAACCATGGTATATTTATATATTAAGGTTACTTAATTATATAATATGATCATCCACATGAATCATAAGTCTATAAAAGTGAACACATAGGTGTTGAAAGTTATAATCATCATGACTAGTACATAAGGCAGAATGGCAATTCTAAGTAAGCAAGTGAGAGTGATGAGTTGGAGGCTCTTTGATCTTAGATGAATAAAAAAATACACATAATATTATTTTTTTATATATATATTAAATATTAATTCTTTATATAAGGATGATAATTAGTATAATAATTTGAAATATGGAAGCCAAAATGACGTATATATGGCTATGTAAGAACTGTGAAAGAGAAGGTGAACAAATTGATCTACAAGACCAATAGTTGACAATATAAATTGTGATATATATATTTTATGATGTTATAAATTTCACATAGTAACTATTATTTTTTATTATAATTCTTGGAAGTGTCCTTGCAAGAATTAAAAACAACATTCATTAGGACTATGTTTTTAAGGATTACGGCAGTTTTATGTGTGTTTGTAAGATTGATGTTTATGAGTCATTATGCTCAATTTGGAAGTGTTTCAATAATATGATGATGATATATATATTACGTTGGATATTATACATGCATATTTAGTTTTTTAAAGTTCCTATACTAATGTTTTAGGTCAAGTTTCTAATGACTGGGTTCTGAGCAAATTGGCAATTTTGAGTAAGCTTTTTAATGAGGTGTTCCTAAGCCTTTGGATCTTGAGTGATGGAGTATAATTTTTTTGAAGATTACCAAAAGGTCATGAATTTTCCATCCATATATTTATTTTTCCTATAATATTTTTTTACAATTTGTTTAAGTTTCATTTTTGAAGATAGTGTTTTGGGGGTAATTAGGCCTAATAGGTCTTTAAGGCCTAATGGTGCTTTCAAGGTGTGAGCAAAGGATTTGTGAATTATTGAGCATGGATAATGTTATTTGATATTTACATATAATTTTTTTTAATTTTTTAGTTCTTTTTTAATTTCATCTAATCCATATAGGTTCAAGTTGTTTCATGGAGAGGATAGATGTAATGCATTAGGTCTCTATCAGGCCTAAAAGAAGATTGAGGTCTAAATGTGTTTGGCTGACCTAATGGTGATCCTAATTTTATTTTTTATTTTATTTAACATGTCCTAATACATTTTTTGGGTCTGAACCTCATGGATTAGTATCTTATATGTCCAAGACTGTAAGTGATCTTGTGATGTGTATTTATACAAGGCCTAACTGGCTTAATTATGTATTTAGTAAAAAAGACACCTATGAGTGAAGAAGAGGGTAGATTGTGAAGAAGTGGGAGGTATTTAATACCACAATAATAGGAGAGATAAAATATTATGAACATATAACATAGTTAATACATGTGTATGTTCAAGGTCAATTGACCTAATAAGCCTAGTAAGAGGCATATTGAGCAAGGAATCCTAGAAGGCTGTTTGAAAGAGATTGAAAAGTGTGAAGAGAAAATAAAGGTGATAATCATAATTTGAGTGAGAAAAAGGTTTCCAAAGGTGATAAAATGTTATATGTGGTTGATTTGGTGTTGAGTCACCTAAGAGGTTGGTCCCTCCTTGTAATTTGGTGCTTGTTAAAGGCCTAGTTGAGTTGGTGCTTGACTAGTGAGGGGTTGTGATATAGGAGCATCACTATAAGTTTGTCCTAGTAGTCCAAAATCTCATTCTAAGTAACAATTATCCTCATTGAGTCCTTGAAAGTTTTATAGGTTTATTGGATTGTTTTACCTCCAAATACTTTATAGTTAAATTGTTTCATGTAATTATGTAGTTAAATAAATAATTGTAATGGTTGTTTTAAGGTCTATTAATAGGTTTTCAACATTAAAATAAGTATTATATAGGTTATATATGTCATAGTTATCTTTGAGAGTCAAAATTATTAAATTTATATTTTTGAAAATTTACTTTTTTATCTTAAGGCAAGAGGTTAAGGAAAAATCTAAACAAAATATGATCATTTCAAGCTTAGAGAAGACTTCAACAAACTGATTGGTTCAAAACTACCTTGGAGGATGTGATTAATGTGATTAATAAGCATAAAAGGATAGTTTTTCCATGATTTAAAATAGAGTTTAAGAGAGGAGATTGTGTGTAAGATCCTTCCAATACAAGGTGCAGGTCTATAAGCACCATTTTCTTGTAAATAAAGCACTCATGGAAATTGAACATGCTCATAAATTATAGACTATATCTACACACAAAGCCCCTTTTTACATCCCAAGAGTTACATGAGGTTGAAAAAAGGATTATAAAGGTTTATATGGGTTGTATAAGACCTATTCCAAGTTTTATAAGTGAATTAAAGCTTTTATCATCTATAAACAATCACTTTAAAGCTCTCCGGCTTTGAGTCTACCAAGAAACCCTAAACAATGGTAAATTGTCTTTTTCTCAATTTTGAGCCCTTAATTAATCATATAAACCTATGATTATATATTTGATATATTTTATAGATTGTTAAAATTTATTTTAAGGCAATGGAACCTCTATATCATTATTTATACCTGATTGTGTTTACAACTCACCTATAGATGTTCATACTCTAAGACAATAAGAAACAAAAATGCCTTATACTCCTAAAATTTAGGTCTTAAGAGGTTAATTTAATTTGGGAACACATTTTAAATTATTTTACATACATTTTATAATACTCACTTTTATTATTAATCTCATAGTTTAAGGTTTGACCTATTAGAGTACCAATCTGGGCTCTGGGTCTAAACAGGCCATTGATGGTTATTACCTTGAATTGCTTGGAGTTTAATCCATTTGGGAAACTAATACAAGAATTGGTTTCACATAGGTACCTTAAATTTTTTTAATGATACTTATGATCCTACCTTGAACCATTCATGTCCTTGAATTTGTAAGTCACTCTTAAGTATTCACCTTTGAGGATTGTGTGTAAGAGTTAATTGTACAATCATCATTCCTTAGTTTACAAGCTTAATAAGCTTAAAAAATTGTTTATAAATGTGAATATAAATGGTTAAAACCTTAGGGAGGTGAGATTAATTTTTTAAATTGATTCAAAACCAATCAAGTGAATTTAAGAGTCCCTTGACACACATGCAAACCTACAAGACCTAAATCTAGGTCTAGAAAAAAATTAATTGAGTTTGTGAGAGTTTCACTTGATCAAAATTAACCAAAATTTTAAATATAACATATTTTGAGGTCCTCTAAGTTAATCAAAAATATATATCATTTTAGGGTTCGTACCAGTATAGAATCTGAGAGTGGGGACTTGAATAAGCCTAATTAAGGGAAAATGAGAGTTGGAATGAACAAGAAAGTGGGTTTGTGTAAAGAGTTGAAATATAAAACTTGGTAGATTTAATAAAGGCCAAAATGGATCCTATAAAATGGTTCAATTTTCATGGTATTTTTATTAGGATTTTCAAAAAAGGGGTATTTACATCAAATTAGGGCTAGTAAAGAACTAGTCAAGAAATAAGCATTGTAAGTGGAATAGGAAGATTGAGTGAGATAAGTGTAGGAACAAAGAGGTAATAGTGTTTCAAGAAATTAAAATAATACATTTAAGTCATCCTAAACTAAATCAATGTATTTAACCTTTCATAATAATTCTAAGAGTCATTTTAGGCCAATGAGGTACTAGTGAGACAAATAAATGGATCAAAGAGAGAGCAGAATACATAAATGTATGATGCCATTAATTGGGTTGGTGCTCCTTATGGGGTTAGTTCCTCACTAAATCTTGATTCATTTCTTATAGGGCTATATTCCAATATTTTTTACAATGGGTTTTATCCCCGATGAGGGTTTCCCACATATCTTTTGTGTTCATATGTTGTATGCTTATGTGGATGCTTGTTTATGCATTAGATGATGTATGTGTTTGAATGAATGTTTAATGAATGTTAAGTGAAATTGAATAATTGTTTTAAAGGCACTTATTCACCCCCCCCCATATTATTTTTTGTGCTTTTAATAGGCAAATTAAGATCTTGGTTTGATCCTTTAGTAATTCAAACCTATATATGTTTTGTACCTATGAATTTGATCAATTAGATGCTTGATAGAGTGATTTTGATAAGTTTCCTTTGTCTATTTTTTAATTTTATAGGTTTCATAGGTGAGGAATGAATTATGTTTTATCTTTCATTTATATCAATCCCTTTTAAGTATTAACTTGCACTAAATCACTTAAGCTAACCATTAAGATATGTTGCATTTACAAATTTGATGACTTTAGGACATTGGATACTTGTGATGGGATAGGAGAGTAATGTCAGTGTTACTATTTGACCCAGGCATTAGTATCTATGGAGTATAAGAACATGTACAATTTTATAACTTGCATATATAGAATACACGTACATTTTAATCATTCTAGGCAAGAAAGAAGACTTGGATCATCAATATAAGGTTGGTTGGACTAAGAGATGTAGGCCAAGGGGCACAAAGATGGATTAGATACAAAACTTTAGAAAGTGGCAAATGTAGAGAACTAAGAGGAACATCCAAGGTCTAAGTTTACCAATTTTTCAATACTAAGGTGCTCTATAATCATAAAATATTATCCACATAAACATATGGAATACAACTTTTATGAACAATCTTACATGCAAAAATCATTTTGATTGAACATAAAACACTCTTTTAATATGAGGAGGTTTCCCATTCATCTAATCAATGTCAACTCCTAAGGGGTCTACCAAGTTTTCCCCTCTTAGTATTGATGTATTGAAGGCATTAAAAACTATATGAAGTGCACACTTGCTTGGGTTAGAAGCATCTTATACTTGCATAAATCTCATTATTTGGAACATAAGTGGCCTTGGTGACTTAATTATAAAAATTTTAAGCTTAATTGTCACCAAGATGCTCAATATAAGTTATTAAAAATGGTTCTATCAATACCCTACTCAAACTTATGATCTATGGTGGGTACACATCTTTCCAAAATGGTATATAAGAGCACCTTAAAAATATGGTCAAACCAGCCATATAAAAACTCTAGGATGTTATCAGTTTCCCCAAGGTACTCACTAAATGCACATAAAAACCTTAATTCAAATGGAATAATCTAACCATAACCAATTTCCATGGCTTAGGTTTCATCTCCATTATGTTTCTTTGAATTTCGATCCTTCTAAATCCAAACTTAGAATCATATATTCATGGTAATTCAAGAAATTGATATCATTAATTGGTGCCATCCTTTTGAGGAAATAAAACCTCATACTAAAAATCAATATGAAAACCCATTTCATTATTATTATGAAAAATACCTTTATATAATGCATCCCTTATTACTAGGAAATTCTCAACATTTAAAAGCATGTAATCCCTACACCATTCTTCGTATTATTGATCAAGGTTAGTCTAGAACTCAACAATCCAATCAAGGTGTAGTAAGATTATGAATGAGAGGAATTAAAAAAATTCACTCCTATGATGCCTTAAGTCATTTTAACACACATGCATATCTATAATTATTATTATTCTCAAGGAATGCATATAACTACTCATAAAAGAGAAAGGTCACCTGAAATAGTCATCCATGTCCATAGTTCAAACAACACAATCAATGCCAATATATATACTCAAATAAAATATAATATATCTACCATTAAATTAAAGGTATGATCTTATCTTATATTAATTTTATTACTATCATAGGCATCCTACCCATATATGTGTTACCACCATAGGATCAACACTTTCCTTTGTGAATTAAGAGTTTATCTCTTAATTGTCAGATAGCTCAATTATCAAGGGTACATAAATTCTTCAATAAGATATAAATATAATAAAGTAAACTTTAGTCTTATAGAAATGATGGAAACAACTTTCATATCTATTTTAAATTTATATCCTTAGATTATTCAAGAGACGTTTTATAATAGGTAATAAAGTTGCTTAGTCATTATTCTAGCATAATTGTTAGTTATACCCACTTGGTCTTAATCATGTCATAAAGTCTACATGTTCTTAAAATAAAATTATCCACAAGGGATCACCGTTACTTCTCTCAAGGTGAAAACAATGTTCATAATAATTATTTTATATATAATACCTTTTAAGTGGGAACCCATGTGTGATTTTACAAGACACTTAGTCCATCTATCTCTACTTAGTTATCCAAACTAAGATTGTTTATGGATTTCCTTAACGATATCCATCCTGGACATGTGAATGAGATAAATAGTCAAAGTTTAAAACCTAAATATGATACCACAATTTTAAACCCCACTAGGATAACTAATAGTTACACTAATTTTTTTGATCACATGAAATTGCTCATAAAATCATTTACAGCTATTTGTTTATCGCTTGACAACTAGATAAATCTAAAACAATAAATGTTGTAATAAAATTAACCTAATAGATAAATCCAATATATTTATTATGCATAAAAAATTTACCATAAATGAGGTCTAATTAAACATATTTAAATTTGATGTAACATGGAAACATCTCTCAAGTTGTGGGTGACCTATGGGAGAGATGAGTCTCTAGATTAAAGGGGTAGCTCCCTTGCACCATAACTACAACTAACCACTAGTATATTTTCTTTGAAATAAATTGGATAGAGGTGATTAACACTAACCTAATATATTTTATGCACCAATATTAAATCCATAATACTACCATGAACTTTCACTATGAAATGTGATTCACAAAACTGATCTCAACACCCAAGGTTTCTCTAACAAAAGTGTTTCAACATGAATGTAAAATGTAATGTATTTCTCAAGGTGGATGAATAATAGGTATGATTATAGAAAATATTACTCTTAATTACACTTAAATACATATAAAAAAACTATGTACACTTCATGTGACCTATTAGAGGGTAGACTACTTGTATAAAACACGAGAGAGTGAGATAAACAAAAGGAGAGATTACTATCACTTGACATTCAACTATGAACTAATTCACGCACTAATAAAATAAGTAGAGAAATAAAAACCATATTTAAATATTTTATTCAAATTAAAAATTAGTACTCAAACTATCAGGGATTTACCACATCGTATGTGGATACTTTACAAATCCAAAAGTGGTTAGTTATATAGAGAATTATGAAGAGAGAGAGGGGGTGTAGTAGAATGGATTGAAAAGTGTCCTCATAAGTTAAAAAAGAAATGATTTATATAAAAATCTTAAATATACTTATAAATCCATGTTTCTCACTCCTAAATATGCTCTAACCCTCAAAGTGGCATAGGAGATAAAACTTAACTTGACACCTTGACTAGCTTCTTGAAAATTACCCTTCTTTGCACAAGAAGAGTGACAAATGGACTTAAAAATCATAAATTTTATATTAATGACTTAATACCAACTAATTATACACCTATCATTCCTTAATAAATTATTTTTATCTAATATTTCATCATTCATATGCATAAGTGTCTTAAAACTCCTCATTTTCCATGCCTAGCTTGGTCCAAGTGGCTCAAAACTCAAGTTCATATTCTCCAAGTCACTATATCTCCATGGATTGTCTTAAAATATATTTTTAGATGTGAAAAAATCCATTTTGGTTCTTGGAACAACTCCCAGGACTCCATTTTGCTCCTCAAGCTCTCACTAGGTATATTTTCCTTGTAGCCCTAAAAACCTATAAACCTTATTGTGTAGAATAATGTATAGAGTATAATAAAAATAACAAGGGTATATTCTAGGACCCAGTATGGCCTTAAATATTCATGTTAAATTTCATGTTCGTATTATGAGCGTAATTTTATTTTTCTACTTTTCTCTCTCCTCCATTAGGCCTCAATTAAGCCTCCTTACCTAGAACCCTATTTTCTATTCCAGACCTATCCCACACATTTTAAATCACCTAAAATCATTTTATTAAATTTAATAATGATATAACTAACCTCCATGTCAATTTTTAGGTCTTGAGACCTTGTATAAGTGTGAGAACCATGAAATGGCCTTGCCACCTAATCTCATTTTAGGCTTCTTTGAGAATGCCTTCAAAAATGAGATTTTTTTTACCTCTTATAGAATATATTATGAATATTTTTAGGATTTAATAGTTTTAAAACATCCCAAATGGCCTCCTCTAATGGCTATAATTTTTTTCTTTGCTCAAAACCCTTATAAAACACTAAAATTCATGCAAAGTAGGGCATTTATTATAGTCTATACAAATACAAGTATGGAAAAATTACATATTGAGAACCTAATTTGAGTCCTAAAAAACATCCATTATTTTTAAAGATCAAACTATGTCATTAAAAGTGATTTATAATCCCATTTCCCTTGACTGGTCACTATTAGGGTTTTAGGAGTGTTTTAGGCATGTTTCATTCTTAAGGATTGTTCATAAACAACAAATCATATTTATCTCTCTTAATTCCAAAATATTGTTTTTAGGGTACCCATATATCACATCCAAACACCACTGGGTCC
Source organism: Torreya grandis (assembly GCA_037957365.1). Taxonomy (NCBI): domain Eukaryota; kingdom Viridiplantae; phylum Streptophyta; class Pinopsida; order Cupressales; family Taxaceae; genus Torreya; species Torreya grandis. The sequence goes on from JARHVA010005431.1 coordinate 251,973, forward strand.
CATGAAAAACTTCATGAAAGTTTTGAGTGTGAGAATGTGCTCCTCGGGTTGCAAGCAAGCCATTTGAGAGGGGTCTACGCTCTTAGCCTTTGTTCATGCAGGTCAAAAACTTAAAACATAAATTTATGACACTGTACTAGATTTTATATATGTATATACCATCAATTAAAACCCATTATCTATATGTACGTGGTCAATATCACATTAAGTGGTATAAAACCTACCTTGAAATGCAGTCTTGCATGAGGGGAGTTTGAAGAAGGTCTTAAGAGGTCAAACTAAAATTTTATTTCTTCATTTATCCATTAATGATCCTAAAGGGTATATTGTTTTTATATAAACCTATAAAATCCATTCAAAACTTCATACTAACCTCACCCACCTTCTTTTATCATGACTGCTCTTTGATCTGTTTAGTGAGAATTAGGCTTTACAGGGCTAAATAGGGTTTCTAGCATTTGTTTTATGTCATGGGTTGAGGTTCTTATGGATATTAAAATATCACAATTAAATATTCTCAATATTTATATCTTATCTCAGATAATTTGGTACTTCAAATCGAACAACATCCTTTACTGACCAATATTAAAAGGCCTATATGCATAATGATTATGTAGGCATGACATAGGTCTCTGTTGTGACCAATCACTCTAGTCATTAGGTATGAGAGTATAAATTATATATTAATAACACTATGAAACCATTAAAAATGTAATTATTTCCTTCAAACCTTTCCATAGACCTTACCCTTCTTTAATCAAGCAAAAATCCTCATGAATCTAGGCAGACTTGTAGGTTGCTATTTGACTGTGTATAGAGACTTTGAACTCAATTTTGACCAGCCTAATTTGTCATTTAAACATTTTTCCTTATATATAAAAATTATACTATCACCTATTTTTCTACTTTAGATATACCTTAGAGCTTTTCATCATGTTTTGATCCTTCTCTGGGCTTGAACTAGTCTCCTTCTTACTAGCAACCTGTAGGTGTCTATGAACTGTAGGGTTACAATTCTGAGGTAATCAAATCCATTGAAATTTATTTAAGTCCCTTTCTCTAATTGGTTCCATATATTATATATAACCTCACTTAAACTTTCCCCTCACTAACTGTAGATGACACTTCTTCTCATATCTTGCACATAGCTTGTGATGCCCAAATTGGCTTGTAGGTGTTAGTGGGTTGTTTGAGCATTAGGCTTAAAACTTAGTCTTATCACTTTTTTATTATTCCTTTAAGGATTCAAACCATAATTTATATTTTTTTCACCATCTTTCCAACTTAGTTGGCCTCTTATGACACCTTCAGACTCCTTTTACCTTCTTAATTTCACACATAGTCATGTAAGTAACCTTTTAAGACTATGAACTTAGCCTCATGATCATCCCTTGACTTGCAACTGATCAAGTAATTTTAAATGGATTGTGTCCTATCTTCATCTACATTTAAGTTAGGTGTTTTTTTTTTTTGTATCATTATTTTTAGTTGAGCAATCATCCTTTAGTCCATAATGAGGACTTACAGGCCTAAAGCCTTTAGGTCTCTTTTATTTACACAGGTTATTTAGAGAGCCCATTATTAAACCTTGGTTTATATTATTTTATGTTCATCTTTTTACTCTTTTTCAACCTTATTAATATCTTATATTCCCTCTAACAATGCATCATATCATCTTCCACTTGTCCTTCTAGTTTATACAAACTTGTATATATAATCAACCCATAGATTGGTTTGTGTGTTAAAATTAGAGTCTCTCATGATACCATTCATGCCTTAAGAAGTATATAAATGTTATAAAATTATTTATGGGTCTCTGTCATCCCTCTCCATGGCTTATTCTTTATAACCCAGTATTATGGCATCTTCAACCTGTCTCTATAGTCTGTGCAGGCTTGTGTATGGTTGAAACACTTATGATTCTCATTAAAAGGTGTACTTGGACTAAGATATTCATTTTAACATACTTAAATTGTTAATTTTTGTCTTATAACCTTTTAATATGATATATCACTTATATTTGTGCCAAATTTCATAATCAAACATGTAGGGGATTGTTCAAACATTGACAATGTTTCCAAAGACTAGAATATTTTAAGACTATGAACAATAATCACATCTCAGATAAATATCACATGAAATCTATGAATTTTAGGTATATTCCATGAATTATGAAATATTTATAACCTCTGAAGATGATAAATATCTTAGGAGAACCAAAACTTATAGAAGGATTGACTCAAACACCCTATACATTGAGACATTTTTCCTCCTATTGAAGACACCTCATAGAGATGATTTATTTGATTAAATAACCATGAAAAGGAGATATTTTACTTCTTAATACATCCCTAAAAACCATTATTTTCCATCAAATTCTAAATTGGATAAATATATGCAAAATTAGACCCTACTTGGATGGATAAGTCATAGTGACCTATTATCACTCTTAGTGATAGTTCATAAAGGAGGGGATATAAATCTATAAACCAATGACATTAATTTAAATATTACTAGGATTTCTAACAATTTCCAAAGTTTTATCTTCTAATTGTCTCTCTCTCTCTTCTGGTTATACCATCCACTTCAATTTCACCTTTCTTAGCTTGTGAAGGTAGTGATGGATGAGAGAGAATGTATGGAGCATATATATGACATAAAACTTGGTATAAAGCTTGAAAGTTATTTTAAGAATCCAAATGGACACTCTAAAACCATTTCCAACTAAAATTTGATCTTCCAAATACATACACATACCCAAAAGTGCTTGTAAAGTGTCATTTTACTTAGTTTAGACATTGAAATATAGATGTTAGTTTATGACCATCCCTAAACATTATCTAACATATTTCTAACATTAGGTATGTTAGTATTCTTATTTAAATGTTTTCATTTGAATATGGTACGTGCAAATCCTCCAAATAGGCCAAAAGGTGGCCAAATTGTCATTTTATCATAATAAAAAGTTAATTCATGATATTATGACTTTAATGACAGCTAAATAACCTTTTATAATGACTTTAAACTATACCAAACCTTTGGAAATGTTTTACAACATCAAGACCTTGTAATTGACCCCTAGGACTAGGCAAGTATACATAAGACCAAAACTTGGACAAGGCTAGACAAGGACAAATATGACCATATAAAACTCTTTGGGACCATGAGAAGACCATATACAAGTATTTTTACAACCCTATGAAATTTTAACTTAGATGGATTGACCAATTTTGTCTTATACTCAAAATTTGATCAACAATTTAGTGATTTACAAGGGTAGCATGCCTGCAATACTAATGGATCAGTGACCTTATCCTCCCATTAGGCAATGGAGTCACCTTTATGCTATAATATAGAACTAACATGCATTATAAATATGTAAAAATCACACCAAACCACATAACAAGAAGAAAACACACTATTCCAAAGGCATTTAGGGAAAATCACACACAAAAAACTCAAAATAACACACCTAACCTACTATGTACAGACCTCAAAACATGTTTGAGGTGATGAAACAATTCCTCTTACTTCAAACAGGATCAAAAACAATATTCCTTAAGTCATGGTTACTCCATGAGAACAAGTCACCATATTATGAATGTTTGTCATAAAATTTTCTTGTGAAGGTGATCAAAGGACTTACCACTCATGGGACCTCTACTAGCTACAAGTGTATCACTTGAAACTCCTTTGAAGGGTTTTTTTAGCTCTTATTGATGTATTCTTGATAGTGTATCCTAGTTGATATCTTTTCTTCTCATTTTATTCTTGTCAATCTACTTCTTGGGAGTCATGAAATCTTTCTCAACTTCACCTTTTTTTGAAACATGATGTATTTTATGTTTAGAGACCTCAAACTTGCCTTCTTACTAGCCAAACACATCTATAAGTGACTTAATATCAGATTGAATCTTATGTTACTCCTTGATCACACTTATTTTATCTTATTTCATTCCTCTAAGACTATATCCTACTTAATAGTGACTTGACACTCTTATCTATGCTCATTGGGTCCACCAATGACCTTACTATCAAGTTAATGTTCTTTAGGAAGGAGAGTTGGGCCACTTGTTTAAAATCTTGCACTATGGCATAGTACTACTAACATAAATCATCACACTCTTCTTGAATATCACACTCATGAACTTATTCATCTTGGGTAGGCATAATTTCATCATCCTCTTCATTACCATGATCTAACACTTGTAAACTCATCATCATCATCCATATGAAGAAATTAGTTACCCCATGCAGCTTATTGAAGGGGATCATCAAGACTTACCTAAATAAACTTATCATCCTCTTCATGAATGATATATGTTCCAAGACCTATCTTTTAATATGATTTTATATGTTAAATCCATGTTTAACAACTCCCCACTCATCAAGGTATAGGTTAGTTATGCCATCAAGAGGTGTTAGAGGTTCTTGATCACTGGGATAGTTTCCTTCATAATTGATGCTAAAGCTCATGTTTGAAGTGTTAGGCATATATGGCTACACATGAAACTTAGTTAAGGGTTCAGCCTTAATAGATACTTTAGCACCATACCTAGTTCTAAATTCCATATAGAACCAATTGGAATTCAAATAACCTCTAATCTTGGTAGTGAAGTCCCTTAACAAATAAAGGGCAAAGTCGGGTGGCACATCTACAACCACCACATCTTAGGAAATATATAATGTAGAAAAATCATGGAGAGAAACATTGAAACCATTGATAATGCTAACCATCGTAGGAGATGATAAATTCAACTATAACACCCCCTTAGAATGTGGTTCATATTTTAACTTTAGCTTGTCTGCCACTTGTTTAGGCATGACTGATGTACTTGTTCCATTATCAATCAAGTAATTGTGTACTAATTAATCTCAAATGATTATGGAGAGGTATAATGGAGCAGGTTTATCTTTCCTTTTATATCTAATTAATTATCCATCCTTGGTGTTCACTTTATTTGTCAAAACTACCCCTCTTTCATTAGGCTATCGAGATGATGCATTGAGCTTGGAGAGCTCATTTTGGAGTAGTTATCTTTGACTAAGAATGGATAGTTTTTTCAAAATTTGTATTCTTACATGAACCTTCTTCATTTGATCCATAATACTTATTGGATAACTACCAACCTTATCATGCACTTTAGAAGCCATAGCACTACCACTAGTTTATGAAACTTGATGTGTAGGGGAAGGCATAAAAGGAAATATAACATTCTAAGTTTTATGATTTACCTAATATATGGGAGCTACATTTTTCATATATAATCCTTAAGGTGCTTGAGATTTCATATTTAGAACACTAGTTTCCCCTTGGACTTATTCAACCACTCTCTTCTTTGACCTTGTGTTTGTAGCTATGGAGCTTGAACCAATGTTAAGATTGCCTTGGTCGTTGACTACACATGATTTCTCTTGATAGTAATTCATCAAAGAAGAACTTTATTTAGCACCTCTTCTAATTTTCTCTCCTTCACTAGGCATATCCTCTTGATTCATGGAAGGCATTGTTCCCCATTGAGCCATTTAGGCTTGATTGAATGTATAATTTGTGTAAGAAGAAGATTCATGAGGATGGTCCCATGAAGGCTAATCTCCATTTTCTTGTAAAAGTTTTTTTTATAGGTAAAAGTGATTTAAAATTAGATAGAACATTTTGATTTTACACATTATGTTGCCTCACTTCAGTTAGTTTCCCTTATCCTTGATATTAACCTTGAAAAGATGGCCTAAGAGCTTGGTAAGAATGGTAGGGATAGAAAGGACCTTGAAGATACCTCCATTGCTACTATTTTTTTTCCTCTTAATATATTAAACCTCTTTTCTAAAATCCTTAATCATATCTTCTTCTTTTTACTTGCTTGGTTGATTAGGGTTAGCTTGATTATGCTTGGGTGTAGGGATAAGAGTAATGGTAGGCATAAGAGCTTGTACATCAAGAAACAAAGTCATGGGAGGTATAATTTATATCTTCCCTACATGAATAAGTCATTTTTCATCCCTTATGTAAGTCTCATAAGCATTAGGAAAATGATTCCCATAGATTGAATCATCATAGAGATATCATAATTGAAAGCCTTAAGATAGTAAAGTAAATCATGATGGGAAGTAGGCCTTATCAAGAGTGGGATACTATCCCAAGTATTTTAAAACATTTTTTTGAAGTCTTGAATATCCTCATGAGGTTTTCTTTGTATTGTGGTCATCTCCTTGGTCAAAGATAAGTGGTCAGATTTGTCTTCAAACCTCCTTCTCAAAGCATCACCCAGCTCATCCCATGTAGTGATATATTTAAAAGACAAAGTGCCATACCAATAAAGTGCCTTTCCCTTGAAGGAGATAGCCAAAAACCTGATGGAAACATCCATTTTAGTGATGTTATAAATATTACAAAAATTGGCAATGTTTTTTATGTGCTCAATAGGAGTAGTGGTAGCTTCTCCTATGTATGAAGGCACACTTTTGAGGGCTGATATAGGGATGTCATTATAGTGATCAAGTGATAAAGGAATATTTCCATTGAAGGTAACAAAGGGAATATTTATAGCCATGTTCTTAGCCTTAAGATAATTTGGATAATCTAGAATAAAGAGCCTCCTAATGGGTAAGTGAGCAACCAAAGACTTCTTGGGGTGTGGATGGGTATTATAAAATCTATTTGATCTATAATAATAGTAAATTAGATCTAAAAACTCAAATGAAATGCCTTTATTATATGATCTTATGTTTGCCTTAGTCATAAAAATGAGGCACTATTCTACAACCAAGAGGCAATGAGTGTTGTAGTCACCATATGTTGCTTAAAAGAAGCCTTAAAACTTCAAATTTGCCAAGGTCATCATCTACCTTTGTAACAACCTACCTAGTTATTCTAAGAAAAAGGAGTAAGTTTTTTTTTAAACTAAACATTAAATATTCCTATAATCAATAACTTCAAGTAGTAACAAATTCAACATTTGAATACTGCAAGCAATAAAATAAAAAGTATGATATAGAAAGCTTAATATCTTGTTAGGGACATTAGCATAATTTAAATTTCCATACTAAATATTGTTACTAATTCATCCAATCGATCAAATTAATAATTCAATGAAGTCTACCCTAACCTAGTCTAAGGATCTAGACCTGATGCCCCACCACAATCTTGGGCAGCTGACATATCTACTCCTTAGAATTAGGGTTTGATGTAGTTCTCCTTTCAAATGTGATGGTATACTCCATGAGATGTCACCACTGAAGGGATTGGCACACTAAGCCAAATAGGGAAAAAACTAATTGTGACATAGATGAGCTTCTAAATCTTAGGTCTACAATCCCATAGTTAAGTGATACACTTAAAATTAACACCTTACTATTTAGGGTTGCATGCTTACCTATTACTCTCACATAAAACCTAGATAATAGTAATGATGAAGGAATCTGCATTCCTAGTTCCATAGAGAATCACATGTTAGGCACACAAGTAAACTAAGTACACAAAACAAAGAAAGATATATAGTACATAACATTTGAACCTATCATTTTTTTATACTCTCAAGATTATACACACACATACATGTCCTACTAACTGTTATGAATATATTACTCAAGCCAAAATCATTTGAATAGTTAATTTAGGTAAGAGTCTGAACATATAGCTATAATATGTACCACCCAAGTACATACATCTAAGCTAAAGTATCATATGATATCCCATACTATCATAGTTCATGATCACTCTACCCAAACATTAATAACCATTATATATATATATATATATATATATATATATATATATATATATATATATATATATATATATAGGTATGGGTCAAGATATAATAAATACAATATGTACCATCTAGGTATTTTCCATATTATAGAACTCTATGACATCCCATACTATCATAGGTCTTTGTGATTGAGCACCCAACTCAAAACCAACAACAATCTTCCACCCAACCATAATAATAAAGTAAGTCATGATTATACTATCTGAGTATACCTTCAATAATAATCCAAAGAGAACATAATCTCTAGGCACACCTCATGATGCACTATATTATTATATAAATGTCCAATCACTTACATAGTTAGCTTTCTCATTAAATATATGGCATATAAATTTTCATCCTTACAAGATATCACAGACTTGATCCTGCCAACAAGTTTGCATAATAGTATTGTGTTACATAAAGGCTATTTGCTTTCACTTGCATTTATAATAGGTGTCATACTAATAAATTACCTATCAAGGTTAGTTTCCTATGCTCACACTCACTTCCTAAGCTGTCATACATATCTATGATGTCACCTACATATATAGAATCAGGACTAGATGTAGTTCTACCAAACTACTAAAGGTAAAAATATTTACTCACTAGTTCCTCATATGAATGCATATAAGGAAAAAGTATAAATACATTCCCTTATTACATATAGAAGACTCGATGGTTTTTATAACCCTAAAAATAACATTAAATTTGTATAATATAGGACTATCGATGTTCAACATCATTCTCGTGTCCTCCTATACTACCACACTAAGTTTTAACTACATAAAAAAAGGGTATCAAATGGTTTGTATATCACTAAGTAAATCCAAATCATAATATTATCTTCTCAAGGATAATATATACATATAGATGGATTACATATCCATGGATTAATTATGTCATAGTTCTTGATTTGAGAGTCCTTACATAACTATATCATCTAGGTATGTGTATCAAGGGACTTTAACATCAAGCATGCAATATCAAATATTAATAAATACTGCTCGATATACTAGTACACCCATGTGTCATAAGATTCTAATACATAATGTGTATCATAAAGAAAATATGTTTCAACTATGATATCACACAATATGCAAGTCATACATATGAATTGACAATGTTAATCTAACATTACTTTGGCCCAAATTTATAAATAACATTGGTCATCCAGATTAGTAAAATTCATAACACATCACTAGATCAAGTTATCCATACCCATCCAAGCTTGAAAAAATGTCTCACTGCTTGACCATATCATTAATGTAGCCCTATAATATACATATCAGACAAATAATCCAAAGCATAAGCTCACCATTCAGGTAAACTAATCTAAGGATCATGATCACATACATGCAATATCTGATATAATTAAGCATACATTGATAAAACTATGCCAACCAAACATGACAACAAAAGTCCATATAAAAAATAATTTTAACCATAATTCAATTATTTGTACTTAAAAAGTACTTTTAAGAAATCAAATATCTCTCAAAAATTTTCAAAAATGGTTAAGTTTGGTTTCCCTAAAACCAAAGGAAAAGCTTTATTTACCCATTTTCCATAATTTTAAAATAACACAAAATATGTATTGCCACAAACATATTCTGATAGTTTCCTCATAAGCTTTATAATATTTTCATAGCATATAAAAAGAAAAAACCCCAAATATTAAGAAATGATATAATTTCCACTACCCCTGGATAGTTTACTTACGAGGTTTAAAATAATGTTGACAACTAACTTGCATGTCACAGGGCAATTGATTTTTATTTATTTCAACCAATTTCCTATTAGGATACATTTTAAATAAGGAAGCTTCTTATAATCATATAGGGATATTATTATTAAAGAGTTACTAATCTGTCATATAATTATCAATTATATAATATGATATTTAATATTATATAATATTAATATATTATCTCTTATTTTTGACCTAAATAATATCCAACCATTTTAATTATATATTTATACATATAAAATTTAATAACTATCTAAGTATGGATTTCATACTACTTCCCATCAATTCATAATGATGTATAATCAATAAGCACTGGTCAACATAATGAAACTTGGGATGGAGTTTAAGAAAGTATTTTTCATAGTATAATGGTTAAACATAGGAAACTAATGCCAACGATGTGGCCTACAAAATAATGTAACCCTTTATTATTGTAAAAAAATATATATAACTCTTTACTTTATATTCATTTTTCCATTCTATGGAGGATAAAAATAAACAAGGTAACAGACCCATATAGTGCTAAGTTATAGCTCAAAATATTTCTAATTGACTGTAGGGAATGTAATCTCCTTTGGGTTACACCTAGCTCTTTTGTGCAGTCTCAACTTACCTCTATCCCATGGCTTCCTCTCATGAATTACACCAGTGACTATCATTCTTCTCACATCTTTCATCGTTAATCCATAATAATGTAAAATATGTGTTGGTCAAAGTATAATAAAACTTGTGAGAGAGGGAATAAAGTTGGTTTTAATATATAATATTTAAATGCAAGAAATAGAGTGGAACGGATCTCACTCCCAATAAGAGACATGACCACAACATGTGTGTGTGTGTGATGCACAAGCATGGATATAAATGCATATTTTAGTCTATTGAACACATAAGGGCTTCTTGAGTCTATTGAAATCCTTGACTAAAATGTTTTATGGTTTTGCTTGAGTCAAAATAGATGAAATAAAAAGAATGGTGGCATGTCTCTCTTAGGTTGAGTTAAGGAAAGAAAAAAGGGAGACATATTTCTCTTAGGTGAGTTAAATAAAATAAATGAATAGATCTTGATATGGCAACCGGTTAATGTAGTTGGACAAAATCACAAGAATTATGGAAAGTAATTTGAAAAACAATATCAATGGTTGAGATAAAGATAGTGATAGCTTGTTGAAGGGTTGAGTTAAAGAAAAGAAAAGAATAGAAATTTTAGCAAGAAGTTATATAATTTTAAATACATTCAATTCATGATAATATAAAAATGTAGGGAATAGATGTGAAGTAGCTTTCACTCTTAGGAAGAAATCATGTCTTCCAATTAAATAATTGGGGTTATTACGGATAGAATTCTAGTTTCTAAAGAGATTACCAAAATCTATTTCCCTGAAGCCTTCTACAGGGTTTACTCATTGATTCCATAATTTTTTCATAATTATAATATACACTATAATACAAAATTATTTAAATACTAAATACACCATTAAAATAATTACAGTACCCACCTAGTACACTTTCCCTTTTGTTGCAGATAAACTTTCCCTTTTTGCTTCCAAAACCTTCTTTTCTCTTCCAACTTCCAGCTTTCTTTTTTCCTGTGAATCTTTCATGCGTGTAAAATCCTTCTCTTTCCCTTCCTTAATACCATTTACTCCCATTTTTCATTATTTACATGCCATTTTAAACCAAACATGTAGGCTTTGTTTCTTATAATTAAATAGGAGTCCCATCAATAATTATCAGATAAATTTCTAATTTATCTCCCTTGATTTCCCAAGTTAACAATAAGGTATCTCAAATTCACCTTTCCAAGTAAATTCATCATATCATTTCATGCATTACTAATTAATAATCAATTCCACTTGATTAATACCAGATAAGTCTTTTAAAGTATGTGTTCATCCTAGTGTTTAATTAGGATTTTATACCCATATTTAATTAGCATACATAATATGTTGAATATCACAATTTAATAATTATCTAATATAATTAAACAATCGAAGATTATAATTAATCTTTATTTTGACAAATTAAATATAGCATGACTACTGTTTTAATTTTCTATTGAAAAATGCATTAAGGACACACTTATTTTAATAGTTTATTTATATAATCAGACATATATTTTCTTGATTTACTCACAAAAATCATGACAATTAAAATCATATCTACAAACAAATGTAAGCACATGTATCATAACCCACACATCACAAGGACACATACGCCACTATTGATGAGGGATAATAGTTCACTAATAAATACCATAAAACCTAGCACATGTAAATGGGATGTAATAACCTTTGACAACTTCTTGGACTATGAGTCCCACCAAGCATGCCAAAAAATTTATGCATCAAATTTTCACCATAAATGAGGTCTAATATATCCTCCTTTAATTTTATGTAACATGAAAACATTTCTCAAGTTGTGGGTGACCTATCAGAGAGATGAGTCTCTATATTTAAGGGTTAGCTCCCTTACACCACAACTAAAACTAATCACTAATCTACTTTGAAATAAAATGGATAGAATTGATTAAAATTTACCTAATAGAGGTGATTCACCAAGTTTAACTCCATGAGACTACCATGAACTTGAACTATGAAATGTGATTCATAAAATTGATCTCAACACCCAAAGTTTCTCTAACAAAAGTGTTTCAGCATGAAGGTAAGATGTAATGTATTTATCAATGTGGATGAATAATAGGTCTGATTATAGACACTAGTACTCTTCCTTACACTTAAATATATATAAAAAAACTAGTTACACTTAATGTGACTTGTTAGAGGGCAGATTACTTGCACAAAACATGAGAGAGTAAGATGAACACAAGGAGAGATAACTATCACTTGAAATTTAAATATGGACTAATCCACACACTTAGATAATAATTTGAGAACTCAAAACCATATTTAAATATTTTATTTAAAGGTAAAATTAGTACTCAAACTAGCAGGGCTTCATGATACTAGATGTGGATAGTTTATAAAGCTAAAAGTGGCTACTTATATAGAGAATTGTGAAGAGAGAGAGGGGCATTAAAAAGTGTCCTCATGAGTTAAAAAAAGAAATTATTTATATAAAATTCCTAAATATACTTATAAATCCATGTGTCTCACCCCTAAATATGCTCCAACCCTCCAAGTGGTGGAGTTAAAACTTAGCTTAAAACCTTGACTAGCTTCTTGAAAACTACCCTTTTTGTAAAATAAGAGTGAAAAATAGACTTAAAAATCATAAATTCACCATGAATTCCTTCATAAAAACTCATTTTACACCTATCATGCCTTAATAAACTCCTTTGATCTGAGATTTCATCATTCATATGCATAGGTGTCTTGAAACTCCTTAGTTTCCATGCCTAGCTTGGTCCAAGTGCTTCAAAACTAAAGTTCATCTTATAAAATTCATTCTATCTCCATGGATGGTCTTAAAATATATTTTTAGACATTAAAAAATCCATTTTAGTTCTTGGAACAACTCTGAGGACTCCATTTTACTCCTCAAGCTCTCACTAGGCCTATTTTTTGTATAGCCCTCAAAACCTATATACCTCCTTATGTAGAATAATGTAATTAAAAAATATGGGAATATTATAGGACCTAGTATTTCCTTACATATTCACGTTAAATTTCATGTTTAGATTCTGAGTGGAAGTCCATTTTTTTGCCTTTCTTTCTCCTCAATTAGGCCTCAATTAAACCTCCTTGCCTAGAACCCTATTTTTCCACTCCAAACCTATCCCACACATGTGAAATCACCCAAATTCATGTGATTAAATTTACATAGTATATCACAAACCTTGATTTCAATTTTTAGATCCTAAGACCCTATATAAGTGTGAGAACCATGAAATGGCCTTGCCACCTAATCTCATTTTAGACCTTTTTGAGACTACCTTGGAGAATAAGATTTTTTTGACCACTTAAAAATATCTTGCACATATTTTTAGTCTCTAATAGGTGTAACACATTCAAAATGGCCTTTTCCAATGGTTGTAAATTTTCCCTTTGCTTAAAACCCTTACAAAACACCAAAAATAATGAAAAATATGACATTTATTATAGTTTGTACATCTAAAAGTATATAAAAAATACATTTGGATAACCTAATTATATTTTAAAACAATAAAAAATAGTTTTTATGATAAACATATATCATTAAAAGTGATTTAGAATCCCATCTCCCTTGACTAGTCATTATCAGGGTTTTAGGAGGGATTTAGGCATGTTTCATTCTTAAGGATTATTCATAAAGAAAAAATCATATTTATCTCTCATAATTACACAATATTATTTTTATGGTACCCATATATCACCTCTAAATACCACTGGGTCCCATTCAAAACTTCATGAAAGTTTTGAGTGTGAGAAGGTGTTCCTTGGGTTGCAAGTAAGCCATTTGAGAGGGGTCTAGGCTCTTAGCCTTTGTTCATGCAGGTCATAAACTTAAACCATCAACTAATGCCACTAAAATTTATTTTATATACCTATATACCATCCATTAAAATCCATTATCTCTATGTATAGGTTCAATGTCACATCAAGTGGGATAAATCCTACCTTAAAATGTAGTCTTGCATGAGGGGAGTTTGAAGAAGGTCTTAAGAGGTTAAACTAAAATTTTATTGATTCCTTTGTCCATGAATGATCATAAATGGTTTCTTATTTCTTTATAAACCTATCAAATCCATTCAAAACTTCATACCACCCTCCCCCACCTTCTTTTCTCATGACTACTTCTAGATCTGCATGTGTGTGAGAATTAGTCTCTACATGCCTAAATAGGGTTTCTATCATTTGTTTTATGTCATGGATTTGAGGGTATTATGGATATTACACTATCACCATAAAATATTCTCAATATTTCTGACTTCCTTCAAATCATTTTTTCATTCAAATAAAATAACATCCTTTACTAAGGTAAATATGCCTATATACATAATGACTGTGTAGGCAGGACTTAAGTCTCTGTCATAACCAGTCATTAAGTTTGAGAGTATAAATGAGATATTAATAAAAATATGAAACCATTCCAAAATTTTCTTCCTTCATACCTTTCCATATATATTACCCTTCTCTAATTAAGCAAAATTCCTCATGAATCTACACAAACTTGTAGGTTATTATTTGACTGTGTGTAGAGACTTTAAAATCAATTTTGACCAACCTCATTTTTCATTTCAACATGCTTAATTATATCTCCAAATGACCCTATGACCTATTTATCAACTTGATATATACCTTAGATATTTTCATCATGTTTTACTCCTTCCCTAGGCTTGAACAAGTCTTCCTCTTACTAGTAACTTGTAGGTGTTTATGAACTATAGGGTTACAATTATAAGGTTAATTAGCTCCATTGAACCTTTTTTAATTCCATTTCTCTGATTGGCTCCATATATTGTCTATAACCTCACTCAAAATTTCCCCTTACTGATTGTAGACGACACTTCTCACAACTTTTACATAGCTTGTGATTCCTAAATTGGCATATAGGTGCTAGTGGGTTGTTTGAGCATTAGTTTTGAAACTTAGTCTTCTCACTTTGTTATTGGGCCTTGAAGGATTAAAACCATAATTTAGAGTTTTTTTTACCATCTTGTAGAGTTCATTGGCCTCTTATGGCAACTTCATACTCTTATTGCCTTCTCAATTATGTACATAGTCCTTTAAGTAATCTTTTATGAATGTGAACTCAATCTCATGATCATCCCTTGACTTAAAACCAGTTAGGTACTTTAAAATGGATTTTTTCCTATATTCATCTACATATAAGTTAGGTTTTTCTATTTTATCTCATTCGTGTTAGTTGAGTAATCATCCTTCTGTCTAAAATGAGGACCTATAGGCCTAGGGCATGTAGGTATCTTTTATTTACACATACTATTTAGAGAGACAATTCTTAAACCTTGGCCACTCTCATGTTATGTCAACCTTTGTACTCTTTTTCAACCTTATTAATATCTTATAGGTCATCTGACAATGCATCATATCATTCTCCACTTGTATTTATAATCTATACAGACTTGTACATATAGTCATCTCATGGATTGGACTGTGTGTTAGATTCGAAGTCTCTCATCAGACCATTCATATCATAAGAATTTTTTCAATTTTATGCAAGTTTTTAGGTGTCTATGTCATCCCTCTCTATGGCTTCTAATTTTTGACCTAATATGGCATATTTGACCTATCTCTATATTTGTATAGGCCTATGTATGGATGAAACACTTGTGACTCTCTTTGGAGGGTGTACTTGTAATAATATATTCATTTTCCCATACTTTCAATGGTCCAATGTTGTCTTAAAACCTTGTACTATGATATATCACTAGTATTTGATCCAAATTTAGCAATCAATCATGTAGAGGATTGTTCAAACATTGGCAATGTTTCCAAAGACTAGAATATTTGAAGACTATGAATAAGAATCACATATCAAATAAATAACACATGAAATATATGAATTTTAGGGATCTTCCATGAATTATGAAATAATTAGAACCTCTAAATATGAAAAATATCTTAGGCAAACCAAAATGTGCAACAGTATTGACTGAAACACCCTATACATTGAGACACTTTTCTTTATATTGAAGACACCTAATGAAGATTATTTCACTAATGAAACCACATGAAAGGGATATATTTTTTCTTTGAATACAACCCTCAAAACCGTTCTTCTCCATCAAACTTTTAAGTGGATAAATAGATGCAAAATCAGACCCTACTTAGATGGATAAGTCATAATGACTTGTTATCACTCTTAGAGAGTGTTCATAAAGTAGGGGATATGAATATAAAAACTAATTCCACTTATTTAAATCTTAATAAGACCACTAAAAATTTCTCCAAATTTTTAGCTTCTAACTCTATCTCTCCTGGTCATACCATCCACTTCAATTTTGCCTTTCTGAGCTTATGAAGGAAGTGATGGAGGAGAGAGAATGTTTGGAGCATATGTAATACCTAAAACTTGGTCAAAATCCAAAAATTTATTTGATGAATCCCAAGGGACACTTTGAAACCATTTCCAACTGAAATGTGATCTTCCAAAGTTGTATAGGTGTCCAAAAGTGCTTGTAAAGTGTCATTTTGCTTAGTTTAGGCATCGATCTATAAATTTTATCAATTTTTTCCAATCCCTAAGATTTTATGACCTATTTATAACATTATTTATATTATTATTTGTATTTAAATGTTTGAATTTAAATATGGTATGTGCAACTCCTCCAAATAGGCCAAAAGGTAGCCAAATTGTCATTTTAGCACAATATAACATAATAAAAGGTTAATGCATGATACTATGACCTTAATTACACCTAAATAATCTTTTATAATTAATTTAAACTATACCAAACCTTTTACCATATTTGACAACATCAAGACCTTGTAATTGACCCCTAAGACTAGACAAGTGTACATAAGACTAAAACTTGGACAAGACTATAAGGAAAAATATGACCATATGAATCTCTTTAGGACTATGATAAGACCATATAAAATGTTTTAGGAAACCCTATGAATTTTAAACTTATAAGTATTGACCAATTTTATCTTGAGGTCAAAATTTGGTCAACGGTACTCAAACAATAAATTGGACTATAAGCTAAGTAACTATTAATCAAGTATAATAAAATGAATAAGTATAACATAATATAATCCATAAATTATCCATGAATAATATTACACCCACTATTGTTTATAACTTCAAAATAGTTTACAAGTTACATAGCCACTATTATGATTAATATCCATCAAAGAATATAGTACAACATATTACAAGATCAAATATACAATACAATGAGTGCAATATTACAGATGAGGCACTCAAATAGTATCATGATCCATTTTATATCCCAAATATAATCTGAAATTTTGAATCAATTTATAGATGGAGATAATCATCTAAGTTCCGTACCTCTAACCATAGACCAACAGTCTCCCACACACCTCCCCATTGGGAGTGGCCCTACCCTTCACAGAGGGGAAGATAATAATAGTGTAGATATCAAGAAATTAATTGTAACATGTGTGTGTACTATCATTATTACATACAATAATCAAGTAGACCATGGAATCCAATCCTCTATCTAAATGATATCAACAAACACATGTAAACTATAATTATAGTCTAATGCCAATGTCTCAGCTATAAAATTACTTTGTCCAAAGTTTTCATTATAAAAATTAGATCTAACAATCTGATTCAATTCTACTCACATAAAAATCTATGCTATTGAATCATGACTTATCATGTGATATCAGGGGATAGGTATATGATTTACCCAATGGCATACTCATATAACTATCTCATGTTATCTTAAATACAATATAGGAATCTCATATAAGTATTAAAAAAATTATTAATATATATTTTAGAATACACTTAGTCCAGTGACAAATAAGTAAATTCAATCATAAATACATAATACCATTAATTTCATTCACTTAACCCTAAAGTGACAACATGGTTATTCAAATGAATTATGTTCAACCAATTGTGCATAAGAGACTAGAATAAGAATCAAGTCATGCTAAGTCTCATTTTTCAAACCCAATCTTATTCATAACATATATAACTAATACTAATAATCAATCCACATTTCTTGTTCAACATATGAAATTTTTGCATGTATTCTTATTCATTCAATCAAAATTTGATAAAGGACTAGAGCAAATCCTATAACACTATATCCCTATCATAACTCTATCAAAAATACCATTCATGTGTATATATACTTAAGAGTATAAAAATCCATAATCTCATAACCAATTGAGTCTTTAGTTGAATCATTCTCATCAATACATGAATATATTATAATCTAATTTATATAAATTAATAGTCCTATAAATATTTCAAAACAAGATCTGTCCTTTTACTTCCATGTAATAAGGAACCATTACAAATAATACACTATATGTATATTTTACTCATGAGTTTGTTCTTCAAAAAAAATCACTTGTTTAGGATCCTAATTCAATTTTCACAACACATAGACAATTATTCTTATCTAGAACCATATAGTTACTTAATCAATTCATACATATTTATTCCCATCATAACCTATGGTCATACTAGCTCAATACCATAAAAAGGTAAGCTCAAGATTGACATCTCTATTATAGTTAGATACATCCCTACATACATAGATGAATGTATTCATAAATATATTCATTTATGAAAACCAATGATATAATTTTCAATACCCAAATTTATCTCCTTGTAGAAGTTCTAAATTCATCATTTACTTGCAATTGTACCACTCTTCTATATATTCTAGTTGATACCATAGTATTAATTGACTATCTATTTTCACACCTTAATATGTGTAATAATTGTTATATGTGTATATAAATATATATTTATACACATTAATATAAATTACGTTTCTAAAGAGTCATTTATTGGTATTTTTATATGTTCAGGTCTCATATTCAAAATGATAATGTGTAGGTTTATAAAATTCCACGTATGTATTTATACATATACATTTACACCTATAAGGTTGCCTAAATTCTTTGATAAATAGTTATACCTATATATATATATATATATATATGACCAGATACTTCCAATCTATAAGAATATAGTTACACTCAATATTAGTGCAAATATATTCCAATCTATAAGAATACAACTGATTAAAAAAAATCTTTTTAATTTAAAAACCTACATATAAGTAGATCTACCCATTGTCAATGTATACCTAAAACCAACAATGTTATTGGCTCTTCCAAAAATTGTCTACCAGCCAAAGCAAGTATTAAATAATTTCAAGATGAAATAGAGTCTATTCACATATAATTCACAATCACTCTCAACCTGAGTAAGATTATAAATTAGAAAGGTGTACAGGTTTTAGTTCTAATAAAAATGTGTAGAACTAAGAAATCCAAGTGCTCATATATATATGTGTCCACCATACTAGAGTTCTATTTGTATGTACCAACATCCAAATTTATCCTATTATTCTTCTCAATTTTTTGATAAATATTTGTACCCAAGCTATAAATAAGTTGTAAACACCTAAAACTGGCCACCAATGGCCTTCGACTGAACTTCATACCGATTCTTACCGACCATTGCAAATTAAGTCTAAAAATCATTAAATGTCCCAAATTTACTTATGAATCATTTTTCAAATCTTAGAATCATGTTGAGACATCCCTAATTGGTGTATCCTACCATAAAAAACAAAATCCTCTCAAAGATTCATCTCTAATCATCATGCGGCATCATAACATGCAATTCGGCCTATAGACATATTAAGTGGGGCACATGGACATAAAATAAAATCTTGAAAATGTTAAAAGCCTTAGTAGAATTAATTAACAAGCTAAACCAAATTAAATTCCTATTTTAATTATCCATGTGAAATTAATGAATTACTAAAAAAGGAAATTCAAAAGTATGAAATATCCTAACTTTTCATGATTACCCTTTTGTGAATTTTCAAGCCTTTAAAAATATCTCAAAATGTCTCACCCATGCATATTAATTACAAATAATTAATTCTTGACACCTTTTAACTCTACTAGAGTTAATTAACTCACTTAGGCTATGTCTGAACCCATTCCATGTTTAAAATACACTTTAACTCACCTTGAGTTGGGGTTAGTTCTTAAGCCTATAAATACAAGCCTTTGCCTCTTCATTTGAGATCTTAGATATTGTATAGTTATAATGTAGGTTTTTACATAAGACTCATGAAAATAATGTTATAATGACAAAATATTAATCCAAGCCATCAATAAAATATAAGACATACCAAGCCACAAGCTACAAGCCACAATGGTTTCAAGGAGAGAAGGAACAAAGAAAACTCCATTGCCAAAGACTCTTTGAGCATAAGCCGAGCAATCCATGAATAAGTCATTTTGAGCTCTCAAGGAAGGTATTGATTTTTGTTATTTACATTCTAATTGGGTTTTCAATTGTATTTTGTTCATTATGCTCCCCCTAAGATCTAGTATTAGATATGTTAACATGTTAGTGTGTTGAATTTATTATTTTTTGAAACTAACACTTGATCTAACCTCCTCTCTATTGTCAAATTCTTATGATCACAAATAGCATACCTGATGGGACCTATAAGCATTAGACATACCAAGGAGACTAAGATGAAACTCCTAAATTTTCAAATGAATGCTTGAATATATTCAAAATTAGAGTTTTAGCTTTGTTTTTGCCATATTTTTTTATTTTTGTGATAACTTAGATTTATACAGAGACTGACATCGATCGGGCATAACTAGCATCAATTTTACATAATCATTATTAGTTTTGCCTAACCATTATTAATTCTACCTATCTAAGATCGATCCATCATCGATCAGGATGTAGAGTAGAACACATCTTATAAAACATGGATTTTGAATCTTTTTAGCACTCATAATTGTTATTTCTTGGTTTCATTGAATTTATTTTTCCCTATCTAACCATATTATTATAGGTTTTGAGGAGTTTTTGTACTAACTTTGGCTAATAAACATTTTTGGTATTATTTTTGTTTTGCCTTTAGGTTCATATGCAATTGATATTGATCTTTATCAACCCTCATCTGTTAAGTTTCCAACCAACATCGATTCTCTGGTAACTGGGATCAATCATAGGTGACTGATATCGATCTCTATGTAAAAAATGTAAATAAACCTTGAGATCTATATTTTCAAAACTTATATGTTCATCCATGATTATTATTCAAATCAGAAGGAAACTCTCTAACATTTACATGGCCAAGGTGGGATTAAAACACAAATTTACAAGTTTAAACTTTTGAACACTTCACTTTGGTGCCTAAAATAAATGGTTAAATCTTGAACATTTGATTTTATGTGCTTAAAAGGAACCTAGGTGATTTGTGTTAAGTTGTTTTGTGAAAAAAAATTGAAGTTTTGTAAAAGTAAGCCAAAGGGCCAAATAACATTATCAAACATTTCATTTGGTGTATAAAATAAACATTTACTTAGATTACAAATTCTTGAAGTGTTTATTACTTTTTTTTAATGCAAAATGAAGAGTACATGTATGCTCTCACCCCATCCCCTATAAGTAACTTGGGTGACCAAAAGTGCCTTTTCACTTGTAATTTATGCCTATTCCAAGGCAAGGAAACAATGTTATCTAGGCTCTCCCCAAAACCCGTATGGTTTGGCTATTCTAAAAACAACCTCTAAAGTCTTTCCACTTAGTCAATTTCTTTTATGTAACTTGAATTGTGAATGGAAGTTCATATCTTATTAACAAGTTCTTGAGAGAATCTTTGACCCAAGGTTTCATCTCTGGACATTGTTTCAACCCCACTCCATGATGAGGTATACAAACCAAGGTACACATGTTATGATAGTTATGGGGTTGAACAACTAACCTCTCCTTTCGTAATGAAAACTTGAGCCAAGTCTGATTAACTAGGGGATTCCACTAAGTAGTACATTGATAAAATCACTATGTAAAGGAATAGACCCTTGCATAGTAAGTTAATGGGTATGAACTCAATTTATGTGATGCATCTCGATCATTGTCCACACTTGGGACCATCTAGATGGTTGAATATTTAAGATTTAGATAAACCCCACTTGTCACAAAAATATTGTTGATGCAAGGTGAGTAGCCCAAAGTTCCATGTCATTGTACAATCTCTTGGGATAAGGGGGGGTGTAAAAACCCTACTAATTCATGCATTTTTATTTTTGGATTAATAATTAAAATCCTCCCAAGAGCATATATATAGATGGATTTCAATAATACAATACAACCTTTTCAGTTTAGGGCTTAGGATGATATACTTAGTTGTATTTGTCTTTTTCTTTTATTGCTTGGTGTTTTGATTCTAAACCATTTTTTTGTCTTCCCATGTCAAAACTAGTCTTATGTCCATATTAATCCATTATTTTAGGAGGAATTATACTATCCATTTTACACATTATTTTTACCTTGGACTTTTTGTGTCAAAAATGTTGTGTTTGTCACTTGATTGAAATGGATAACATTAAGCTACCCATATCATTTTAAATTTGTGTCTTAAAATATTGAAACCAACCATTTTTTTCATCTTTAGAGAGTGATAACACCATTACATTGCTCAAATTTTGTCATAGACTCATCTTGTCGTATGTCCAAGTTTCATGTTTAAAACCAATCCACATGTGTGTCTTTAGTGTCTTTGTCTAGTGTCATTTTGTCACTCAATTTTGTCTAGCTTATTTATTCAAAGAGCCTAGTTTTTATAAGTTAAATTTTTAATTAACCTTGACAAGTTTGAATTCAAACATCTATTGATTTATGTTTATGCCTTGTTTAATTAGGGATTAGACACAAATATTTCTCTTTTGGGTTGCATAACTTAGGTCAATTCTTTACCCAAATTTGAAAACTCTTTATTTATGCCTTTATTTGGGAGAAAATAGTCTATCTCCAAGTGCCTTTTGTTTCATACCTCATACCAAATTGACCAAGTTCATGTCTGAAATCAAGTACCTAGTCTATGCTAAAGTGTTTCAAGTTCGTTAGTTTAAATCAAACTTTTGTTTAAATTCTATCCTTTGATGTTTTATTTGGCCTAAATTCCTATCACATGCCTTGTTTGAGCCTAGCTTTTGATGCTACATTTGGCCAAAAGACCTAGCAACCTTTATTTTCTTAGACAAGACCTATTTGGAACACTTTGGACCTAGAGTTTAGCATTTTATCTTAGTCCATCCACTTGACATTTTTATGTGAGACATTTAACATTATATATTTGATGTTAGATTATTTATACCAAGTTTTTTCACAAAGCATTTTAGAGATACAGATCCACTAGACCAAGTTAGACTAAGTTTGAACCTTTTGTATTTTTAGACATTATTTTTTAGAGTTTGTATAACTCTAATTATATTTTTTCATGAAGCATTTTCTATTACTTTGAACATGTCTCACTATACACATAATGGAGCTATGTAAAATCTAGGATATAGTAATGTGGTCACATAAGAAGACTTTGTTCAAGACCGCTTTAGAGATGATGTCATTTGTGAGATAGAACCTTATCCACCTTATAGCACTCAAATGGGGGAACAAATCCAAGATATTTTAGGCTATTATTTGGTCAACATGCCTTCATACTCAGAGCAAGACTAAAAACAAATAGCACAATATTTAGTTACCATGCCTTTGATTGTAGAATAAGTCTAATAGCAACCTTAATACATCACAATGTAATTGGCCTATGACCCTTATTTATTTGATCATCACTTGATTGAGAATAATGATGAAGTCTTAATCATATTCGTGGAGGTAGGGACCAAGTTTTTGGTAGATTATCCTCATGAAAACTTACCAAGTCTAGTAAGAGGGCCTTACAACATGTCTTATAATCAAAATATTAAACAAGCTTCTTCTAAAAATTCTCATGCTATACTATTGTTGTTGTGTCTAAACCCTCATATACTTTTCATAATAAAATTCCTCATGGATGACCACTTTATATAGATACAAATAGCATACCAGACATATTTAAACCTAGTGCACAACTTCAATAATATGACCATGTCAAATTCTCCTCTTATTGAGTTAGTTCCTTCAACAAGAGTCTTAATTGAATTGATAGGCCAAAAAAATTAGGGTGTAGACCCATTTGTGTAAATTAATTTGATTGGAGACATTTTTAATGTGCCCAACATCAAATAAGTATCTTCTAATTTAATGTAGAATAGTGAGCTAAACATAGTGGATAATACGCAAATAATGTCCAATCTAGACCAAAGTCATGTAAACACATAAACAAGTAGTCCATGATAAAATATTCCTTTAGTTAACACCATGATTGTTTCACAAATGTAGGGAACAATAACTTATACCTCCCAACCTCATGAAACTACCTCTAATCCTAAACTAGTGGCTTCTTCAAGCACCCAACCACAAGGATTAAGTAGTCAAGCAATGACCAGTGTCATTCTTCAACAAAATGTGATGAATGTTACTCTAACACAATAGGTGATGACTAAAATTCCACAAAAATAGGCACCATCCAACATACCCATGTAGTAGAGACAAAACATCTTACCACCTCAATAGGGGGCAACCAATGTTCCACCTCACCAGGTAGTGATGAACATACCTCTTTAATCATAGACCAACATATTAATGCAATAATAAATGATGTCTAATCAATAGTGTATAATTATTGGTTAATGATAAATGTTTCACCTTCAACATGCATCTACTTCCAAACAAGGATTCATACAGCTAAGAGGTTTCAATGTTCCATAAGTATCGATTAGGCAATAATTGTCTTTCATACCAAATATGCCATAATCTCAATAATAAGGCTTTGGTTTACAAGTTTCCATTAATCAGCAAGGTTTGACTAGTTGGTATTATGTCCCTATTCAACCTCAATAGGTATAGTGCATCCATATCCTTCCATCTTAGCAATAATTTCCCCAAAACCAGACCTATATACCAAATCCTAACTAAAATATCACATAAAAATGCATGTATATTCCTAGTCCATTCCTAAACCAAATTAATATTCCCCAATAAATTCCTCCACTACACCTTGGTCAAAGTAATCCACTTGTGACCACCCAGCCTCCACCTCAGACTAATGTTCCCTCTAGTTTCCTAGCCCAAGAACCACAATAAATGAAGGATGCAATTATTACCATCCAAGCTAGGAAATAAACCAAAAATTTTAAGTTAGATGACATGTTTTCATATCCCTTCAACATGGAGTATCTATAGATACCATTTCCTCTAGGGTACAAACCACCAAAATTTGACAAATACAAGGGGAAAGGTGATCCCAAGGCCTATTTGATGGAATTTTTTGTTGCTTTTCAACTAGTGGCCTATAGTTACATATACCTTTTACTATTATTTCTAAGGAGCTTAAGAATACAAGAATTAGAGTGGTTCCTTAATTTTCTTGAGAATTTATTTTTTGATTTTGATGATCTTTCAGACAAGTTTGTGTAACACTTCTCCTACAATCTCGAACATCATATTTCATTGGTGGATTTGATGCAAGTCAAAAAAAGGGTTGGTGAAAGCATTTAAATTTATTTACAACATTGGATATCACTCTTCATATGATTTACTCATATCCTACTAGACAAATAACTAGCCACTATGTTTACTAAGAACTTCCATAATGAGATATCTTATCATTTGGAGTTGCAGTGTGCACACACTTTTAAAGATATCATTTAAAAAGGTTTATTTATCAAATTAGATCTTATTAATAAAGGGATCATTAAACTTACCTCATCAAATTAGATCCATAATCAAAACTAGAATAATGTCCAAAATCAAAACCAAGTCTAAATGCAAGCATCACAACTAGTATAGGCCAATAACCATGATAAACCCAAGCTATCCAATCACAACAAGAATGTTGTTGGAAATGGAATAATAGATTTTTGACATGTCCAAATGGTGAAAATTCCATTTTATTATCCTATGTTTCATATGCAAATTTTTCCTAACCAATAACCTTTTTCAGTAAGCACAGAAAGTGCAGTAGCCTATACCAGTGCAACAAACATCGCAACCTTTGCCTTTGTAAACCCCTCTTCTAAGGAAAATTGTGCCTACTAATCATGTCTTTAGTGACCTTGGAGAACCCATTGAATCTATATTTTTCAAGCTCACTATAGATAATCTAATTAACTAGCCTATTCTAAAATACTATCTTGAGGGCATTGACTATCTAGACTGGTATAGGCAAAATGAATTTTATGAGTATTACAAGGTTAATGGAGATAATTTGTGTTATTATGTGAAAATTAAACATTTGATAAAGAATATGTTGGGAAACTAAGAGATCACATTATATTTTGGAGCTTCAACATCCAATCAAAACCTTGGCATTTATTAAAATACCTTTCCATAACATAATAACTAATAACAAAAGTAACAGTGGCCAGTGAAACAATAACAGTATCAACAACCAAGATAGAACCAAAAAAATTAGTAGAAAAACCAACAATGTCAAATAAATGGATATAACCAAGATGATAATGATGCCAATAACCAACAAACCTACCATGCAATTGCACATGACTACAACAAGGTTGTATTCCATATTGTGAGAGGTCACATTTATACCATCTCCATCAATCTGATACCAAGTACCAATTAAAAAAGATCATTGCTAATCACTTCAAACCAACTAAACCATGTCGGTGATCCTTATTTGACTTGGTAATATATACATGTATACCAGTAATTAGGGATTCCCACTTTTAAACCTTATATCGATAACTCACCATTAGCTCACGACCATGCATAAGTATACCAACAACCAATACTTATCCTATTTAGTCCCCTTCTACCATCATTTGTTATCAACAATGGTCCTATATCTAGTATTGATAGTGTAATCACAACTTAGTGGTCAAAGATTACCATACCAAACCCACAACCATCTACCACTTCACCCATCCAACCAACTATTTTGGCAAGGAACAAGCTATTTCTTTTTATACAAGAAAAGACATTTGATATTATGGAATAATTGTTAAAAAATCTCTCATAAATATCCATTTTAGATTTTCTACGTACATCTACAATCCACAAGAACATCTTAACTAATTTCTTTGGCCAATCCCAAGTTCTTGATGACATATCTCTAGACAAATTTCAAGCTTTAGTTAAACATCTAGCTCCAGGCCAATAATTAACCTTTGACCAAAGTGATATGTCATCCCTTGGTCCTCTAAATAATAATCCATTATACATCAAAGTTGTCATAACATGGCATAAAGTGAAACATGTCCTCATAAACAATGGATCAGGTCTAAATATTATGTCTTTAAATCTCATTAAGCTTCTCAGGTACACTATGACTGATCTCCAGCTAGAAATGATCACCAACAAGGCTTATGACAATGAAGAATATGAATCATAGGTCACTATCAACTTACCAGTTATCATTAGGCCTTTGACTCACAATACACTATGCCATGTGTTAGAACTTAATTTTTCATATAATATGCTTTTGGGTAGACTTTGGATACATGAGATTCATGCAATCCCATCGGCATTGCCCCAGTGTATCAAGTTCTCCCATTCATGTATATATGTCACTATTCATGGATATTTGTAGCCATACAAGCATTTCAAACATTTGAAAGCTAATTACCAAAGTTATAATTTTCATTTTGGCTTAAATCTAATTGCTAATAAGGACAAGGGGAAAGAAATACTTGTTGATTCATAATAGACCAATTACATTGACCTAGATACCCTTGATTCACTTTCCCACATACCTCTTAAAATATCTAATCATTATACCATCTCGACTAATGACTCAAGAGAATATGTGACCCATAATACATTTCATATTTCTAAGCTTCCACAGAACCCCAAGTCCTATAGAAGACCTAAAGCCAAACCACCTTGCAAGGAATGGAAATTAAAGGGCAAAGTCAAACTGCATAGTTCAACACCCATCATTTTCATATCAACCACTGGCCAAGAAGAGGACCCATTTGAAGGTGATTAATCTTGGTTTTATAATGACAAACTAAATGTTACCTAAATTCCAAGTATCCCATTTCAAAAAAATCATGGAAAGTCATACCTATAGAAGAGGAGGCCTTGGGCTAAATAAAAAGGGTCCATTTGAGCCAATATCTATGACTTAATACAAATGAACCTATGGACTCAAATTTAAACTCCCTGGGGGTGACCCCATGTACCTTATTTATGTTCCAACACCAATTAATAGTGATGATGATGTTAATAGCAAATTAGAGTTTGATCATAGCCTTTTCGATCACCTAACCAAAAATAATTTATTTTATGCCACTACCATGTTTACCCTTTGACCAATCATTCACCATAATCCACTTCCTTTATATTATCCTCAACTTATATACTGGGAAAAAAAATAATCAACAATGTATATCAGTGAATTTCATAATGATGAGGCCTTCTATCATTTTCTAGGCCTAAGGGACAATGTTCCATTGGGAAACCACAAACAAGGGTTCTCAATCAAGTTGTATCCTGAAGCCTATTTTGGAGAATGGGTGAACACCCTTAGCCATAAACAATTATATAAAACATTAAGGTCCCAAAGTGAAAACCTCTTTGAGGCACTTTTGGACCAGGAAAATAGTAAAGAGAAAGGCCAGTCTAGTGGTGAATATTTGTTTTAGGAACCATTAGATGGGGGTGTTCCACCTTCCTAAAACATAGTTTAGGAGACCACCAACGATGAACTTGCCTATGGGTCCAAGTTCAATCTTAAAGAACAAATTGCTTTTGATTGAATCTTCCAAGATTTTATAATAGTATTTGTTACATAGCCATCCCTACCATTAAGGGATTTTGATTCATCATGCCTAGGAGAACTTGAGAAGTCAGTCCTAATAAAGTATTCTACCATTGAAGTCTAGTTTAAATCTTTTCCAATCATTCTAGAAAATGGTTTGACCCTTATTTTATATGACATAATAAAAGTTAACATCAAGACTCTAGATGACCCAAAATGGATAAAATTAGGCACGTCCCTCACTAAAGAAGAATGTGAAGTCTTTATAGCCTTCTAAGGTAATTTAATGATATATTTGCATGGGCCTACTCTGACATGTCTAGTTTGGACCCCACCTTGTTTGTACATTGCCTTTTGGTACACCCTGATTCCACCTGTGAAACAAAAATTATGTAAGATGCATCATCACATTTTATGTATTAGTGAAGAAAGAGTTGGAAAACATCTTGGAAGCAAGATTTATTCAACTGATCAACTACTTAGAATGGTGTTTAAATTTATTTTCCTCATTTCTTAATTTTGAAAGTAAATAAAAGAAATCTAGTAATAGGGTGTGTAAAATAATACATGGTGAAATGTGCACATGAATCTAGATGAAAATGGGAACTATTCTTTGGCTAAGAAGGAATAACCTAAAAATAGCATAGACACTTGGAAGGGGGTTATTATATGGTTAGTTGAGTGGATTGCCTAGTGTGCGCTAGATTCAGGAAGCATAATGGTTACTAAGAGGCTATCAATCTACTTTATAACAATCAAGTCATAAATGATAAAATAATATGTGTACATTAAATGATAATAAAGTAAAGGCATGCTAGAAAGTAAAAGATAACTTACTTATTAAAGAAACTGATAAAATTTTGATGTTAGGGTGGTTAGGATCAGGTTTAAAAAATCATAAAGGGTATTGTGGAGAGGGAAACATAGAAAATGGAGCTTGATTAGAGGTAGAAGGGTGAAAAGGACTTACTAGAAAATTATGGCACAGAGAATTTTTAGGGGTTAAGAGAACCATCAGTGGTTGAGGTAAACTATTGGTAGTTGGTCAACCATTAATGATTATAGATGACCATCAGTAGTTAGGTAACCATCGGTGGTTATTTGTGCAAGTTTGGGGTGTATAACTCAGTAAGTACAAAATGGGACTTTGGTCAAATAGAGGTTGGATATAGGTTTGGGAAGTGTAAAGTGGGGTATTAGTGGGTCTAATAAGATAAAGGGATTAAAAATTAGATAAACCAAAGAACATAAGCAAAAAATACCTGAAACTAAGTAGAGGAATCCTGGAGTGATGTAGCTAGAGTAAAGGTGCTTTATGCTATTTAGAGTGATTTTGATAGAGTTTTGAGTCTCTAGTGATGATTCTTTCTCATTGTCATGAACATTTAATATCATCAAGAAATCTTAAATGCTTGATGACTGATTGCTCTTTTTTGGTTTCTTCTTCCTCATCTCCTTTTATAGATATAAGTTACTAAATGAAATAAAGGAAGTTACTAATTTGATAAAGGATAAATTTGCCTATTTTTATAGCTTTAAAATCTTATTTTAAAGATAAATTGCCATTTTTGGGAGTTTTTAATCTTGCACAAAGCACTAGCAGTACTTTAAAGTTTTTTAAATTAAGGGTGAGCACCCAACCATCAATGGTTAATCTAACCATCGATGATTGCCCTAACTATCAGTGGTCAATGGGGAAAAGATATTTGGTAAAATAAGGTGAATTAAATTATATTTTATGTGGGGGTTTAATAAGGTCAAGCTGAAAATGGTTCTAGTAGAAGGTCTAAAGGTAATGCGACATCAAAAATTATTGTGTGTAGTTTTTAGGTGTCTACATTTTGCCCTTTTTTGTTATGTAGTTTTAGGTAATCTATAAAAAAAAAATAAGAAGCTGGTCAAAGTCTTAGGTCTAGTTACCCTATGTAGGAGAGGAGGTATTCTCCCTCAAACTATAAGATGATGGAGGTATAGATAAAATTGGGTCAAGTTTTGATAGATGAGATAAGGTGGGTGACACAAAATGGGTGGGGTATGGCATAAACCCACACACAAAATTAGTAGAGTGATAATTTAGATCACACAATGACTAAAATTACTAATGTTGTAAAATAAGGTCAGGTTTTAGAAATATAAGTGAGGGCAACTGGTCCACAAAATTGGTCATAGCTAATCAGGGCATTCCCATCAAGCCATCCAGAAAAGGTTTATGTCATTTTCAAGTATCCAAGTGAAGAAGTGCTCCTACTAAACAACATAATTGGTTAAGGTGTGCATGAGGTGGTGTAATGCTCAAATGGTCAAATTTGGAAAAATGGGTCGATGTGGTCAAAGGACCATGCAAAATCATGATGAAACATGCAAAGAGGTTGGTTCAAAAAGGTTGGGTTGAAGGACAACTAAGCTGACTCCATCTGCACTAGGTGAGAGGATGTTGCCTACATAGTTCCCTAGATAGAGTGTCCAAGAGTAACTTAAGTCCAAAGGTAGGTTGAAAAGTAAAATGGTAAGTTTAAAAAGAGTGGGGAAAAGGTGAGGGATCCTAACCATCGATGGTTAGGGTGCCCCAAGGGGCAACCATCAATGGTTAGGGTGAAACCCCAAAAATGCAAATGTTAAAAGTAAAAATAAGAGGTTATTTTAACTTATTATACTTTGGTGAAAAGTGTATAGCCTCTTGAGAAAGTGAATCATCATGTGTGCTAAGGTGGAAGGTCTTGATTGATTGAGTGCATGAGTTCAGGTTAAATGGGGGAGGATGAAGATGAGGCCAAGCAGTAATGAGAGCGATTTAACCATGTAATGAGGTAGGGTTTGCTTTAAAATTGGTATAATTTTAGTAATTTAGGTATGGTAAAATGGTAGAGAAGATTGAGAAATAATAAAATAGGCTAGGGAAAACACCCGGCCTGAGCCTAGATTTCCTAGGTTTAGATATAGGTGAAAGCAAGTAAAATGGGTAATAAAATGAGGGGGGAGGGTGAAAGATTAAAAATGGGGAGTAAATGTTTATGTATTTTTTTATTTATTACCTTTTCATCTTATTTAAGGCTTTTTTTTTCAAGGTTAGATGGTAGGGTTTTACCATTGGTGGTCACACACAGTGACCATTAGCAGTTGGACCCAACCATTGATAGTCAACCCTAGGGGTCCCAATACTCCTAAGAACCATCGATGGTTCCTTGAATCATCAGTGGTTGGCCAAAAGAGGGCTAATCCTATAAGCCAAGGTAATTTAAATGATGTTTTAAAAAAGTAGTGGATGGGTCAAAGAGATAACTCAGTGTTAGGGTAAAAAAATAGGTCAAAAAAAGAAAGAGTGGGTCATAGGAAGAGTTGGTAGATTAATAGGGACATGTAAAATGGGAAATAATAGAGGGAAACATAGGAATATTAACACTATTTTATTTTTGTGTAGGCCCATGAGTGGATTCAGATGAGGGACTGAGTACTTAAGATATTTGTAGAGGTACGTGATAGGATGAACGATGCTGAATGAGGTAGATGGAAGATGTGAGCCTAAGGGACATAAGACACTATAAACACCTTCCACATGAGGTGGTGATGATTGTGGCACTCATAAAGAGATGTAGCCCTACCATAAACACATTCCTAATACTAACTAGTGAGATGTCCATTCTATTAGAGAACATCCATTGGATCACTCGATTATCAATTTAGGGGGACCTGATATACCACGTTGAGAGTGATGAGTGAGACCACTACATGGACTAGACATATGGTGAGGATTGAGTGGAGGATAATTACCATATTGATAGAATTTTATAAAAGACATTATACCAGAGGGCCCCATAAGATAGATGTTTTTTTACTATGATGATGATGAGCATATCAAGTTTTACAGTGTCAGACTTGAATAGTGGTTGATTTCCTTGTGTGTGGTTAGGAGTGCTGATAGAGATGCTTTTAAGTGGTATGGTTTTTTGATGGTCCCCTAGTATTGTTGGTGTATATTTATAGAGATCTAGGCCTTTAGGGTGTAGATATGATATGGGATTCGCATTAGATTTATGTTCCATTATTGGGCATATGAGCATATACAAGTGTTGAGACCCTTTGGGATTCTTTGGGATGGCTATACATTGATAGATTATAGGGTTGGCTTCATGAGATGGCATGATGATTATGCAATTATAGGATTAAGGGGTGGATCCAGAGATATAGAGTGGTTTTAAGATGCTTTGGAGGGCTTGGTAGTAGTAGACATTGTATGGAGTCCATATTTGAGTTGGCCCCTATGGATAGGCTATAGGTACCAGTGTTATCATTGTAGTGTTAGTGGTGGGATTATGGCCGATGAGATGGTGAGGTTGAGTGAATCTTAATGGATCAAGTTTGGAGGTAGTTTAGGTTGGTGTAGGATACACCCCCAGATGTTCAACATTATAAGAGGGAAGATGTAGAGTACCAGCTTTTGAAGCTATAGCCAGATATTATTGTACTAATTATGAAGGGCTTCTAATAAGAGATCTTATAAATGACATGAGAGTTACTGATGGATATATGGGATGGTATCAAGCTAGGTATGTGGCTATAGATTTTGGATGGGGTGATGGAGGCTATTAGCTTATGGATGTTGATCTTTCATTAGTATAGGGTGGAGGACATGATGGCCACATAGTGGTAGCCCTTGCAGTAGCACAGGCCTAGGTGATATGGTTATATGGATAGGTGGTTGTGTTGTGGGCATAGATAGTCACTTTAAAGGGTAGGTAACCACTCTTATAAGAGAGTGAGATATGGTGAGGGTTAGCCTCAAGTTAGTCACATAGGAACGAGATGCCTTGAGATAGAGAGTAGGGGTGACCATGGTAAGATGAGGAGAAGCTAACTCAATTTCAAAGACATGATACTTGGTCATTATTCAGGAGCTTTGATACTATGAGGCTATGGTGTTAGCCTAGTTTCTAAATTTGATGAGATAGGGCTAGCCTATTTGGGGGTCTAGTAGTAGCTACACCAGGTCAATGGGCATCAACCATAGCATAAGTAGGTACATTAGGGGGTCCACCACTAGATGGTGGAATAGGTATAGATGGTTTTAGGTCTATTGTTTCAAGCCCTTGATATACGACATTTTGATGATGCTCATTTTTTGATATGTATATTTTTATACTAGCTTATGTGTAGATGAGGTGAAATTTATTTATGAGAGAGATGCATATGTATTATTTTGTATTATGATGATTATATTTATGATGACATTCATGCTCATGTTGATCACATAGATTGTGGATGTTGATTTTGTTTATGATTATTCATGTTATTATGTTTATGATTATTATTGTGATTATGGTTATGAGAATGTAATGTTGAGTTTGATGATTAGGAGCATGATTGTTGTTTATAATTGTTAGTGTAGGTATAATGATGATGATGTGAGTATTATTATAATCATGTGGATTATGATGTTAATGTATAATTATGAGTATGTCATGAGTATTTTTGGTTAATATTATGCTTATGTTGATTGGCTAGTTGAGACATGATGATGATAATGTGGTGACTAAACTATTTTAATTTGAGTTAGTTTAAAATAATAGATGTGATGATATTATAGGTGGTGTATTGAGATATATAAAATTGTTTTATTGGTAAGATGTGATAGCATAGGTTTATATTGATAATATTGTTGGTATTATATTGAGGTTATGGTAGGAGAGGGTATAAAATTGTGTTTGTCATGAGAATGTTTGATTAGGTCAAAAGGCACACATATCATAAGAAATAGATAGGAAAGAGGCATCTTGTTTTGATTGGAAAGAACCTAATAATAAGAAACCATAGTTGGATCAACTTAGTGAACAAAATCCCATTGAGTATTTCATAAGATCATTCTTTGATTGAGAACAAGGGTGTCTTGATCACTTCATGTCAAGTAAGCCCATAGTCCCTTGAGTTTCGAGAGGAGTGAAGGAAAATTGGGTGATCAATGGGAAGGTGATTGGTAAAGGGTATCCTAATGTGGGTAAGCTTGTCCATTCTATAGGTGACGAAAAATCCATAGTAGATAGGTCCATGCCTTATAGTAATGTGTAGACTGATCAATATAGGAAGACTATTAGTTCTATATATAAGAGCTGATTGTGGCTTGATGGTATATTAGGTAGACTGATCGATGAAAGAAGTCTACCAATACATATCTAAGAGTTGATTATGGCTTGATTGTTTTTTATTTTGATATAATTTTATTCATTGATTTTGTTGTTGGAGTAAGTTGTTAAATTTGATCAATTTTGGAAGCTTAAAATGATTTTGCTTAGCCATCCTTCAAGGGAGTGGTCTAAAATTTTGACTTGTTAGCTATCCTTTAAGGGAGCAGTCTATTTTAAGCAATTTTGAATTATGGGGCAGCTCTCCTTCAATAGATTAGTCTATGACACTATGATTTTGATTTATGACTTGAGACATGGATAATTTAGTTTAGGTGTAAAGATATACCCATATGATGGTAAGACTTTAGTACAAAAGTTTATTTGGTAAATGAAAGGAATGGGTTAAGAAACAACTGATCATGGGATTCCATCTATGGAAAGATGAAAAGTATCCATGAGAACCATGTTATGGGTAGAGCCAAGGTACCCATACTTAGGATCATGTTTTATTTGTGATAGATGAATCACATGATTCTAAGTTATAATCAATTATTCCCCAAAAGATAAAAGATAATGTAAATTTTTTGTGAACTAAGGGACAAGCTCAAGTTAGACACAAAAGTGAGTTTGATCCATTTTAACAATAGAAATGACATAGATGTGAAGTATTTATTGGCTTAGATTCTAGTTTACCTTCAAGAGAGGATAAATGGTAAGCACCAGATCTATACTTATGGGTTACAATGTAGGGTCCTAGCTAGTTAAAAGCAAACTTATCCTTCTTGGCCTTCTCCATGTTAGTTACATGTTGATTTTATTTAAAGATGAGGTCTCTGATGTTTAATTCATGATTTTTGACATATTTTTTATATACATACTTGATTCACTCTTGATAGACATGAAGATGATTGAGCATAGCAAGGTGATGCTCATCAAGAAGCTCTAAGTGTGTGAGGCATTCTTGATGATAATCACTTTTAGAGAGGATTTCATGTAATGATATATGAAGTGATGGAATTTGGACTTCAAGAGGTAAGACTACCTCTGCTCCAAAGATGAGATAAAAAGGTGTTACGCCTATAGTAGTTTGGATACTAGTGTGATAAGCCCATAAAGCAAAGGGGATATGGAGGTGCCAATCTTGACCATAAGTACTAACCACCTTTGTGAGCATTTTGATGAGGATTTTATTGGAAGATTATGCTTGTCTATTGGCTTGTGGATGATAGGATGAGGAGAATATTAAATTGATTCGAAAAGCATCACAAAGTGCTTGTACTTTTTTATTTTTAAAGGACTTGTCATTATCAATGATTATTCTATGAGGAACACTGAAGTGGTAGATGATATGGTGATTGATAAATTCATTGATATTCTTGGATTTGGTTAATATAAGCATGATGGCCTCCACCCATTTGGTGAAATATTCTATAGTGGTGATGATATATTAATGTTGTTATGAATAATGGGGATTGATCTCCCTGATAAGGTCAAGACCCCATTATGAGAAGGGCCAATAATCTTGAGATACTTGAAGACCATGGGAAGGTGTGTGATAAATATTAGCATGTTTTTGACACTTGACACATTTTTTGACATAGTCACATTAATCCTAATTAAGTGTGGGCCAATAGTAGCCTTAGCAAAGGATATGTTTGGCAACAGATAAGCCACTAAAGTGTCACCCATAGATGTTATCATAAATTACCTTGATGTCATGAGAATATTCACGATGATAGAGATGATGAAGAAGGTTGCCATCAAAATCTTGTTTATAGAGAATGCCTCCTAGAATAGTGTAATGAGAGGTACCCTAGATAAAGGCTCTATAGGCATTCTTTGAAATATTAGGGGGAGAATGCCAAGGTTAAGATAATTGAAAGTTTGATCATACCAAACATTAAGAGGTGATGTTTCCACATTATAAATGGTGGAAATTTCTATACTCATATATGAAGGTGTGATAAAATGATGAATGGTAAAAAATAGTTTAGATTGGCCTGGTTAGGATGGAATTTAGGAAATGAGAGATGCCATGGTGCCTATGAATTTTTTGGTGGATTAAGGGACTGATTGGATGGCTTAATGATAAAATGATGTAAAAAGTACATCTACAAGTTATTTTTACTTCAAAAGTACATTAGTTTTACATTGATGAGATCATGTGACTTGGTTGATGACAAGTTGGGAGTCTCTGAAGACACTGATTGTTTTGATCCCCAAAGCCAAGGTAGTTTAAAGACCTATGACTAAGGATTCATATTTGGATATGTTATTAGTGCATTCAAAATAAAGTTTAAAGGAAATGGGAAGAGGTTATACATTAAGCGGAATGTGTGTTACTTTGGCACCCCTACCATTTTGGCATTTATAACCATCAAAAAACATGGTCATTTGATAGGTAGGTTTCTCTATAGACATGGTTGCAATAGACTCATTTGGAAAGGTAAGAGGAAGAAGTTGGTTATCAAGTAGAGGTACTTTACCTAATTTATCAGATATGACCTATCTTTTAATGGATTCTTATGGGAGAAACTCAAGATCAAACTCAGTTAGAAGTATGATCCAGTTAGCCATATGTTGATTTTGATACAGTTTAGAATGTGTATACTTAAGGGGGTCACTATTAGTGATGACATAGGTTTTATGATTAAGAAGATAATGATATAGCTTATAGGCTACAAAAAATAAGGTAAGGCAAAGTTTTTTAGGATGTGGATACCGGGTTTCATATTTAATTAGGATGAAACTGATGTAGTAGATAGCCTGCTCTTTATTCTATGTGTCATGATGAGTGAGCATAGCCCCCAAGAAATGATCAGTGGTGGATATATATAGATAAAAGGGTTGGTCCTCTTTATGAGGAACGAGGGTACGTGGAGAAAGAAGATACTCCTTGATTGCATCAAAGGATTGTTTGCATTCATTGGTCCATTTGAAGGAGACATATTTCTTTAAGAGGTGGTGGAAGGGTTGGCATTTGTCTAATAGTTGGTAGATAAAGCATCAAATCAACTAAATTTTGCTTTACAAGATACAAATTTGGGTTAGGTTGGTAGGGGGTAGCATCTCCAAAATGGCTCTAACCTTGGTAGGTTCTATTTCAATTCCATGAAGAAAGACTATAAAGCTAAGGACTTTGCCTGATAAGACTCTAAAGATACACTTTTTGGGATCGATCCTAACATTATAATGGATTAATCATTTGAATATAATGGTGAGAATAGATAGATGGTCCTGGTGATGTTTGGATTTCTCTAAGAGATCATCCACATAATCCTTGACAATTTTATGAATGAGGTCATGAAAGATATAGGTCATGGCCCATTGATAGCTTGCCCCTATGTTCTTCAATCCAAAGGGAAAAAACCCAATAGTATAAATTTTCCCATGGGTTGATAAAATAATTTCTATGCTAACCTTTAGGGGAAATCAAGATATGATTATTTCTCAAGAAAATATTAATGAGAGATAGCATTTCATGGCCAGTCATGAGATTGACTAGTTGATTCATGTTAGGTAGGGGAAATTCATCTTTAGGGCAAGAAAGATTAAGATCATGAAATTTAACGTAGAGGTGAAGACCCCCTATAGGTTCGGTAATGGGTACAATGTTAGAAACCCATTTTGGATAGTCAATGGGCTGGATAAAGTTAACAGATAGAAGGTGTTGAAGTTCTTTGATAAGAAAAGATATACAAGGATGCATATGATGAAGTTTTTACCAAACCAAATTAACCTCAGGATGGGTGACGATGTTATAGAGAGTGATATAAGGATAAATTCTAGGCATATCTTGATAGGACTAATTAAATGTTATACTATGGTCATGAAGGAAAGAGGGATAATCCTATAATTCTTTGGGGGTTAAATATTGGTTGATTTTGATAATACAAGGGTTCTCCTAAGTTCCCAAGTTGACATCAATGTTTGATTCATTTAGCATGGTTTGGTTCTTAAAAGGGATATATTTATGGCTAGAATAATCCTCTACACTGAGGTAAGTGAGAACAACATTATCATCTTGATGGTGAATGATGTTAATAGTGGGTGAGTAATGTTCAATAATTTATAGGTGGATGAGAGGAATGGTTTTGGTTTGGCCCTCTTTTTGATATGTCAGGGAACCCAAGCTGATGATATTGATCAAAAAAAATTAGATGGAATGATTTTAGAGTCTTCAAATTGGGAAGATGGGGTTGGTGAAGATGGGGTTTCTTCAGTAGTAGTAGCAATGGGTTTTGGTGATGTAGGCTCTTTTGGTGGTTCAAACCCTAGTCCAAAGAACTCATGAGGTTTCTAGGTTTTGATAATGGTCAAATCATGAGGTCCTTGTTTATAGAGGCCAAGACCAAACCCCTTCCAAGCACACTGATAAAGGTAGGTCTTGGAATAGTCTAGGTTTCTTAGGTAAGAAAAGTTAGAGGTGAATGGTTGGATATATGGAGTGGTAGTGGGAGCAAGAAGTGGTCGATCGAGTCCCCCATAGATGAAATTAATTTGATTGTTGGGAAACCTAAAGGGGATAATGGTGTTGATTTTGGGGTCAAAATAAGGGTTATTTTGAAGATTCCCATATTCATGTGGAGTAGAGAAGGCATCTAATATGATAAGGTGATATTCCCCTAGTGAGAGTCATTGAAATGTTGATTATAATGGATATTATACTAGAATTTATGATGGTGGAATAGATAAACTAATGGATGATTCGTCATAATGGTGAGTGGAAATGTTGTTGATGGTGGGTGATGTAGTGGTTTTATCATAAGTAGGTTGTGAGGTGGATGAAGGATGAATAAGAATGTCATTATGCTGATTTGTCATATTGCAGGGAGTAAAGGGACTAGGATCAGCTTTAATTGTAATAACTTATCCTTCATGCTCAAATTTGATGCATCGGTGTAAATTAAAAGGGATATAACCCATTGCATAGATCTAAGGTCATTTGAGTAACACATTATATTAGAACTCACCCTCAACAATATCAAATAACTCGAGAATGTTTAATGGCCCCAACTAGATCTGGAGGACCATGGTCCCTAAGGTAGTGGCCATAGCATCATTAAAAGAGCGAAGGACTATTATACTCTCAAAAATGTTATTTATGGGAAATTAAAGTTGATCATATGCATGAGAAGATATGATGTTGATGTTATCTCCTCCATCAATCATTACCCATTTGGCATGAGTTTGATTGATGTATGTTTTAATGAAGAGGGGAGGATCAGGATCTTCAATATGAAAAGGCGAGATTTATAAATCCTAAAAAGTGATAAGGTCAGTTTGGTTGAAGGCTCTAACAAAGGATATAAGAGGTTGTCTATCATCTAGTTAAACCTCTCTAGAATGTAGAGCCTCAATTAATGCTTGGCGATGTTGAGGTGAGGTGTTGATTAAATCATAAAGTCTCATTTTCACCAATTTTTGGTGAAGTTATTTCAACATGAGTCATTAGATGAATGGAGTGGGGTTGGGAGGTGGAACTCATAAAATAGAGACTTTTGGTTTTGATGTTTATGAGTGTGGGGATGGAGATACATGGGTTTGGTTTGGAGGTTGAGAGGTTAAAGGGTAAGCCCAGGGGATGGTTACATTGGTTTTTGCCTTATCCTTCTATTGGGCCTGAGAATGGGTAACCATATGAAGGGTGTGGATTAGGGGACTTAATATTTTCTTTAATTCCTCCTTTTTACTCTTGGGTAAGATTGGTATAGTGGGTAGAGGTTGGGTAGGTTGGGTTGATGGTAAGATTGGTAGTGGAGGTAAAAGGGGCTCCTCCAACAAATCATCTTCTTCTAACAGATTATGGACAAGTGTTTGGAGAGATTTACAATTATTCATATCATGTATAAGAGTCCTATGGTAAAGACAAATCAAATTATCATTGAACTGGGTTGGTTTAAGATGGGTGGGGTCAAAATGTTTAATTGGAGGCAAGATAATGGAGGATGTTTGTAATAACCTTTGTAAAATAGATGTGTAGGACTCTGGAAAAGGTGTTTTAGGTAAGGGATTTTGGATATGAGGGGTGAGAAATTTATTAGGCATAGGCTTCTTCATAGAATTGGTAGTTGGAGGAATGATTTTGATTGATGGTTTTAGTGGGGTCTGCTTAGGTATGATCGGCTTGGGGTTGGAGACTTGGATGAAGAAATTTTAGATGGAGAAGGTTTGGTTATAGGTAGAAATTTGGATAGGGATAAGTTAGTTAGGAATGATGAAGAACTAGATGGTTTGGTGATTGAAGGTGAAGTAAAATGAGATGGTTTCTTAGAAGAAGAATAGGTAATGAGAATGGTAGAAGTATGAAGTCCTAAAATGGAAAGCAGGTTAGAAGGAGGGGGTATAGGTCTATTTTGTGGTAGAGGTTTATGTAGGTCTTCCTTCTTAAGGGACTTAATTGGATTAGGCTTCAGTGGTTTTGATGGAGATAAGTCCAATCTCAAAGGAGGGTAAGTGTGACTGGGTGTGGAAAATATTCCTAGATTCTTGATTAGTTTGGTGAAAGAAGCATGAGGTAACTTGGTAATTTTAGGTGGAGGTGTTTGACATGGCTCACTTATGACTTTAGAGGAGGTAGTTGGTAGAGTAGTAATAATGGGTTTAAGCGTGGACTCAAGTGAAGTTGAGGAGTCATATTTATTTTGATAAGGAAGGCCAATTCGATGCCAAAAGTTAGCTCTATTAAAGTTAAGCTGGGATGTGAACTCTAAACTTTAGACCAACCTAGAGAAAGGCTTATAAATGGGGGTAGTTCCTTGATCATTGGTCTCAAAGCTTAAGACCTTGGATGAGGAAGGAGTGATTTCAGTATTGGTATCTTTGATGGAATGTTCCAAAGGTGATGGTTGGGTAGATGAGGTGACCTCCTTTTGAGGAATGATTTCCAAAGTTGGTTTTATGATAAGAGAGGTAGATGGGCTATTCTCAAGGGAAGTAGTGGGTATAGTTTATTCCCTATCTTGGATGTTTAAAGAAGTAGGTGATTCCTAGGTTAGAGGGGTAGAGGAAGTGATTAAAGTAATGATTTCCTCCTTGGGTGTTTCTACCAAAGGAGGGATAGATAAAGCCATGGTCACATCAAGTGTAGAAGAAGAGATAGATGATTCCTCCATTTGGTTCTCTAAAGGAATAAATGGTAGGTTGGCTTCCTCTATTTTGGTAATAGTGGTAATGATCTCTTCAATGATGGGCACATTATTGATGACATTAATTGTATGTGCCTCATGGGAGTTAGAAGATTCAGGTTTACTGTCATGATGTTAGGTGGAAGGAGCATGATTCGGGAAAGGCTTAACAAAAATGTTAATAGATTGATTAGGGGGTGCATTAAGGTTATCAAACATGAGCTCCCCACTATAAATTAGATTTTGTACAAGACTTTTAAAGGTATTACATCTTTCAATGTCATGTCAATTTGGTGAAAGGCACAATGGTCTTTTTCATTATACCACTCGGGTATAGGGAAAGAAGAATCAAATTATTGGAGTGGTTTAATTGGTGGAATTTGGGTAAGGTTGGCCTTGAGAAATTTATCTAAAATAGATTCATATGACTCCCTAATGGGAGTATATTGTCTTGGAGGTGCTCAATTTTGGGTTTGATTTTGTTGATAAGGAGATTTGGAAGAATTATTTTGATGTAATTAGTTAACAATTAGAGGTGGGGTAGTTTTTATAACCACCAAATTTTTGGATGTTTTTGCCTTAGTATTGGATTGGCTAGTGGTTTTAGTAGAGGGAGGTTCATTGGGTTTGAAGTAGAATTCTTAATCCACAATTTCAATTTCCCTTCATCAATGGTATAGTTTTTGAGTTTTTGTGCCACGGTGAATGCCTCATCAAATGTTTAGAAGGTTTGAAATTGAAGAGTAGGTGCAATATGCTTTGGCACAAAATGTAGAGAAAAGTTCAATTAATTCAGGTAGGGGTAAGGTGAAAGAGATTTGATTGATGAGGCCTCTCCATCTAGACATAAAATCAACAATTGACTCATCATCAAATTGTTTGATAGAGTAGAGGTTGATTATGGAAACCTTTTTAGTTATGTTTAATGAGAAATGTTCTAAAAAGATTTGGGCTAGTTGGGAGAAGGAAAATATGGAATGTGTAGGGAGGGAGCTATACCAATCAGGGGCAGAACCTGATAAAGACATTGGGAAGGTTTAAAGGAGGAGAACATCATTATATGCGATTAAGTAACAAGAATGATGGAATTCCCTCAAATGTTATTGGGGATCCTCTTTGCCTTGGAATTTGGAAAATTTGTGCAATTCCCATTGAGGAAGATAAGATTGAATGGGGACAGATGGATGGATAGGTTCATTACAAATTTTGTCAAAGGATAAAAGTTTATGATATATAGAAATAGATGATTCTAAGTTAGTCATTTTCTCCATTAGCATTTTGATCAAATCTAGCTGAGGTTGGGAAAAAACATAATTGAGGGGCATATTCTTTTAGAGTTGAGTGGTATTTATGTAAGGATAAGTGGTAAAAATCATGGAAGAGGCCACATATTGGTAAGTGGTAACAAGTGGTTGAGATGGTGCCACATATGAACTGATTGGCACAAATGGTTGGCCAGACGGTGGTATGTACCCATATTGGTAGGTTATAATAGGTATGTGTTGGGGAATGGATGTAGGTTGGCTAAAAAGTATGGTTGAGGTGGCAAGTGGAGTTTGAGTAGGTTGAGGTTGTGTGATGATTCTAGTGTTGATAGGTGGAAGTGTTTTAGGTATAAAAATCAATAGGTTCTAAAATGGGGTAGTGATTAAGGGATTAGTTGCCACTGAAGGAAGGGTGGAAATAGGGGTAGAAGATACTCCCAGGGTGGGTAGAGTATAGGTGACCAAAGGTAAATTATAACCTATATGAGGTGTAGTAGGAGGTGTTTGGATAGAGGCTAGAATATTGGATTGGGGTTGGGTATTGTTGGTGGATGGGATGTTGTAAGGTTGGGTTGAGGTAGAACCCACCATAAGATGAGACAGTATTCTATAAGAAGGATCTATAAGAGTAACCAAAGCAAAGGTGGTATGGTGGGGAATGGTGTTAAGGTAGTGTTGAAGAGCTACCTGATTGTTGTCAAGGAAGGTAGAAAAGTTTGTATCCCTTTAAGATACAATAGGGATTTTATAAGGAGGGGGAGAAAAATGAGGAGAACCTTCGACATCAAAAGTGTATTCCATGGAAGAATAAGAGGATGGTGGTGGTTAGTTGGTTTGATTTCTTAGTTTTTATCTAGTATAGACCATATGAGAAATGGGGAGATACTAAACAAAACTTGTACCTCAAACAAAGAACAACCAAAAAGAATTCAAAGCAATCAATGCATACACTAAAAATGCATTTATCCTAGGATTCCTTTTAAATCAATTTTGGCTTATGCCTTATGGAGTGTGAAGAGGGAGCTTGGCTTGTAAATCATGTACTAAAGAGGCAATCTACGATTGGTTTCAAGTTGTTCAGGTGCTCAAAAGAGAGAAAATCTATGTTTAACTTTGGTACATGGCTTGATATTAGGGCCTACCCCCTCACTTCATAGTCCTACAGCAATAAGAGTGGCAGGTGCTTAGCCCAAAATATATTGATTTTAGAGTTTATACTCAATTAGAGAGCTAATTTGGTTCTCCCCTTAGTGGTGAAATCCAAGTAGGATAGCTAGGAAGGGGTAAGGTTGTCTCTAGGTGATGAAATCCTAGTTGGGCCTTGTCTCAGGTATGTTTTGATGTGTTAATTATTT
This sequence comes from Torreya grandis, assembly GCA_037957365.1. Lineage (NCBI taxonomy): Eukaryota > Viridiplantae > Streptophyta > Pinopsida > Cupressales > Taxaceae > Torreya > Torreya grandis. The sequence goes on from JARHVA010005431.1 coordinate 296,598, forward strand.
TGTGGTTCGATTTAGTGTGTGATAGCAAATTTGAAATCTATGATGAATTAATTTGCCTCCTAAATTACTAGATGAACTAAGATTAGCAAGCAATCAATGAATGCAATAGGTTTATTTTATTCCCAAAAAGAAATTTTTAGATTTCATTTTATAAGAAAATAATAAAGGAAGAAAAAGGAACTGAGTCCCACTGATTTCAATTTATTTTCTTAATTTTGAAAGTAAATAAAATAAATCTATTAATAGAGTGTGTAGAAGAATACCTAGTGAAATGCACGAATGAATCTAGATGAAAATGGGAACTCCTCTTTGGCTAGGAAGCAATAACCTACCAATAGCATAGACACTTGGAAGGGGGTTGTTAGATGGTTGGTTGACTGGATTGCCTAGTGTGCGCTAGATACAAGAAGAACAATGCTTACTAGGAGGTTGTCAATCCACTTTATGACAATCAAGTTAGAAATGATAAAATAAGATATGTACATATAATGATAAGAAAGTAAAGGCATGCTAGAAAGTAAAAGATAACTTGCTTAATAAAGAAATTGATAAAATTTTGATGCTAGGGAGGTTGGGATCAAGTTTAGAAAATCAAAAAGGGTATTGTGGTTAGAGGGAAACACAAAAAATGGAGCTTGATTTGAGGTAGAAGGGTGAAAAGGGCTTGTTGGAAAATGATGCCATAGAGAATTATTGGTGGTTAGGGGAACCGTCAGTGGTTGAGGTAAACCGTTGGTAGTTGGTCAACTATCAATGGTTGCATATGACTGTTAGTGGTTAGGTAATTGTTGATGATTTCCTATGTAAATTTGGGGTGAATAACTTAGGAAGTACAAAATGGGACTTTCGTCAAATAGAGGTTGGATATAGGGTTAGGAAGTATAAATTGGGGTATTAGTAAGTTTGATAAGATAAAGGGATTAAAAACTAGATAAACCAATGAACACAAGCACAAAATACATGGAATCAAGTGTAGGAATCCTGGAGTGATGTGGCCAGAGTAATAGTGCTTCGATCTATTTAGAGTGATTTCAATAGAGTTTTGGGTCTCTAGTGATGATGTTTTCTTATTGCCATATACATTGAATATCTATAATAAATCTTAAATGCATGATGACTAATTGCTTTTTTTTGTTTCTTCCTCCTCAACTCCTATTATAGATAGAAGTTACTAAATGAAATAAAGGAATTTACTAATTTGATAAAGGATAAATTTGCCTATTTTCATATCCTTAAAATCCTATTTTAAAGATAAGTTACCATTTTTGGGAGTTACTAATCTTGCACAAAGTGATGTTAGTGATTTAAAGGTTTTTATAGCAAGGGTGAGGACCCAACTATTGATGGTTAGGCCAACCATAGATGGTTACCCTAACCATCAATGGTCGATGGGGAAAAGAGATTTGGTAAAGAAAAGTTGAATTAAATTATTTGTTAGTTAGGGGTTTGATAAAGTCAATCTACAAATGGGTCTAGTGGAAGGTCTAAAGGTAATGCAACATTGAAAACTATTGTGTGCAATTTTTAGGTGTCTAAAAGTGGATCTCCAATGTTGTACCTATTACCAAAAATCCAAAAGGAATCTAAATCTGCACTAATTTTAGAGACATAAACAAGGCCTGCACAAAGGATGACTTTCCTCTACCAAATATTGACATGATTGTTGACTCCACCATGGGTTATGAAATTTTTTCACTAGTGGTTGTATTTTTAGGGTGTAACCAAATCCAAATTGCACCAAAATACTAACATAAAATAGTCTTCACCACTCCATGGGGAACATTCTATTATTAGGTTATTATTGGCCCCAAATTTTAGCTAAGTATTATCTATTTTGGTGTGTAAGGACCACAATGTGGAAGGAACATGGCACAAAAGGACCATGGCATAGAACTTCCTAGGCATAGAAGCACCATGGCACATAATCTATAGGGCACATGAGGACAATAACATAGAATGACCAACATAAGAGGACCCAATCAAAGAAGAATTAGTCATGAAGAAATTGAGGATTTAGGACTGGGAACTAAAGTATAAAACTAGGGGATCATGTGGGAAACAAGAAAAATTGAAGGAATGATTCATATGAGACACCCAGAACTTATTCATAAGAAGTTTTACACTAGTCCATGAGGAGAGGAACACATGCTAGCAAGGATCTAGCATAGAGTGTGGATATAGGGGGTACAAAGGCCCAGATCCTTAAGATGAGAGTTTGTTTAACTCCATAACTCCCAGCCTATTGAGAGCTCATTGAAAACTTACTCGATTCATTAATGATTGTAAACACTTGCTCAAGGATAAATAATTATAGATACCCCTATTTTAAAGGATTGCAGAGGTGATGATGGATGGATGTATTATTAATGTTGATGTTTAAGCTTAATATATGAAGTTGTGGGTTTTATCAAAATTCTTGTGTTCATGATGAATGATGTGTGAGTTAATTATCATGAATTATGGAACATCTTTTCTTTTATAAGAAGTAACACTAAAACTACAATATTGTTATTCTATGTAATTATGGTAGTAGAACTTAGAACTCCAAAGATCATAATAATTTATCTTTGCATTTATGCAATATCTAATTGAATACATGTTTGACATGAAGAATATAACTAAGTATTATTGTGAAATAAAAACCTATGGAAACTAGTCTTAAGTTAATCACTTCAGGTGAGTGTGCAAGACTTCAGTCTTGCATGAAAGTTCTAGCATGCTAGTTTATGAGGCTAGACTTCAACATCAATGTTGTATTTACAATAGAAAACCCTAACATTTTGGTTTTATTTCTAGAACCCATAGAATTTTTTGCTCAATCATGAAAAATGTTTGAGCATATTAATCTTGAGGATATAGAATAATGGATTACCAGTGTTGAAGATAACTTTATAATTCCCTACCTTAAACTAGGAGTTTCATCATAGTAGTGGGTAGAGTATAATCTCTATAGTGTATTGTATGAAACTTTATTTATTAAGATCCCAGTTCACTTACATGTTTGGCTCTTTGCATATGCTCAAGGATGGTCCTGAAACCTTGGGAGAAGGTAGCCTTGGACCGTAGAGTGACAAAGAGATTTAGCTTGACTTGGAACCCTATGGAATAGAGCTATTAACATTTGGTGGAAGGGAGTTTTGAATAGATATATTATGGAGTATGTTCAAACCACCTATTCATGTCCTAAAGAATCAAAGTTCCAATTCCTTTGAGAACCATGTGGATGTTACATCTGACATTTTGACTTAGAAATTAAGAAGTTATTTGATGATTTGGGACTTGAGACTATGCCAATGGAGAGCTAAATATTTCTATGCATGAGCCACACAATTCGGAAGGGATTCAAAACAAGTTGTTAAAATATTGTGGGTTCAAATTGGTAGCCAATTAGTGGGCATTATAGAAGTGGAAGTATGATGAATCTTAGTAAATGATTATAGGTGTTAATGGCATAAGAAGGGACTGAGAGAACTTAAGAAGTGCTATCAAGATCTATAGGGAAGTAAAGACACACAAAGATAACCCCATCACTTTTGAGATATATCCTATCCCTCTAATATCATACATAGGAGAAATAAACTAGATGGTGGTAATTGAAAAACCAAGTATGAACCAACTACGCTCCCCAACCATCATGCATGCTCATGATATTGAATCAAATGAAGTACAAATACATAATTAGGACATGGATATCATAGAATCAAACACTAACCCAGTAAGGGATACTTAAACTCAACCATTTGACATATAGATAGACTTCACATTTTCCTTCCCCTTCAAAGGAATTACATGGCATAATTAGGGATGCCTAGAGGGCCTAGCCCATAAAGTGGATAGATTATAGGCCCCAATTTTGTAAATCACATGGCTATCATGCCCCATGTCACAAGTGCTACTGGTGGAGGTACTGAAGGTAGACTAGGTGGAGGCACAAGAGGAAGTAAAGGAATTCCCCTTTAAGGGATAGGGGTTAGAGGTTCACAAAAACCACTAGTTCAAACACCTTAGCCAATAATAGTGTATTATGAAATGATGATTAACTTACCAAAATATCAAGGCATGAAGAATGTAACTAAGCATGTCCACAAATGTGAACTTATTTAGAGAGCACATGACATCACCTCTTTTGAGTATAAGGCCACATAGTTTAGAAATACACTTTTAGATTGCATGCAAAAATGTCTAAAAATTTCAACACTCAACAAGTGGTGGTCAATTTTGATCGACTTAAAGGAGCCTTCCTTTAAGAGTTTGACATTCCTGAATTTGAGCAACAAAGCATAACCACGCTAAAGGACATAAATCAGGGACTTAATAAAAGTGTGTGAGATCATGACACAAGGTTTAATATGTTATTATCTAATATACCCTTTGAGATTAATGTTTCTCATCATGTATAATGGTTTTTGGGAGGATTTTTACTACCTTTTTTATGAACCTTATCTCAAAAGACTTTTACTAACCCATGCAAAGCCTTGGAAGTTACCCTCCATACTGAAGTAATTTGAAGTGTCAATACTAGGATCAGCCCATTTATGGAAGCTCAAATTGCTTCAATGGCATCACATCTTAAGAAGTTAAGAGCCAATAGTGTAAATGATACACACAGTAGTGTTTGGAGCACTAACTATGAATCTAAAGGGCATACATGGAGCAACTTCCCATGTAAGAACATTCATGCATTACTTAAAAATATGTGTGAAATTTTTCATAAAGAACTTGATGTATGATCTTGCCTAATTCTATAGTGAGCAACTCATTCAAAGGTATCTGACTATTACAATATTTGTTATGGCTATAGTCATGACACTAATGATTATCATTTGATTAGTGATATTCATGAAGTACGAGCATGTGGCATGTGCCAAACCTATATAACAAACAATTAGGATAATGGTGATTACCATGGTTGAGGTAGAGGACAAAGATGAGTAAGTGTTCACTTCCCACCTAGGACATGTTAAAAATGCGGATCCCTAGATTATCTAGAATATCGTACATGTGGTTTCTATAAACAAAGACCATCGATTGGAGGAGTGTCTTGACTTGTATAGAGCTATCACTATGGAGCAAAATGAAAAGGGTATCGACATGATATGAATTGAGAAACCACATTTTCATGCACGTTTAGGCACCCTAACATTTCAATAGGTGAATATTACCACATGTATCAGATAGTCTCAATCCACCTCCACTCCTATTAAGAAAGTACAACAAGAAGAAACAAGAGTAAGAAAGTATCTAGATGCCCAACAATATAAAGATATCTTCTAGGACACAATGACATTATTGCAAGAAATCCAAGGTGAGATCTAATTCTTAAGAGATAGAGAAGCAATGCAATGTGTTGATATGCAAGAAGCAGCTATACCATAGAATGTGGTATATAATGACTTATAGAACTGTGCAAGCACATGTTTGATGAGGACATTATCTCACAACTAAGAATTTTACTTAAGAATCAAAAAAACTACCAATTGAGGTTCAACCCCAAATCACCAATCAGATTAAGGATTATATCCTGAATCATGCTTGGTGATGGGACACTCTTATTCCCTCTACTCCTCTAGAAGATAGAGAGATACTAGTCAATGTTTTTATAGATTGATGGGTAATTCGAGACATCCTAATTGACACTGATGCAGAAGTAAATGTCCTTACCAAATATGCTTGGAGAAATATGGCTAGTCCATCACTACAGCCTTCACCTCATGTCTTGTTTATGACAAATAAGACTCACATGCTATCCATTGGGGTCCTTAAAAATGCAATATTTGACATACTTGGAGTACCCTTCAAGGTGGATTTTGAGGTTCTAGAACTAGCTAAAGTTGATGATTACCCTACTCTATTGGGAATACCATGGTGCTATGAGAATAATGTAGACTTAAGTTTTAATAAATGTTATGTTAGTTTTGAAAACACTGATCAGCACATTATTATTCCACTATATCACACACAAGGACCCCCTTACAGAGAGCTTGTCAATGTTGATGAAGACATAAACCTTATATATAATGTTACTATAAGGAATTATAAACTAAGAGATCCCACTCCAGATGGTATTGGTTGGACACTCAATCTCTTTCTAACACTAAAATTAATGTTTGTAAGTTTTTGGCACATGGTGACTATGAACTTACTAGATGAGTGTGTAGTACCATCAATAGTCAAGAGAATGTCCTGCATAAATTCAATAAATGTGACAAGTTTGTTCATCTCACTAGAATAGTAATGAGAGGACCACTAGTAGGCCCACCATTGGAAAGATTGTATGAAGACCCTTGATTCCATGGATAAATGGAGGTACGTGGCTTCATACAATGCCTTAAATCATTCTATGATACCAAAAGTGATCGTATGAGATCATTAGTACATCTCTTTGATGTAATTTCCAAAAGGTGATGGCATACCCATCATGAAAGACTCTTTTATTAGGATCAAGTATGTTCTACTTTGCATCATCGATTCCACCACAATAACAAATTTAGGGGATCAATTAGTTACAGTGGCATACAAGCACTAGAACCTCACATTGAAGCCTATGAAATAATGTGGAGGGATGAAGTAATATACTTACTAGAGTACTTGTGGGTCCATACATTTATGAGAAATTATGCACTTGGGTATAGGCATGGTATGTTAATCAAGAGTGACACATGGATACCAGGTTCTGACATCTATTGAAGGAGAGTATGAATTGGAACTATCTTATTATTCACCAAGGATGGATTTGTGCCTCACTCTCCAAGCTATGCATGAAGTGATTGTAGGTGACCCAAGTCCCTTTCAAGACCATTTGAGGAGTATCCATCATGACCCTAAGGATTCCCTATACCTCTTCAAAGAATAATTAACACAAGTTTCCATACCAAAACCAATCCTTGATCATGACTGGTGCAAAGAAATACATCTAGGCAAATAGAAGCTAGTGTTTCACATGGAATAAGGTGAAGGATCCAAACCAAATGACCCTTTAACAACCCATTTGGATGTCCCTACAAGCTATGGTACAAGAGATGTTCATGATACTAGAACCAATCTAGACAACCCTTATAATGGACCCATTTAGACTATTTAGCATAACATCAGCATGAAGCAAGCACCAAATATTGCTACAATGGGAAATTACTAGACTAAAATGGATATTTGAAAAATATTTGAGTTGTTAAAGGAATATCAAGATGTCTTTCCTATAAATTATAGTGAAATGAAGGGAGCACCCATCTTTAGGAAATATACATATCAATTTGATTTACAATGCTTGACCAATTAGAAAGCATTTATATAAGATGAATCCTAATTTATTAGTGTATATCAAAGAGGAAATTGATAATATGTTGTGTGCTAGAGTAATCACCCCCATTAATGAATCTAAATGGGATATTCCAATGGTGATTAGTATCAATAAATATGGATGCATCCATATTTATGTGGACTATTGAATACATAATGCATCTTATGTCACTAACCCCTTCTTAGTGTCTTTCATGGAGGAAATCATTGAAGGTGTTGCTCAATGTGAGATATATACTTTCACTGATGGCTTCTTTGGATACCATCAAGTAAAAATAGTTGAAGAGGACCAACCAAAGACAACATTTACCATTGAATGGGGATCCTTTGCATATATTATCATGCCCTTCAGATTGAAGAACACCCAAATTGTGTTCTCATGCATAGCTATTGAAGCCTTTAAAGACTTCATCCATAAGTTTCTTCAAGTTTATTTGTATGATTAGATAGTTTATGGTTTGTTCAAGGACTTTTTTTCTAACCTAAGGCTTATGCTCGATCACTATTGAGTTTTATAGATATTGTTGAACTTAAAGAAGTTCTTATTTGTTACACCATTTGGTGTGATACTAGGACATATTATATGTAAGTACTTTTGTTAGACATGGTGAAGGTATCCATTATTATTCACCTCTTATCACCTAAAACTTAGTGTAAGGTCTACACATTTCTAGGCCATATTGGTTACTATAGAAAGTTCATCCATGGATATGCAAAATTGTCATGCCCCTCGAATAAATTCTAAAGCATAATGAACATTTCATATGGATAAATTTTTGCAAAGAATATTTTGAAACACTTAAAGATAAACTAGTCACTACTTTTATTATTCAGTTTCCTATTTGGAAAAAACCATTCCACAACCATATTAATGCATCTAGAATGGCTATTGGTGAAATTCTTGCACAATCAGGTGAAGGACACTTGGATCATCCAATCTAATTTTCTATCAAAAACTTCACTCCAATTGAAAGGAAATATACCACTATAGATCATGAAGCACTTTCGATGGTCTATACTCTAAAAAAGTTTTGATAGTATTTATTGGCTATTCCTTTCCTTTATACATATATCATGAGGATTTAAATTACCTTGTCAATGAACATGTAGTACATGGATGGATCTATCACTGAATAGTATTGTTCTAAGAGTTCTAATTTTCCCTCATGGTGAAACTTGAGAAAGCCAATTGTGGACCTGGCCACTTGTCCTGCATTGAGTTTCGAAAACCCTTATGCACCATTATAGATGAGTTACCTAATGCTCAATTATTCCATGTCACCTGTGTGCTTAAGGAGATCAAAGATATTTTTGCTTTTTTTACCTCTAGTTTAGTACTCTATAGTCTCAATCTCTAGGCAAAAAAGGAACTCTTGGTCCATATCACACTATTTCAACTCACCAAAGGTTATATTTACAAACTTAGTCATGATGATATTATTCAATGTTATTTTATACAACATGAACATCTAGAAGTACTTTAAGAAGTTCATAAAGGAATTGTTGGAGGACACTATGATGGAGAGGATACCATGTGTAAGGTTCTACTAGCTAGATCATATTAACCTACCCTTTTTAAAGGTACTAAATCATATGTTAGGTAATGTGATATATGTTAGAGCATAAGAAAACCTAATTAAAGAGATGTCATGCCTCTACAACCAATACTTTATCAAGAACCATTTGAGAAATGGGACATTGATTTTATTGGCCCCATCACTCTAGCTGGATGAAGAATAGCTTATTGGTACATCATCATAGTAACTAACTACCTCACATGATGGGATAAAGTTGTACCAATAAAAGATGGTACTGGTGTGTGCTTCATTTGTAAAATATCATAAATTAGTTTAAATGACCACTAGATTTCACAAGTGATCATGGTACCCATTTTATAAATGAAACAATTCATGTCTTCATTAATGAGTTCATGATTACACACTATAAAATGACATCATACCACCCTCAAGCCAGTGGCACCATTGAGGCCTTTAACAAGATCCTTGGAACCACTTTGATGAAGATTTGAAATGTTGGCTAAATAGACTAGGATGATAGGGTATCTACGGTCCTATGGGCATATCGAATGACTTACAAGTGCCATAAAATTACCCTATTCAATTTGGTATATAGAAAAAAGTAGTCCTTCTAATTGAGTTTTAGTACCATTTCTCTGTACAGCATGTGTAAGACAATTAGATGAAGAGGCATCCTTGAAAGCATGCTTAGATGTTTTTTTATAGCTCAATGAAACCCAATTCCTCACTCATTGGAGTCAAGATGTAGAAAAATGCAAATAGAAGGCATAGCATGACTGAAACTTAAAGTACAAAACATTTACTCTAGGCATGAAGGTCTTACTATATGACTCCAAGTTTGCATGCCATCTTGGAAAACTTTGGATTCACTAGGATGGTCCTTTCATCGTTCATAGTATTTGACCTATTAGAGCATGTCAATTACAAAGGTTGGATGGTCAGTTCCTTCTTGGTAATTATAATAGAAGTTAGCTCTGGCCATATTTAACTTCTAAATAGTTGAAGTATTTTAATTAATAAGGCTTTTTCCATTAGTTTAGGATTTCCTATTTTCAATAAAAGTGCTACTTTTATTACATGTAAATGTTTCTTAATGTAATTTTTGTTAAAGTTTTGTTTTTCATTTTTTGGAGGACCATAACTCATTTTAGTGTGCGGTAAAAATTAATCATAGATATTAACTTAACTTAGGGACACAATTTACATAGGCATGAAAAGTATCTAGGCATGTAAAGTCTTCAAGGTGCAAGGAACCTAGCCATCCAAAGTGTTAAGGGAATGAAATTTATTTAAGGCACACAAAATATGAAGCCTAAGGATAGGGTTTTCCTACCATTAGTTTGAATTTTGAAAGACATTTATCTTCTACATCAAGGAAAACATAAGACATAGTTGTCATCCACTCTGAAGGAAAACACGAGATGGGATGTGCCATTAATATGGAAAGAATAGTTATGGCAAGAAGTGTTCCAATGTCATGATGTGACAATATCATTAAATCATTAAATACCAAAATCAATTATCAAATTTTGGTATTCATTAAGGATATACATTAATAATATGAAGTGATGGGCGAAGCAAAGGTATTAATGATAGTGAGCCCCCTTTAAGCCTATAAATAGACAAGTTAAAATCTTTTTATGTTTTATCTTTGTGGGTATTTGAGATTAATAGAGTTGAGAACAAGTGAATAATAGATCTAAGGAAATCAAATCTAGAGTTGAGCAAATTGAATTCATTTCCACAGTAACCTATAGAGGGCATTGAAAATTTGTGGATAGGTATTGCAGGTTTGGTTACATAAAAGAAACATAAGGGTAGTGTCAAAAGTTACAAGTGTCATGTTATAGAAGTCCACCATTAGAGGAAATTCAATCTTGAAAATATGAATCAATTAGTCATAACCATGTATTCATTTGGGAATATTGGATGATCATGTGTCAACCTTCAAGTGCCTCAGAGGGTAATGCAGTGTAAGAAAAAGGCCCAAAGAATTGAACCACTACCTATAATACTAGAAGAAGAAGAAGTTCATGAAGGAGACACGGTTCTTATTAGGGAAGAGACTCTAGAAGAATAATTTTAGTGCATGAAGAAAGAAACAATCATGACACAAAAATCAAAGAAGGCTCAATTATCCCCATCAAAGAAGGCTCCATCATCCCCTCCCTCACCTTTATTAATTGAGGAAATGTAGTATCCAAAATTGATGTTGTGTGTAGATAATTGGGTCTATAAGGTTTACACTTGAAAAATCTTTGATTATAATCATCAACAACCTAAAAATGAGGTTTAACTCTAGAATGACTACCAGGTTGAACACCAGAAAACCAAAAACTAGGTGGTGTTTGATATTAATATATTTAACTAGCTAGATGTTGTAGGGTTATTCCAAATCTTTAATTTACCATACTTTTGAAAACCCATAGAATCAATTCAATTCCTTCTCTAATGCATACATGAGGACTACATCTACTTCACTAGGTAAAATATGAAGATCATGCTTGAGATAATAAGAAAGGTCATGGGATTGCAATGCTCAGGGTTGAGTGTGGTTGATGACTTGTTAAACACTAAGGAGATCCAAGGACCACCATGATGCTCATATACTAGAAATAGGGCCACACCTTACACATTAAGAACCTACATGATCCCACCCTCTAGGTTATGGCATGAATCATTATACCCAAGATTGGTGGGATTGATCAATGGAAAGAGGTCAACATGGTGCACCTCCATATTTCCCACCAAGTTACTCAGGGACTAAAATATAACTAGGCTATATATTTTACCTAGAAGATCATCAAGGATGTGGAGAAGACCCATCTGATTCTTAAGTACAAGTTACAATGGGGGTGGTATTCCTTCTCTTAATGTTTTTTGATGAAATTAGCATGCTAGATTATAACTTTGGAGATCTAAATTGGGTATACCCTCCCATGCAAAATTCCCTTGCTAAATGATACAAGGCATTCACATTCCCTCAGCACATCACCCCTCATACAAAATCAAGATGAGGTACTAGTTCATTGAGATGAAGGAGGTTTTCAAAAATGAAACGATCCAAAAGCACTTTCCCTCTTTGGCTATCAAATGAACCAAAATTGTCATGAATTAGTACTTCTCCCTTATATGAATCAAGATGAACCCTTCCAGAGAGCTCTCTACATGGATGAAGTTAGCATACACCTTCTCAGCATACTACTTCATAGACACCATGAACTATATATATGACGCATAGCCCATTATCTTGGAAGCTAAAAATATTGATATGGAGATTCATAATCTTTGAAAAATGTTCATATATTTAGGCATGAAGGCCTACCAAGAAAGAAGGAGATAGACTTTACAAATATCAAGGTAAAGTAGATAATGGTGGGTGAATAAGAACACCCCTTATTCTACATGTTACAACCCCAAAAGGATCCCCACTTTAGAAACCCTAAGGAGAATATATTGAAGGCATCCTCATTGAATAAGAAGCATCCAAATCTTAGTGCCAGCACAAGTGGACAATAGGCTCCATAAAAGTGGTAGAAAACTAGCCATACCCCTCAATTGATCCCCATACCTTTGTGCCCATCTCTACCTCACCCTTCTCCATCTCCACCTCACTCTTCTCCATCTCTACCTCACCTTTATCCATATCCACCATGCCCTTCTCCACCACACCCTTCTCCACTATGCCCTTCTTCTCCCTAACCTTCTCCTCCCAAATTTCTACCACCAATAGTTCATCCACCTCCACATTCTCCTCCACCTCTGCCTCTCCTCTTAAGGTTACTCCACAACCATCTCCTCCAAAAAAATATACATCAAGATATACCTAATATAAAACCATTAATAAATCACCCCAATAAGACATTCTTGAAGTACAGGTTCATAGCTCAGATTCTAACTCTTAGAAGACTCTCTCATTGGTGTAGGAAGAGAAATCCACCTCTGATGAATCATTGTTTGATGTTGAATCACTCTATGGAAAATAGGATAATGAGGAAGAAGAGAGTGAAAAGGTATTTGATATCACTTCCATGGCTATAAATGAAGAGGCCACCTTAGAGCATGACCCTAATAATGGAAAGGAACTAGTTGGGTCCATAAAAGAGCCTATAAATAATGCATATGCTAATATATGCAAGAATTATTAGTTTGGCATCCCTTATAGGATGCTCTATCTATGGTCATACTTTCTACTATGGGATGTAACCTTGAAAACAAGGAAAAAAATTTCCTTCCTCTTGGAAATGTATAATGAAGAGTGGGAATTTGAGCTCTCTTTAGATAGCCTCTCATTGGGATCAAATGTTCCTACATTGCCCAAGCCACTATGGTTGGATCCTTAATAGATCTCCCCTCTTCTGGCAAGCACTATATTTTTGAATTTAGCCATAGAGATCAAGTTATAAAACATTTTATAAGATTTTAATGTGAGTACTACTAAAAATAAACATGCCTAAATTATGGATATGTATAATAAATAGGTTACAATTAAATAAGCACTCACCAAAGAAGTGGCCACCTTAAAGTAGTATATCCAAGAGGTCACAAAGGTAAAAGTGAAATCTTTGAACCTCTATAAAATAATTTTATAATATGAATAGGTGTTTCTAAATAGTGTACCTCTTGATGGGGATGTCATAGAAAAATTAGAAACCCTGGTGAACCTCTTAATAAAGCGATGTAAGGAGCAGCCCACACTGAAAGATGAGGGATTGAACTTACTAGAGTAATTCACCATGGTAATAGAAGTATGAAAGCATGCCATATAAAATTTTGGGTAATTTATCACCATTTTGGATGGAATTTTTGTTCAGATTGTGTGCCCAATTAAAATCTTGAAGAGTCAACTCCAAGCTGAAGAAGTCTAGAGGTAACAGATGGCTGATGTTGCACTCTTAATAAAGGACTATGTTAAGTACACCAAAGTATTCAAGGATGTGGATATTATGGAGGACACAATAAACACACAAATGAATTCAATTTTTTCAATCCTTAGAGGATAAGTTGACAAAGAAGTCTCTACACTTTAATACATCTAGAAAGATGTTACCACATCCCTAGACAAACTAGTAAAGAAGGCTAATGAGAACACTAGCTAACTCAAGGAGATGAATAAATAAAAAGGGGACATAGAATAAATAACTACCAAGGTGCTCAAGGCATTATTTCATTGGGATAATGTTAAGAAGGAAATTGAGTAGACAGGATCTGAATTTTGATGGATGTCACTAGCATGACTTAGTCTAAAATAGACTAAGATTAGTATGGGGTGATGTAGGCCCCAAATTTTGGCTAAGTATTATCCATTTTAGCACAAAAGGACCATAGTATGGAAGGATTATTGTGTGGAAGGACCATGACATGGAACTTACTAGGTGTAGAGGCACTGTGGTGTAGAACCTATAGGACACAAGAGGACAATAGCATGGAAGGACCAGCATGAGAGGGCCTAGTCAAATAAGAATGAGTCACGAGGAACCTAAAGACTTAGGAATCAAAACTAAATAAAAAACTAGGGGAGTGCATGGGAAGTGGGATTAATTAAAGGAATGATTCATATGGGACATCCAGACCTTATTCATAGGAAGTTTTGCACCGGCTCACAAGGAGAGGAACACACAACAACAAGGATCTAGCATAGAGAATGAATATAGGGGGTGAAAATGACTAGATCCTTAGGAGGAGAGTTTGTTGAACACCATTACTCCCAGTCTACTATGAATTCATTAGATAAATACTTGAGTCATTAATTATTATAAACACTTGGTCAGGGATAAACAAGTATAAATACCCTTATTATAAAGGATTGTGGAGATGATAATGGATGGATGTATTGTTAATGTTGATGATTAAGCTTAATATATGAAGTTACAAGTTTTATCAAACTTATTTTTTTCATGATGAATGATGTGTAAGTTAATTATCATTAATTTTGATGCATCTTTTCTTTTATAAGAAGTAACTTTAAAACTACAATGTTGTTAATCTATGTAATTATGTAGTAGAACTTAGAACTCTAAGGATCGTAATAGTCTATCTTTTAATTTATGGAATATATAATTGAATAAATGTTTGACATAAAGAATATAAATAAGTATTATTGTGTAATAAAAACCTATGGGAACTAGTCCCAAGCTATGCTCTTTGGGTGAGTGCATAAGATCTCAATCTTGTGTGAAAGGGCTAGAGTTCTAGCTCTTTGGGATACACTTCAACACTAACATTGTATTTAAAATAAAAAAACTAAAAACTTATGTCATTTTGTCTCAAGAATGTAGGGGTCACTTATGAAATATCCATGACCATCATATTTCATGATATGATGCATGACATTTTTTAAGACTACATCAAAGACATACTAGGAAAATCAAAGACTAGAGCCAATCATCTAGCTGCACTATGAAGGATATTTGAGAGATTGCATGAATAAAAAATTAGGTTCAACACAAAAAAGTGTTTTTAGAGTTACTTCAAGAAAATTTATAGGCTTCATTGTGTCTTGATAAGGCATTAAAGTTGATCCATCCAAAGTATGAGCCATTACAGAGATGCCACCATAAACCAATTTGAAGTAGCTCCATAGTTTGTAGGGAAAAATATAATCCATCAGATGCTTTATATCTCAATTGGATAATAAATACCATCCCTTAACACACTTTATAAATAAAGGAGTATAATTTCATTGGTATAATGAATGTTGGCAATATTTTTAGCATTTTAAGGACTATCTTGAAAATCTATTTATTTTATTACCACCAATGCCAGGAAAACCATTCTTGTTATATCTATTAGCTATGGACAAAGCCTTAGGGACACTTCTAGATCAACATGATGATAATGTAAAGAAGCATGAGTTCTATTATTTAAATCATTCATTGATCACATATGAGCATAATTTTATTCCCATTGAAAAGGCCTATTTATCTATGGTCTTTATAGCTTAGAAACTATGATATTACATATTAAACAACAAGACCATGGTTATTTCAAAAGTAGATCTGCTCAAGCCACTACTATTAAAAATAGATTTACAAGGTTGCATGGCCAAATGTATCATGATCTTAAGCAATTTTGAGATAGAATACATCAACCAAAGAGCAAACAAGGGGTAAGTTCTTGCAGATCATCTTGTTGAAACACCCCTTGCAAATACTGAACCACAAACATTCTAATTCCCAGATGAATCCATTATGACCATCATTTAAACACCTCTTAAGGAATAGTACTAAAATATATATTTTGATAGATCATTTACAATACATGGATCAGGGGTAGGCCTTTTTTTATTACACCATAAGAGGATCTAATCCCTAAATTATCCAAGATCAATTTTCCTTGTACCAACAACATGGCCAAATATGAAGCACTTGTTACAGGTCTTCAATAAGTATTACAATAGAACATACATCATCTAAATATTTATGGTGATTTGAGTTAATCATAAATTAGGTTACAGACCATTTTTAGACCAATAATGATAAGTTGGTACTGTATAAGGCCATGGTCGACACTCTCAAATAAGATATTTTCAATGTCTAGTTTGAACATATACCAAGAGTTAGTAATAGAATAGTTGATGTCATAGATACCATTAGATATTTGATTCATCATATGGACAATGTAAAAGAATACTAGTTTCTCATTGAAAATTGTCTAGCACCAGTTTATGAACCTTCAACCATCATAATGATCTATGATATTGTTGGTCTCAACTATATTTGGTCTTCTAATATTTACACCTATCTCCATGACCAAATAATTCCACCATACCTATCCTTCAAAAAATCCAAAGCCTTTGTCTACCATGATACATGTTATACCTTACTTGGATCAACCCTATACCACCATAGTTTTGATGGAACTCTACTTCATTATTTAAATTTTGTAGAATCTAGATTAACATTATGGGAAGTTCATGAAGGAGTATGTGGATCCCACACTAATAGGTCTATCCTATCTAAAAAATCTTGCATATTAGGTAATATTGGCCAATGATGGATGTAAATATAGTGGCATATGTAAAAAGGTATGATAAATATCAATGGCATGCAAATATGATTCATGCCCCAGCCAAGACTTTGAAACCAATGTTTACACCCTAGCCATTTTCTACATGGGGTCTTGATCTCATTGGGAAGATAAACCCCACCTCATCCAACAACCATAAACATATCCTTATTGTCACATAATACTTTATTAATTGGGTTAAAGTTATACCCCTCACTTACATGACTGGTAAGAAAATTTCCAAATTCATCTTTAACCATCTCATTTTCCACTATGGTATCCCCTCTAACATTATATTTGATAATGGAAAATCATTAAATAATAAATATGTTTAATTGCTATGTGTCAAATATAATATTAAACAACATTTTTCCACCACATATTACCCATAAGGTAATGACCAAGTAGAAGCATCCAACAAAACCATTGTCAATATCCTTAAAAATATTTTCAGTGATGCTAGTCATGATTGTCACCTCTAAATATTTTTCACCCTCTGGGCATACCATACCAATCATCACACTCCAATAGGGGCTACTCCATACTCACTTGTTTATGGCACTAAGGCCATTCTTCCCATTAAGGTTGAGTTACCTTCTTTATGCATATCTTTAAATCATGTCTTGGATGATGAAGACTATCGAGTAGCTTGCTTGTAAGAACTCGAGTTACTTAATGTGAAATGCATGGCCATAGTTAACAATCTTCAAGCATACTAGAACTAACTTTGTGGCCACTACAATCAGCATGTGAAACATAGATAATTTGAGCTTGGTAATCTTCTTCTTAAAGAAAACTAAAATGATACCATGACCAAGAATAAAGATAAAGGAAAGTTCAAACCCAATTGGGTAGGGCCTTTCATCATTGTTACAAACTATGGTGTTAGAGAATACAAGCTTGCTACACCAAACGAAGATGAACTTTATGAGCTAATGAACATTATACACCTCAAGTGTTACTTTGCTTGAAAGACTTGGTGTATTGTTTGAGTCCCATTTCATTTGTATCATAATATTGACATTATTCTTTGTACCATATCATTCTACCACTTTTCCATTCTACCATACCTTTTTTATCAATTGAGTTGTTTTTACCCCTTTCTACCCATCTCTTTAACCTTGGTTCCATTCCATTGGTTACACAGCCACTTTTAGCATGAAGTTTTTGATCAAGTTTTAGTATTTATTTTATCATTCCAAATAGAGGCCATATTTTGGAGTAGTATAATAGTGATTTTGCCCTTCATTTTTTATTTCATTGTATATCAAGTGGGCATAATTATACCCACCTTTGGTAAATTAGTGTTTCACCACCATGCTACTAATTATAACCACCTATCGGCAAATTAGTATCATTGACTTATGTTGTTGTTTCCTAATTATAACCACCTATGGGCAAGTTAGGGGCAACACTTTTTTATCATGCCTTGAAGTACCACATTTCCATTCCTATCCCATACTATGCCATTGGCCAACTTTTCCTATTTATTTGAATTAGATGCTACACTAGTCAAATTATTCCACTGTAAGGTAGAACTATAGTGACTTGAGGTTTTATCTTGGGACTATGTAAGTAGTGCTCAATTTATGTTGACATCATCTCAGTCACCCCTTAGCCACATTTTTGCCATTTTTCAAGCATTCTAAGTTTGAATGCTCTTATCATTTTGTGTTCAACCTAAGCCACACTCTTTCCATTTGTATAGCTTGAACCATTTAGTGTATCATCATTTTTGATTGATTTGAGATACTCCAAAAATTCCAAAAACATTTTAAAATTGATTTATAAAATCAAAAACATTGACCACTTCTTTGCCTTAAGGATTTTGGGAACCCTCACTAAGTCACAAGAAGCCACTTATCATTTAGTTTCCCCATCCTTATAGTCCTTTTATCCCATGCACTTTCTATTTTGAAAAATCATTCCCATATTATTCTATACCACCATCATGTTTCTTCTCATCATTTTCTTCTATCCCATATCTTGGGATAACTACATTTGGCCTAAATTTTTTCTTGGATATTATGTCCATGTAGTTATGTAAGCAGTGTCCACTTTCCTAGTGAATCTAGAGACTGCTCGGCCACCCCCTTCCTTTTATTTTATTCCCCCATATTATTCATTTGTTTCATTGTATCCTTTAGTCTAGGGGTAATGTTCATCATCTTGTATGTCATGTTGTTTGTTCTAACATTTTGATTAACCATTATTTGTGTTTTGTGATCTTTTGGTTATTTGTTGTTTATTTATTATTTTGTCTTTCTTTTTGTTTGTTTATTTGCCTATTTATTTTCTTTCTTATTGTGCCTTGATTAAGTTTATATGTGTTCATTGGGTGATTTCTTATGCATTAATATTAAATCCATCCATATTCATCTTCTCACATTGTCATCATGGTTTTTATTATTGGTGTGTTATGTTTAATTGTTTATTGGATAACATGTTATTCCTTATACATATTTTAGCCAAGTCCTCATGGTGTTATATCATGATGCATACCTTCATGTGCCACAATAATAATCAAATTGAGGAGTCTACATGACAATGTAATAATGATATCTCTTTTTGGAACCAAACAATTCCCACTCTAATCCAAATCATATTCCAAATAGAGTAATTAAACAACAAAAGAATTTTCTTCCTTGCAAGTTTGGATGAGCATCTCACTACTAGCATGTTGTCTAAATTCATCTTTCTCCTCTGTACCAATTTTTCATCATATCCCACATCATGTTTGCTACTATCATGTTATAATGCTTATGTCCACCTCTAGGCAAACCATTGTATACCATCTGATTTGCCTTACCAATGATTCTAATCACATTTAGGAAAATCATTGTGTTTCCATCCATTTTAAGGTTGATGATTATAACCACCTTTGGGTAAATCATTAGCTTTCTTTTGCCCAACTAGAGCATGTTTTTATCCTACCAATGATTATAATTACTTATGGGTAAATCATTGTTTTCCCTTTTGATGATTATAACCACCTCTAGGAAAAATCATCCTCTTGTTACCCTAAGCCTTTTTCAATGATTATAACCATCTTTTGGAAAATCATTACCTCTTTTAATCCCACCTATGCCAATGATTATAACCACCTATGGGAAAATCATCTTATTTTTCTGCCCAACTAGAGTAGCTCTATATGCCACTGATTATAAATACCTCTGGGCAAATCATTCCCTTCCATCCCATTTCATCTTTTTGGTCTAATTATTTTATTTTCTTTAGGGACTAATTTCTGACCCCTTTGCCAACCACTCCCTCAAGGGGGCACCTATAGTTCATCCATTGCCATTACACTCATAAGCATACAAGACCTTTTCATTATTTGAGAAGATGTTATTATATTTATATATTGAAACACCTTCTCAAACAATGGAAAATGGTAGACACCTAAAACTGTCCACTAATGGCCTTCAATTGGACTTTAGATTTATTCTTACCAACCATTGCAAATTAAACCTAAAAATCATTGAACATCCCAAATTTTATTGTGCATCCTTCATCAAATCTCAAAATCACATTAAAACATCCCTAATTGGGGTATCTTACCATAAATAATAAAAACCTCTCACGTATTCATCTCTAATCATCATACAGCATCATAAGATGAAATTTGGCCTATAGACCTATTAAGTGGGGCACATGGACATAAAATCAAATCTTGAAAATGTTAAAAGCCTAAGCAGAATTAATTAACAAGATAAACCAAATTAAATTCCAAGTTTAATTATCCATGTGTAATTAATGAATTACTAAAAAAAAATCAAAAATATGAAATATCCTAACTTTTCATGATTACCTTTTTGTGAATTGTCAATCCTTTAAAAATATCTCAAAATATCTCACCCATGCCTATTCATTATAAATCATTAATTATTGACAACTTTTAACTCTAATGGGGTTAATTAAATCACTTAGGTTAGGTTTGAACCCATTCCATGTTTAAACTATACTTTAACTCACCCTAGGTTGGGGTTAGTTCCTAAGCCTATAAATACAAGCCTTTGCCTCTTCATTTGAGAGCTTGGATATTGTAGATTTATAATGCAAGTTTTTGTATAATACTCATGAAAATAATGTTATAATGCCAAAATATTGAGCCAAGCCATCAAGCAAGCATAATCCATACCAAGCCACAAGCCACAATGGTGTTAAGGAGAGAAAGAGCAAAGAAAACTCCATTACCAAAGACTCTTTGAGCACAAGCCATGAACAAGTCATTTTGAGCTCTCAAGGAAGGTAAGGATTGTTTTTATTTACATTCTAGTTGGGTTTTTAATTTTATTTTGTTTATTATGCTCCCCCTAATATCTAGGCTTAGAGATGTTAGCATGTTAGTGTGTTAATGGGGTTAATTAACTCACTTGGTTAGGTTTGAACCCATTCCATGTTTAAACTATACTTTAACTCACCTTGAGTTGGGGTTAGTTCCTAAGCCTATAACTACAAACCTTTGCCTCTTCATTTGAGAGCTTGGATATTGTAGATTTATAATGCAGGTTTTTGCATAAGACTCATGACAATAATGTTATAATGCAAAAATATTGAGCCAAGCCATCAAGCAAGCATAATCCATACCAAGCCACAAGCCACAATGGTGACAAAGAGATAAAGAGCAAAGAAAACTCCATTACCAAAGACTCTTTGAGCACAAGCCATGAACAAGTCATTTTGAGCTCTCAAGGAAGGTAAGATTGTTTTTATTTACATTCTAGTTGGGTTTTTAATTTTATTTTGTTCATTAAGCTCCCCCTAATATCTAGGCTTAGAGATGTTAGCATGTTAGTGTGTTGACTTCATTATTTTGTGAAACTAACACATGATCTAACCTCCTCTATTTTATCAAATTTTTATGATCACACAAGCTATATTTTATTTTATAATTTATAATTTAATCCTATGGGGAATTTTATTTTATTTGTATAGGTTTGTAATTGAATCACATAGTATTTTTTATAGGTGATCCCTCTATATAATAATAACTCTACCAATTACAAATAATAAGGCATCTTCAAATGAGTAATGCATTTTCGTAGGTGTCAACACCATGTGATTTCCATCTATAAATTATATTTATTTTACAATTGCATATATATTAAATTAAATATGTCTTCAATCCCTGCTGAGTTGCTAATTAAAAAAATGTTCCAAAAATACTCCTAGCCATATTTATATATACAAATATATTTGTGAATACATTATTCCTAATTCATAAGAATAGTAATCATAAGTGAACCCTATCTTAGAGATAGATTACAACTACAAGCTATATAAGTGTAATGAATCCTCCACTCTCCAAGTTGATTGTACTAGATGTACTTCAAATTTGTTTATTGTAACCCAAATTCCTATCACAAGGATCTATACCCAGGTTTAGCAAATAGTAATTTGACATTCTATAAAAATGATTTTAACTGTATATACTATTCCTCTCATAATATTTATACCCATTACTTCATATATAGGTAATATCTTTAAAATATTAGTTTATTTTTTCAAATTAAATATTTTTTTACTATAAATATTCATTGGAATAAATAAGAACTTTATCGATGGTTTAAAAAATGGAAATTGCCTAGGTTTCAAAATTTTGAGATTGAACCAAGAACACATATTTATCATAAATTCAAGGTAGAAACTCAACTATTTAAAATGACTCAAATATTTTCTCATTCATAAATTTAAAACTTTGCCTAGTTCAGTAATGACCATCATTACAATTTTTAGTTTTAATCAACTCCCCATTATTTTTTCAAAAATATCATTTTCTTCCTATCATCCCCCTTATCCTCTTACCTCTCTCTCCTCTTATCCTTCTCCAAAAGTTGATGCACACTCATCAAGACCTGATAACTCCCTAAAAACTCTCCTCATTCCTACACATACCATCTGTATTCATTAATGTACCACTACTTTAATTATCATTAACTTGCAATCAATGGCTCAATATTTTGACATGGAAGCCACGTGAAACCCCAAAAAACTCTCAATGTGTCTAATTCAACTCCACAAATAATAACAAAAACCAAATCTAATTACTTTCATGACTATAAATAAACCTAATTTCATTATTTTTCCACTTCATGCCAATTTTCAATAAAATAATCACAATATAATTAAAATCATGAAACTCTTTTTTAATATTTAAATTAATTTTATTTAAAGTGTATTAACCTTATTTTTACCTCTTTACTAGGCTACCAAAAATGGAAATAAGAAACAATCAAACTAGATTAATGACACTCATGTTTCTATCTACAAGAATTTTGTCAAGGTTACCAAGGCATAGATTAGCTCCTGTAGAGATTTTTTATGAAATTAAAATATTCAATTATAAAAATAATACTAACCAAAATATTTAGTCATATCATATACCTCACCTATTATGCAAATCATGACAGGTGATGAACTCACCAAAGCAAACAAGACTCAATTGTTACCAATCAACCAATACAATAAATATTCATTTTCTCAAGCAACTAAATGTGGAGTGTGTGGGTTTGGTAGAAGTATTTCTTTACCCCCATCATTGGTATCTACACCACCCCCCTTTGATGATACTCTTCCTCTAAACTACCTATGAGGGCAAGACAGTCCTACATCCACCTCATCAAACAAACTAGTAGTTAGTCCAAACTCAAGACAACCATTTGTTGACGCAGTGGATTGCATCGAGGTAGGATGCCTAGCTCCTGCCCTTCCACATGCAACAATGGAAACTCTCCTCTCGCCTGTGGGATAGGTGAAGCTGGACGGGAGAGTCTCTAGATAAGGGCTAGCTCCCTTTGATGTATCTTTTAGGCCCTAGTTTCTCCTACTGCTAACAAACAAATGTAAAAAAGGGGGTGAAAAGGGAGAGAGAGATGCTAAAAATAGAACCTAAGCCTAAAAATGAAAAGGTGATACACTAAAAAAGTGTGACCCACCCAGCCTGAACATACACTTTTCACCAAGAAGAAATGCCCATACACTTCATCTGACATGGGAAACTCTTTTGTTTTAGTGAGTCAGGGGTCCGTAGAGATACAGGGAGGAAGGAAATAGCAAAGGTGTTCTGAGACACACTTTGACAGCCTATTCACATGTGCCTATATTCTTGTTGTAGACACTTCTGGTAAACCTACAGAAAAGAGACTTCACAATGCACTGGACATGTTGTAATCGATCTGTGAAAAGCATGAAAGACAATGACTTAACACAAAATGAGAACATAGACATATACTTTAAAGTGCAAGTCCAAATAGAGGTAAAAATGTTAAGTCATGATTCAAGGTAAAATTTGGCAGAGCTCTGCCTTACAAGCCCCGAGAGATTTTTGGGCAGAGTTTTGCCTTAAGGCTGAGAGAATGGATCCTTCTCAAATGAGAAATTTTACAATATATAGAGGAAAGGAAGAGGCCTCTTAGCACCCTTTTTACAAATGACCCAAGCATGTTTCAATCATTGGGAAGAACAAGCTGCTTAAACATCATGTGAGAAATTATGGGCCGTGCCATTTGTCTGTAAACAAGACTGCTCTTTCAAGGTGATTACGTGGCTTGTCTGCTCATTAATGCAAAATGAAGAAAATAGGTCCAGTCATTATCCATTTGTGCCTCCCAATGATCAATTTGCATACACTGTATCACCTACTAGAGTAACTCCCTGAGTTGACACCTTCTTCACCACTTGGATGCTTCATCTGCTTCTGCACTTGGTCTTTCTTTTGACTTCATCACTGAGTTATTCAGGCTCTTCCTGCTTGCCTTGGCCACTTTCCACTAATTTTCAAATAAGAGACACGTGGCACATTCTACTATGAAATGGTTAGGACATTTGGCAGCATCCACTTGACTCATAGAAGCTTTAGGCACCCTTTGAAGGTCCTGCAAAAGAGGATGTGTGTCAGCTTCCACCTTCTTTAGAAATTTGTCTGGGGTCCACCATAGTGTTAGGAGGACAAAAGGGGAGAGGTGATGGGTGCTGACACTTGTCAGCTTTCATCGAGCCTTATAGGGGATACATGGTACGTTTCACTTCCTTTATAGAAAACATGTCAAAGATTCTATAGTTTCCACTTGGCACCTTTCATGCTCTGGCTTTCCTGGTGTAGAATTTGATGTTCTCGGGCCCATCACAGTTTGAAAACCAACGGCTAGTCTATCTTCTTAAATTTGACAGCTTCTGAGACATCATCATCCTTGGAAAATTCCTTTGGGCCTTTTTTATGGGATTTTTCTTGGTTCGGGCCTTTTCCTGTGGACAAAAAGTCTACAAGAATTACCTTGTGACTTTGCCTTCAAAAATTTCCTTTCGAGCTTTTGGCTCACAGTTTCCCTAAATTTCTTCAAACTTTTTGTCCAAAGGAATTCCTTCAGACAAAAGTCTAAGAGAATTCATTTCCTTGCCTTAACATAATTATGAAAGATCTTACTATTTCTTTTTGGCCTCTTTGAAGTGTTCCCTACCCTCCAAAAGGGTTATTGAACCCAAAACTGCCCTCTGCAAGGGCACTTGTCCTTTAGCTTTCGGAATGCTCCTTTGAACTGCTTAATTGAACTAAGCTATTGAACCAACCGATTGAACCAAAAATGGTTCAACGGTTCAATAGTTCAATGGTCCAACATTGCACACCACTCCTTCATTGAACTGAGCCTTCGAACCTGCCGCTTGAACCATTCCTTGAACTAAGTGATTGAACCAAGGCCGATGAACTTGAAATTTAAACCAAAGTGTTGAACCTACCGATTAAACCAAGGCATTGAACCAAAGCATTGAACTAGTCTAATGGTTCAATGGTTCAAATATGACAACCTTCCTTGTGAATTTATTCAGACAAGAGCTCAAAAAAGCTTTGTAAAACCTTGCACTCTTTGAACTGGTTCTTCAACTGTCGAAAGACTACACCTACAGAGTTCATAGAAATGGACCTATAGAGTCCGTAGAAATTATGTAGAGTCTATAGAAATTTCAAGACTCATGAAAAATCAAAATTACTGGCTCAGAATAGCATAAAAAATAAGGGGGGCCAATTTTTGGCCTGTTGGGCAAAAAATGGTCAACAAATTGGTGAGTCCCAGGGGAAGCATGCCTACTATGCTTAGAGACCAGTTGCCTTTAATTCCATTGGGCATGGAGTCAGATGCAGCTTGAAAAAAGTTAGCAACAACCTCAAAAAATACAAGAATCAAACATGAACCTTTTTACCCTAGACACAAGGGAAAGCACACACAAGACTAAAAACACTACTTGTGCAAATTGCACTTAGGGAAAGTAGGAAAAGAAACTAAAATCAAACTACTATATATAGCTAACCAAGAAAAAATGCCTCCCTCATGGATCAAAGGGAAAAATTCTTAAGTCCCCTCCCTGGCAAGGAAACTTATGGTGCCGAAAAAGTGGTTGAATGAAATAAAGAGTTGGTGACCCGCTCCTCTTGCCTACCACCTGGGTTGGCTTGTATCCGAGTGGATCAAAATCAAACATGCTTCCAACATACATGTATTATTCTTGTTCCTAGAGGGTTTTTGAATGTTGGTCCTTCATGTTAGTGCATTTCACCAAGAAATCAATGGCTATTGGCTCATCACCATAAGCCCTTTGATCTACATAGTTCCTTTGCAATGCACCATGGTCTGACCTGTTTCCTTTTAATTCATTAAAAACTCTATCAAACTCATCTTCTACTTCCTCTTGGCCTTCTTGAAGAAGGGTGACTGTTGTGATGTCTAAAATGGAATCACAAAATGATTGCTCATCCCACAGAACATCACCTCTTTATTCAAAAAAATCTTCTTCAAGGCTTTCCTCAAGGGAGACAGACCTCTCTTTTTCCTCCTCAAAGATATACATCTCTAGATGTTTCAAGATATCATCCTAATCCTCCTCTAACTTAGGTTCCTTAGCGTAATCATCCTCCTCATTGAAGAAACAAGGAAGTTCATCAAACAAAGGGGAAGAGAGCTCACCATGCTTAAGTTCCTCCTCATATTGCTGGAACATCTGCATGTATGCATGCCCTGTGTCTTCTCCATTGTTAATGAGGTCTTCACAAGGAGCATTGATGATGATTTCTTCTTCATTATCACTCATGATATCCTCCTGAATAAATACAAATTGGATCTTTTTTTCCTCACTCGCCTCCTACAGAATAGGTTCCTCCTTGAGAAGGGATGAAGTGGAAAAAACATGTGGAAGAGGAGGTAGTCCTTGAGCTAGAATCGAATGATTCTCCTCCTTCCATTTGGTTAGCACTTCATCAATATCAGGTGTGGCCTGATATCTCTCTTGGGGATGTGTAGATGGGGTGTGTTTAGACATAGAATGTGTCGTTGGGTCTGAACCATCCATCACACCTTGGCTGAGGAATCTCTCTCTGGATTCCAACTTGCAATTCTTCTGGCTATATTTTCTTGGAAGAGCCTTTCTTGGAGATCATAAGAATCATGGGTAGGAGTAGCTTTATCCTTTTTAAGGTTTTGAGAAAAACCTTTCTTCTCCTTTTTCCTGCCCCATGATTCCACTATTTCCCCCCAGGTCAGGAGGTTGCCATCAGGGTGAAAGATCTCAGAATTAGAATTTTCCCTTTTGGTTGAAGGGCAACTAGGAGGGCTACTTGAGGGGATTACATGAATGTTTTGAGCTTGATCATGGTAATATGAAGGAATATAAGGCCCATGATTATATGCAAATGAATTATACATACAAAAATGTGATTTCTGATGGCACCAGGCTGTTTAACCAACTGATTCAACTCAGAGTCGCCATTGGTGTTGATGCAAAAGCCTCCAAAGGCTGGTTGGTTGAAGAACACACCAAAAATTCTTTAACTCTTTGGACAAAACTTGTCCTAGTTGGTCCCACCAAGCGTGCCAAAAACTGTTGACACAGTGGATTGCACCTAGGGTAAGACGCCTTGCTCCCACCCTTCCACACGCAACAATGGAAACTCCCCTCTTGCCTATGGGACTAGTGAAATTGGAAGGGAGAGTCTCTAGATAAGGGCTAGCTCCCTTTGATGTATCTTTTATGTGCTAGTTTCTCCTACTGCTAATAAACAAATGTAAAAAAGGGGGGTGAAAAGGGAGAGAGAGAGATGCTAAAAATAGAACCTAAGCCTAAAAATGAAAAGGTGATACACCAGAAAAGTGTGACCCACCCAGCCCAAACATACACTTTTCATCAAGAAGAAATGCCCATACACTTCATCTGACATGGAAAACTCTTTTGTTTCAGTGAGTCAAGGGTCTGTAGAGATACAGGGAGGAAGGAACTAGCAAAGGTGTTCTAAGACACACTTTGATAGCCTATTCACATGTGCCTATATTCTTGTTGTAGACACTTTTGACAGACTTGCAAAAAAGAGACTTCAGAATGCACTAGACATGTTGTAATTGATCTGTGAAAAGCATGAAAGACAATGACTTAACACAAAAGAAGAACATAAACATATACTTTAAAGTGCAAGTCTAGATAGAGGTAAAAATGCTAAGTCCTAATTTAAGGTAAAATCTGGCAGAGCTCTACCTTACAAGCCCCAAGAGATTTTTGGGCAGAGTTTTGCCTTAAGGTTGAGAGAATGGATCCTTCTCAAATGAGAAATTTTACAATATATAGAGGAAGAGAAGAGGCCTTTTGGCACCCTTTTTACAAATGACCCATGTGCATTCTGATCATTAGGAAGAGCAAGCCGCTTAAACATCATGTGAGAAATTATGGGCCACACCATTTGTCTACAAAAAAGACCACTCTTTTAAGGAAATTATGTAGCTTGTCTACTCATTAATGCAAAATGAAGAAAATGGGTCCAATCATTATCTATTTGTGCCTCCCAATGATCAATTTGCATACACTATATCACCTATTGGAGTAACTCCCTGAGTTGACACCTTCTTCACCTCTTGGATGCTTCATCCACTTCTGCACGTGGTCTTTCTTCTAACTTCATCATTGCATTCTTCAAGCTCTTCCTACTTGCCTTGGCCACTTTCTACTAATTTTTAAATAAGTGACACGTGGTGCGTTCCATTTTGAAACGGGCAGGACATGTGGCAGCATCTACTTGACTCATAGGAGCTTTAGGCACCCTTTGAAGGTCCTACAAAAGGGGATGTGTGTCAGCTTCCACCTTCTTTAGCAATTCATCTAGGGCCCACCACAATGTTCTTGAGATAAAATGGGAGAGGCAATGGGTGCTAACACTTGTCAGCTTCTATCGAGCCTTGCAGGGGATATGTGGCACGTGCGCTTCCTTTAGAGAAAACATGTCAAAACTTCCACGGTTGCCACTTGGCACCTTCCACGCTCTGGCTTTCCTAGTGTAAAAATTGACATTCTTGGGCCCGTCATAGTTTGAAAACTAATAGCTAGTCTATCTTCTTAAATTTGATGGCTTTCGAGATGTCACCATCCTTGGAAAATTCCTTTGAGCCTTTGTGGTTCAAAGGAGTGTCCCAAAAGCTAAAGGACAAGTGCCCTTGCAGAGGGTAGTTCTGGGTTCAAGAACCCTTGCAGAGGGTAGGGAATACTTCAAAGAGGCCATAAAGAAATGGTAAGATCTTTCAAAATTTTGTTAAGGCAAGGAAATGAATTCTCTCAAACTTTTGTCTGAAGGAATTCCTTTGGACAAAAAGTCTAAAATTTGAGGAAACTGTGAGCCAAAAGCCTGAAAGGAAATTTTTGAAGGCAAAGTCACAAGGCAATTCTTGCAGACTTTTTTTCCATAGGAAAAGGCTCAAACCAAGAAAAATCCCACAAAAATTCTATAGAGTCTGTAGAAATTGCAAGACTCATGCAAAATTAGAAGTACTGGCTCAGAACAGCATAAAAAAGAAGGGGGCCAATTTTTGGCCTGTTGGGCAAAAAATGGTCAACACCATTAACATATAACCATAATAAATTGTTAAATGAAAGTAATCTACAAATATTATGATTATAAAGCATAATAAAACATATGTAATAGCTATCTATCTAGATATTGATTATGAAACAAGTAATATATCTTTCAATCAAATAGGATGTACACATCCAACTCAGAAATAAATAACAACACTTCCAATCATTAGTCTCATAATCTATCATTTAAAGCTTAAATATTTTATAGAATAAATTGGATGTGACAATGTTCATATAGATAAAACATCTCATCATTTCCATTATGGTGCATTGTCATTTATTTTTATGTATTATCATAAATCTTTCCCCATCAAAATTCCCCTTTATGCAATTAGCTTAAGTATATTAATTTTGGATTAGGAAGCATTACTAGTTGGATCTAGAGTTCATCTATAAAGATCATTCCCACAGTAAGTAGAGATCCCATGTCATACCTGATATGGGGGTAAATTTCAATTATAAATATCATACCATTAACAGTTACATTTCTTGATTGTATATTTTACATTATTACGATTGGTCCCAATATTTATATCATGTGTGCTAGTTATTTATTTCTTATATATTTATTACTACATTTCCATGGTTTATACCATACATTTATTAGGGCATGCTATAGTTTTGCTTTGTTTATTATATATTTCTTATTAATTCCATGATACATTTATTTATTATAGTGGGGCATAATATTTATTACGTTGTCACTGCTTATATCTTGTCCACATTATGACATATTATTGTTTGATATTTATGTTAGCCATTTTTGGCCTACATACAGAGCTTTCAAGAAATGATCAATGTTCTTGTTTGAGAGAAGGATCCAATGATAAAAGATTAAGATCATATTTCTTGTAACGCTTTTCAAACACTTTAATCAAGCTTAAAGTGTAATTCTATTGATCTTAGGGAAATAAGTCTACAGAGTAAATGGAGGATCCAGATAATTTTGCATAGGAAAATATTGAAATTTAGGTCAATAACAAGTTTTCTTATGCCTTAGAAAATCATTCAAGCTTCCAAAGATCAAGCAAAACCTCAAAAGAACAAGTCTAGGGAACTAGACAGTCATCAAGATGTCACTCAAAAATGAACTAGCTAGTTAACTTGTGTAATTAATATATTTGCTCAAAAAGCTTCACAAGCCCTCAGTTCACATAGACATGTTACTCTTAGTACTTGGATCATCCCCTACAAGTTTTATGCCTATATGAATTTTTTATTTAATATCCAAGCCTTTGAATTTGACCCAATAGATGAAGATGTTCACATGAAATTCTAGTTTAAACTCAAGAAAAAACTCATCAGTTCTTAAATTTGATGGTCTATAAGATGTCAAACATATTCTATGAGATGTCAAATGCATCCGTGTAGATGTCAAAATAAATCTTAGGAAAAAAATCATATGATTTAAAATTGATGATTTGTGGGATGTCAATGATGGTCAAGTGATTGTTAAATGATGGTCACACTAACATCAAAGTTAAATTCATGTAAAAATCCATATGTGCTTAAATTTGATGGTCTAAAAGACATCAAATACATTCATGTGAACATCAAATGATGATCGTGTAGACATCAATTTTGAGCTCATAAATTAGCCATTGGGTTTTAAGTAGTGGGTCCCAAGCATATCCAAAGGTTCATGTTTAATCAAGATCAGATGGTGCATAGATGTTCAAGAAGTCATCAAATTTATGGAGCTAATGAGTCGATGATAAGTGTCAAAAGCATGTGGGTCCTAGAATAAGATCAATGAAGTGAGGGCACATATGCACAGGTATATCAATGGAATGAACAGAGTTTAAAGAGTTAATGAGCCAAGTTAGACTAATAGCCAATATATAAGGGGCAAACATAGAAAGCTTTTGATGAAGGTTGACTAAGCTATTTTTGACCTAGGCAGGAAAATATGAGTTCAAAGATGGTCTAGGATTTAATTAGGTTGACTAGACATTATCGATGGAACTCTGTGATGGTAAAATAGGTCCCTTAAAAGGCCTAATATAGACCAAATATTGGCAACTATTGTCAAAAAGGGGGACCAAAGTTGAGCTAGTTGTGCATCTATATGTTAGCCATGGGAAAACTAATAAATGGATTGGTTTTCAAACTATAGTTGATCCAATCCAATTTCCCAAATAAGGTCATATATGTGATTAATAAAAGAGGCTTCTCATTTTCCAATACAGTTACAACCTCATTGAATAAGTACCTATAGCCATTAAAATCAAACCAAGCAAGTCTTTGTCAATTTCAAGGCATAAAGGATTTTTTCTCATGACAGATCAAGTAAAAGTAGTTGGAGTCCTTAGATAATGACCTGGTGGCTGGATAAAGATCATGAAACATTAAATTCTTTTATAAAGCCTTTGAAATTTTTCCTTCCTGATAAGACAATGAGTCAGCATTCTCAAAAATGCTATTCCATCAATAGCAATTAAACCTTATTCAATGTTTTATATCTACTTAGTTCTTTCTCTCTCTCATCCCTTTTTCTATAATATAGACTTCTAAGCCTTTAAAAGAGCTTCCCTCTCTTGGGCATGACTAGACTCTACCCAGATTTGATCCTTGTAACCTCTTGAGATAAATAAAGGACTCTTTTTAGATTTATTATTCTGGTATAATGTGTCAATATCTGATTAATTTGTATATGTGGTGGAAACTTCTTCCTTATCAAATCATAAATATCACCTAGCTATTAGATTACATTGTTTTTCAAGTCATGTTTATTGTTAAATTTCATTTGATTAAATCTAGCAAGTGGATACATTGACTGGTTAAGTGCCTAGAGTCAGGTCTTTCAATCACTTCCCTTAAGTTTGATCATTTGGTAAACCTTTGCATGAAATACTAATGCATAAACATCCATTTGGAGTTGTAGATCCAATCTCATTAGTGTTTTATAAAATTTTAGATAGAGTGGATAAATAATCACATTACTGGTGCATCACCCCATTTTACATGTTTTCTTATATTATCATATTTCTCTCTCCCTTTTCCCAGTCAAAATTTAGTTTAGGTGATAGATCCAAAAGGAAGCCAACCTTCTCTAGAGGTCTAACCCTATAATAGGAGACCCAAAATATAGGGTCAGTCCCATGTTGGATTAGATTTGAGTAAAGGACCTAAATAATCCCCTTCTTAGCTAGGGTGCAAATCTAGAACACCAACAATTTTAGCATGCCCAGTGGGTCACATTGGATCTGGTCTTGGTGAAATTATATTTACATAAGTGTTCTTCATGAAGAATTTAGTGATTCAAATCTCAAGTAATTGCTTCTAAAATTTTGGGTAGTTTTCAAGTAAGTTCACTTTCATTGGACTATACTGATATTATTTTCATGGCTATGTATGAGGAAATCCCTATGTTATATGTCCTTATCATCCCTATGTTATTTTCATAGATATGTAAGATAATGAGTCAGCATTTTCAAAAATGATAATCCATTAAGAATAGTTGGACCTCATTCAATGTTTTATATCTTCTCAGTTCCTTCTCTCTCTCATCCCTTTTTTATATAAATATAGGTTTTATGCCTTGAAAATAGCTTGGAAGCCCCTCTCTTGGTCATGACTAAACTCTACCCAAATTTGATCTTTATAACCTCTTAAGATAAATAAAGGACTTTTTTTAGATTTTATTATTCTGTTATTATGTGTCAATGTCAGATTGATTTTCATATGTAGTAGAAATCTCTCCCTTGTCAAATCTTGATCTCACCTAGGTATTAGATTATATTATTTTGTAAGTCATGTTTAGTGTCAAATGTCATTTGATTAAAGCTAGCAAGTGGATACATTGATTGTTTAGTGCCTTGATTCAGGCCTCTCCATCACTTCTCTTAGGTTTTTATCATTTAGTGAATCTTTGCATGAAATATTAATACATAAACAACCATTTAGAATTGCATATCCAATCTCATTAGTGTTTGCTAAAAGTTCAAATAGAGTGGATGAACATTCACATTACTAGTGCATCACATCCTTTAAATGTTTTATGCATTATTAATCATTTCTCTCTCTATTTTCCAAATCAAAATTTAATTTACGTGATAGATCCAGAAGGAAGCTAGAATTCTCTAGAGGTCTGATCCATTATTAGGATACCCACAGCCTAGGATCATTCCCATGTTAGACTTGATTTGAGTATGAAGATCTAAACAATCCCCTTGCTCAAATAGGGTTTGATATAGAACACCAACTATTTTGACACACCTGATGGGACACATTGGAGTTTGTCTTTGTCAAAGTGTAGTTGTATCAGTGTTCTTCATGAAGAAGTTAGTGATTCCATGCTCAAGCAATTGCTTCTAAAAGTCTAGGTAGTTTCTAAGTAAGTTCATTTTCATTGCACTATCTTGATGTTATTTTCAAGGATATGTATGAGTAAAATCCATATGTTATACCTCCTTATCAGCCCTATAGTGGACCATACCAGCCCTATAATGATCCATATGAGCCTAATTAGCCTTACCAAAAATTTTATCAAAGCCATGATGAGTCTTATCAAATTTTTCCATGATCTTTATTATCAAAATCATGACTCTTACCTTCCTTATGAACCATATCAGTCTCAAGACTAAATTTAACCTTTCCCATATGGATACTATGTTGCATATGATTATTATTGTTTATAAGAAAATATGGATTAGATACAGCTCAAACTTCTAGCATATGCAAGAAAAGTATGTTCAAATTCCCAAAATGAAGAAGTGAATGAACGGTTTTAAAATGTGTCTAATGATCTAGAAGAGAGGCATGAGTTTTGTACCTTTTTATTATAGAATATGAAGGCTTTAAAGAGGTAAAAATTTGAGTTGGATCAGTTTTCTCAATAACCCTCTTGTATTCCTTACCAGT
The DNA here is from genome assembly GCA_037957365.1 of Torreya grandis. Classification (NCBI taxonomy): domain Eukaryota; kingdom Viridiplantae; phylum Streptophyta; class Pinopsida; order Cupressales; family Taxaceae; genus Torreya; species Torreya grandis. The sequence continues at coordinate 331,187 of JARHVA010005431.1, forward strand.
CTTCTTATGTTCCTTGTTCTCATAAAGTTCTTGACCATACACAGTGTGTGCCATTGAAGATTCCTAGTTAGACTCAAGAAGTTATTCATATGCCAAATCAAGATTTTATTTAAGAGGCTAAAACATTCTCATGGTTCCTTTTATTCACCACTTACCCCTCAAGCTCAAGTTATCCATGAGGACAAAAAGGATTTAGACCTTGATAAAGTAATGGACAAGTGGAAAGAGCAAAATGTAGAAGCTCTCAAAAGTTTATCTTTCCCTCCTCTTCAATATTCCCTAAATGATTCCATTTCCCTCAATATCACAAAATATTATCATGATCAACATTCCATGCTTCATATTCCCTCTCAAGCAATTGAATTTTATCAACCTCCTACCATCTCCCTTCTTCAAGAGGAGCCTATTTTATGGGAGATAGATAAAGAGGTTACATGTGCAAGTCAAGTTCTTGGAGAATGTGAAGAAGATGCTTTAAGTGTGTATGATGAATATTTATTCATTGATACTTCACTTGAGGTATAATTTGAAACTAAGATTGTAGCTGATATTGAAGAAGTTATTTCAGGTATATGGGAAAAGGCTGATCTTGATATGGAAGAAATCCATGAGGAATTGGTACAGACTAAAGTCAGAAATAATATTAAGATCTCTCCACTTGAGGAAGATCAAGATACCATTCAAGATAATCCTATTTAGATTGATCAAAATGAAGAAAAAATGGATGATTGGTAGTTATACTTTGAATCTCTACAAGAGATTGAAGAGCTTTGTAGAGATATGTTGCCCTTTGGATAGCATGTTATTGATAAGTTTGATTAAGAATCACTTATTCAAGATCATGATGCATCTTGGTTTGACTATTTAGATCTCCTTGAAGAGATTTATGAACTGACAATAGTTGATAAGAAGGATGCGGTCATTCAAGAACAATACATAAATGAAATATCACTTGACATAGTTGTATTTGACAAGTAGCATAAAAAGGATCCAAAAGTGCAAGATGAATTTGTCTTTATTGGTGACTAGTTTGCTATTGATGACTCATTTCAAGAGATGTTAAGATAAATAATTGGTAAAAAGAGTGCCTCTTCAAAGGTCATGTTCAATAAACAACCTAATTTGCAACTTATACCATCTTTTATAATGAATGAGTTCATGAATTTCCATTTTGATCCAAGTGGATTATGTTTTGTCATGGTTAATTAGATTAGTTTGTTTATATTTTATCCCAGATAAGTTCTTTATTTGCACATTTACTTTATTAGGTTATTTTACCTACTTTATTTTATTTCCTTACCTATTTTTGTGGAGTTTGTTGCCTTTACAAATCAGGAGGTTCCTTACAGTCATGGAATATATTTGTTATCTATTATGAGTCAAAGGTCATGTACATGGTTTGAGTTTGAGCATAGCATGTGAGCCTCCCAACTAAGTTTCCAAAGATGTAGGCCATTATTGGCCTACATACAAATATTTCAAGAACTGATTAATGTTCCTATTTGAGATAAGGATCCAATGATAAAATAAGAAGATCATATTGCTTGCAATGCTTTTGAAACATTTTAAGCAAGCTTAAAGTGTAATTCTATTGATCTTAGAAAAATAAGTCTAGAGAGTAAATGGAGGATACAGATAAGTTTTCATAGGAAAATTTTGTAGTTCAGGTCATGAACAAGTTTTCTTATACCTTAGGAAATCATTTAAGTTCCAAAAATCAATCAAAAGCTCAAAATAATAAGTCTAGGGAGCCAGATGGTCATCAAGACATCACTCAAAAATGAACTGGCTAACTAACTTGTGTATTTAATATCTTTGCTCAAAAAACCTTAAGATCCCTTAGGTCATGTATACATGTTGTTCTTAGTACCTAGATCATCCCATGAAATTTTTGTGCTTCCATGAATTTGTTGCTTCAATATCCAAGCCTTTGAAGTTGACCCAATAGATTAAGATTTTTGCCCAAAAGATAAGTTTAAACTCAGGCAACAATTCATCAGTTCTTAAATTTAACGATCTATAAGACATCAAATACAATATGTGAGATGTTAAATATATCCATACAAACATCAGAATAAATCTCAAGTAAAAAATCATGAGTTTAAAATTGATGGTTTGCAGGACGTCAATGATGGTTGTGTGAACATCAAATGGTCATGCAGATTTCAAAGTTAAATTCATGTAAAAATCCATATGTGATTAAATTTGATAGTTTTTTAAACATCAAATACATCCAAAAAAAATCAAATTATGATCACATGGATGTTAATTTTGAGCTTGTAAAGTAGCCATTGGGTTTCAACTAGTGGGTCCCAGGTAGATCTAAGGGTTCGCATTTAATCACTCATTAAGATTGTATGGTGCATAGATGGTAAAGAAGTTAGAAAATCTAATGAGATAATGAGTCAAGGACAAGTGTAAAAATCACATGGGTCCTGGTAAAATATTGATGAAGTATGGGCATCCATACACAAGTAAATCAATAGAGCAAACAAGGGTTAAAGAGTCAATGAGCCAAGTTAGATCGATAGCCAATAAACAAGGAGCAAACATATGAATCTTTTTATGAAGTTTGAATAATCTATTTTTTACCTAAGTAGGCAAATATGATTTTTAATATGGTCCAACATTGAACCAAGTTGAACTAGTAGGACCAACCATTATCGATAGAACTCTGTGATGGTAAAATAGGTCCCTTGAAAGGCCACAGACCAACGATTGGTAATTATTGTCAAAAAGGGGGACCAAGGTCGAAAGGGTTGTGTATTTATATGTTAACCATGGGAAAACCAATAAATGGATTGGTTTTCAACTTATAGTTGATCTGAGTCTAATTTCCCAAATAAGGGGCATATATGTGATTAATAAAAGAGGCTTCTCATTTTCCAATACAGTTATAGCCTCAATAAACATGTAGATCCAACCATTAAAAATAGACCAAGAAAGTCTCTATCATTTTCAAGGCATAAAAGATTTATTCTCATGATAAATCAAGTAGATTTGGCATAGATTCTTGAGATAATGATCTAGTGGCTGGATAAAGATCATGGAACATTAAATTCTTTTGCAGAGCCTTTGAAATTGTGCCTTTTTGATAAGACAATGTGTCAGCATTCTAAAAACTACTAATCCATCAAGAGCAGTTAGACCTCATTTAATGTTTTCTATCTTCTCAATTCCTTCTCTCTCATCCCTTTTTCTATAAATACAGGCTTTTAAGTCTTGAAAATAGCTTATAAATTCCTCTCTTCGTCATGATTACACTTAGCCCAGATTTGATCTTTGTAACCTCTTGAGATAAATAAAGGATTATTTTCATATTTTATTATTTTAGTAAAGTGTGTCAATGTCAGATTGATTTGCATATGTGGTGGAAACTTCTCCCTTGTCAAATCCTTAATCTCACCTAGCTACTAAATTATATTATTTTGTAGGTCATGTTTAGTGTTAAATGTCATTTGATTAAAGATAGTAAGTGGATACATTGACTAGTTAAGTTCATAGAGGTAGGACTTTCAATCACTCCCCTTAAGTTTTGATCATTTGGTGAACCTTTTCATGAAATATTAATGCATAAAAAACCATTTGGAGTTGCATATCTGATCTCATTAGTGTTTGTTAAAAGTTTAGATAGAGTGGATGAACAATCACATTACTGGTGCATCACCCCATTTTAAATGCTTTCTTATATTACTGTATTTATCTCTCCCTTTTCTCAGTTAGAATTTAGTTTAGGTGACAGATCTAGAAGGAAGATGGCCTTCTCTATAGGTTTAATCCTGTGATAGGTGACCCACAGCCTAGGGTCAATCCCATGTTGGACTAGACTTGAGTAGATGACCTGAACAATCCCCTTCTCAGCTAGGGTGGAAATCTGGAACACCAATAGTTTCATAAGTTATATCTTGTTTTCATTAGGGCATATAAGGTGCACCATCCATCTTTTACCTTTTTAATGTTAGGGTGTCTATTTTATATATTTTTCTTACATAGATTAGACTTCTATTAAGTCATACTCATTTAATTTATACATGTGTTGTCATTATGATATCTTTCTACACTTATCTATGTGGTAAATTTAAATAATATGATTACATTGTCTTATGATTTCATATATTTTACATATAATATGCTTAATCTCTTTATTTTGAGATGAGTTATATGCAAGTTATCCCACACCTCAAAATAGGGCAACATGGTCCACTTAACCTATTTTCATATAAATGATTTACACAACAAATATTTACAAGACATTCTTATTGCATAGTTGGGGAGATCATCTAACATTCTTCTATCTTTTCTTGAATCCAAGCCACATGACACATTGAAATTTATTCTTTATCTAAGAGGTGCACAATGGAGATTCATAAGGCACATTTTTCATAGCAGAGTCATAAGGATCATTTTTCACATTTAGATATTCTATAAAGAAAGAAGCACATTTTGAAAACTATCAAGTGTATTCATCCCTAATATTTTATTATACTCAATTATTTCATTAGTTATTTTACTATAAATTCATATAAACATTGATCTACTTGAAAATGTTTATGTTTATTTTTAGGCACACCAGGTACATGAGCATTGGTTTCTTTCATGGACCCTTAGTATATATATTTTTTATGTGATAAGTTAGAATTTTTGATAAGGTAACCTCTTTCCTTTTGGATTTAAGATCATTAAAATATTTAATATTAAATTTAAACATAACTTACAAGTTTTAGACGTAACTCTTCTTTAAGATTTTAAAGTGCACTTGTTTTTTATTCTTTGATATATATGTACACACACACACACACATCAACGTGTGTAATTATGTAGACACCTAATTTTGGTATAAGAATAATATTTTATATCCACTGTTAGTCTATTTTTTTATAAATGGATCATTGGTTCATATTAAGCTCTTATTGGCACATATTTTCTTTTATATTTGGCCCTATTTTCCTTCCCTTGCCTTTTGTTATCCTTAAAATTTTAATTTTTATTCACTTTGGGTCTATGATAATATCACCATTTAATGTGGGACATTTGAAAAACATGTCAGCTATTTTTTTCCTTGTCAAGATTACCAATGCTCCACAAAATTGAGCCACATGATTTTAGTTGTGACCAAAATTGAGCCCTTCAATTGTTTGTTTATGCATTGTGGGTCCTTTAAACCCTATCTTAGGTTTTATTGTGTTTTTATGCCTTATTTGTTAACTATCTTGCCTTTTTTATTGTCAACTTGTCCACCAATAGATCTTGATTTGAATTCAAAAAAAAATTATATTCCTTTAACCTATAGCATGTATAGGGATTTGTGTAGCTAACATATTACTAACATAACCTTTTACCTTGTCATATCATAATTTTGTATGCTTTCATATTATTAGTAGGTTCAACCTATGGATTAATCATAACCTAAGTAGGGTATATATTGAAGGTAGTGGTTAGTACTGAGGAGCATACTAATAATTTTATTTATATTTAATGGTTGTCGAGGTTTCCCCCTCAAACTTAGTCTTATATTCCTAATATTATACTTTATTGTCGGCATTTAGTGTACATCTACTCTATTTTATTATTTTTATTATAATATATTATTATTTATCTGCTCTAGATAATTATATGTATATCCATTGTTATGAATTGGCTTAATATATATATATATATAAGTAATTTAATTACAAGTGGTATCAAAACTTGAATTTTGGTAAGGTTTTATGGGGCATTTTTTTTAGATCTAACGTAAAGGTTGTTCTATGGGCTAAAGGATTGAATAAACATAATCTATGACTAGGAAGTAATTTATTTATTCTACAATTCTAATATTTTTTGAGGTTTTTTATTAAAAAATAGGTTTTTAAAAAATTGCATCATTAGGCAAAATAGTAGTTATTGAATTCATCTTGATGAGATGATTGCAATGGTATAAGCCTTTAACACACTTTTTTTGATATTTTTTATCTTTAGAAATAGCATCCAGTATATTATTCATGAAGAGATGATTACTATAGTATAATTATTTGGTACATTTATTTTTAACCCTACACCCAAACCCTAAATCTAAAACCTTACACTCTAGTGTTTGTGTATGGCCAGTCCACACACTAGAGGTCAATTACAAAGGACATCCACTCTAGAAAGGTATAAATGGATTATAAACCTTGTTATACATGGTTTTTATGTCTTATTACCCAACTGCAAGTAGAAGTGAAAAACATGGATAAGAAGGAAAATCTAGATGAGGTAAAAGATGACTTGGACACAATGAAAGGATATTTGAGAAGCATCAATGTCAAATTTAAAACTATCAAAATAGCCTTGGATAATATACACCATCACCACTATCCAATGATTTTCAACTTTCCCACTTGGGTTTTTCTGACTAGAACAATCCAAGTTCAAATACAGGTTCATGAAACATGCTAACAAAAGTGAAAATGTGCAAGTTTGCTAGTAAGAATGTGGTCACCTAGATCAATTAAATTGATATTTATTTGTTTTACATCAAACCACATGTTCATAAAAGGTGGTAATTGAACATTTATATTTGGAATCAGATTATTTCATTTTGTATAGATGGTAATGCACTCCAAAGAAGAATAAGGCCTTATTGTTACCTAGACAGTGTTTATTGATTAATTACATGTGCACTACCATAAAAATGAAATAGATAAATAGTTTATTTAGTTAGAAAAATTATGAAAATAAGGACTATAAATTATTATATTCATTTATTCCAATACCTATCCTTTAATTGATCTAATCTAACTAAGATCAAATGTGAATCGAGACATGGCTCACATAAAAAAATAGGATGGAGATACAAGAAAAGGAAAAATTAATGAATAACAATGTAAAATGAATTATTTATGTAGTGTTCAGTATGTGAAATATAAAGGAGGATAATATAATATATAATAAACTCAAACTATGTTTCTTTTGTAATATCAGCCACAAGAATAGGTATATATTATTGACTTGTAAGCATAGATACTGTTGGATGGCATTAGTTGCACATTTGTAACCAATTATATGTCTAAATAAAAGATATTGCACTAAATAACCAACTAGAATAGAGGAACTCATAATTTAGTTTAATAAGGTTCAAATAGGAATATTTTACCACCACCCCCTTAAGTGTAGCTTAAGGAGGTCTATGGTAGAAAAAAATGAGTCTTACAATCTTCTAAAACATAGGTCCCAAAAATTAGCCCCAATTAGGTGCCTATGTACAAATATCAAGATAATTTAATGGGGATGTTGAGTATCCTTATGGACTTAAATCCATATTAATATAATACATGGGTTTCAATTTGTTATAGTGACCAAGTTAAACTAGGAACTAGTGCTCTCTATGAGGTTCACTTAAAAGAAACATTGATCTCAAAAAAATGGGTAGAAATGACCCGAGAAATCATTACACACCCATGCCCCCATAATGTTGAACTAGGTGGAAGATAATTATAGAAATGAATGTATGTGATTAGGTTGTGGTGAATAATTGAATCAAGTGACAAGTGAAAAAAAAATTAAATCAAGAGGAGAGGACTCAAATAGGTCCAAAGTGACTCACAAATCAGCCAAATTCCTTCAATGTTCTCCAAAAATATTCTAGTGGGTATACCTAGTCATTATCACTAAATAAATTTCACCAAGTTATTTTGAAAAGGTGAGATCCATGAAACTAAAAAGTGGGCATAATCCACACTTAGACAATATGGTGCAGAACTAAAGTGAACACCTAGTGAAAAACTCATTATATCTATATGAGTGGTACACATTCATTACTCTAACATCAAAATGTTGAATAAATATGAGGATGACAGATGTCTCTCATAACACAAAAATGGTCATACTATCATAGAAGGTGTCAATGAATACATAAGAGTATGTAAATAAATTCCATCAAAAGATGATACATACTACAGTCCTCATTTGGGTCCTAGAAAAAAATGTGCCTAATAAAATACTCATGTACAAGTGAGAAATGGGCCTTAGATGTCTCAAAATGAATTTCATTCATAGAAGTGGTAGATTAAGCTAACCACCGACTACTCAAGATAAGGAAGAAATAAGCCAATTATCCTACATAATTGGTATAAAATGCTCTACTTTAAACACATAGATACCAACATATGTTGGGTTCTCCATAATTCACTTACTATAAGAAATAATCATTAGGTCAAAGTATTGAATAGTACAAGGAACTGAGGAAATTTTTGAATGAGTGGTATGATTCCACAACTTAAACAACAGGTTCAATAAATGTAGAATGAGTTTTTTCTAAAATATATCATGTTAAAAGAGACAAAAAAATCCTCAATAGAGTCTTGAGAATGAGGCCATGTTAGGTACCTTGTATAAAATGAGGTACATTTTCAAAGCCAAATGACAACACTCTTGCGTAAAACACAAAAAAAGTGTAAATTCAAAAAAAATGGCTTGGAAAATGGAGTCCATATGTAGAAAATATAGATTGTAAAATATTTCAAGAGAGATTCAAAAAATTACAAAATAAATTTTATTGCAAAAATTCTAACCACCTGTCAAACTAAGGCCCACCCTCTATATTTGATAAAATAAAATCATAAATTAAAATGTACATAAATATGCATAAATCACCCTTACATAAAAACTAACCCTACATTAAAAAATCATTATATCCACCTCCTTAAAAATTGACCCTATCTCTTTAATAATAAAAAATATCCCCTTTTAGATTTTATTTTTTTTTAAATAACACTTTAAAAAAGGGATCCTCCAAGAGAATAGAAATTTTTACCTTTCAAATGAAAGTTTTTAATAATATTTTATATGCCATTACACCATGGTATAATTCATGGTATGTAAATGGAAAAAAACTATTTTTAAATTTTTAAAATCAATTAAAAATTCAAAAAAAAATCTTTTAAAAGTTGGGGGTTCCCAATTTCTAGACATCGATGATAGAATAGAGGAAGATACATGGGTTGGCAGTGAACAACCAATGACTAAATTCATGTGGTCAAAAATTTTAAGGGATCTGTCATAGGTGGTAGTGGAGTCAAGACATGTGGGTTCAACATCAATGCAACAAGAAGAAGCATGGGCACCATCATAGAAATAGCTATGGTGGCAGATCAAAGGGCATCTACTATGTTGGTCATTGAATAGGATGATAATATAAATAGGCCCATTGGGAATGGTACTTTTAGGGTACAATAAGGAAGGATGTTCATGTCTAGATGGTAGATGGTGCTTCTAATGAAAATGTCTTGTGATAGTGTCTATTAGATCAGTGATATGCATGGTTATCATGTCATCATAATATATAACTATATAACCATAAACCCATGCATGGTTATCATGTCATCATAAAATAATTATAGCCATAAACCCTCAATATGTAGTGCATGAAGGTTGTATAACCTAAAAACATTGTTCTCTATTTTTAAAAAATCAAAAAAATAGTAACATGCAGAAATGTAGGAGACCCACAGTCCTAGATAGTTATGGAGATCAAACAACCTCAAATATTTTATCTTCTAAAAAGATTTAAAAATATATATATCCAACATGTGTCGAATGGTTATGTCCAAAAATTTATAATGATCCTAAAAAAATTTAGTGTGGGTTATGCTCATTTTGTAGTTTTATGGAGCCCACCTTTTCAAAGTAATTTGGTAAAATTTATTTAATTACAATGGTTAGGTATCCCCAATTGAATATTGTTGGAGTAATTTAGAAGAATTTTATCAATTTATGCATCACTTTTGACCTGTTTGTGTCATGACCTCATGCTTTTACTTTTTTTCCACTTATCACCTACTTCATTTCTTCACCATATCCTAATGAAAGACATCCATTAATATCACCATCTTCCACTTAGTTCAACATTGTGTGGGTTGGGTGTGCAATGATTCCTTGAGTGCTTTCTATAACATAAGATTATGAAAACAATGTTAGTTTCTCTTTTTAGTATATAAACCAAAAAATCAATGAAACCTATTGATGGTTAAAATTGCGCTATTTCTAACACCAACAATGGGAAGTTTCAGGAATGTGGGACTTGCAACCTGAAACAACCTCCAGATTTTAGAGAAGTTGGCTCTTCTTTATATCAAGTGTATACTGGTAAAAGAGATAGGAATCAAATAGAAACACAAGTGTAATGAAAGAAAAATTTAACTATGGTGATGCGCCTATATTTAATTTGACCCTTAATTCTAAGCATAGTGAAGCTATATGTAAGATTCGATTACATTAAAGAGTGAACAAGGCATGGTCAATGTAAAAGATGGAAAATAATAGAAATAGAGGCTCACAACTTAGACTACTTTTGCAATGACATAGAAAATATCAACAAAGGCACAGAACTAGGTCTTCTTATTAATTCTCCAGTCACATAAAAGGCATAGAAACATGCATAGTTACATAAACTTTCTAACTCAAGAAAATAGAACAAAGGCAAATGATATTCCTGATCACAGCTAAAAAAGTCTAAAAACTCTTGACAATAATCTCTCTCAAAAAATTATCTCTATCTTTTGATCCTTTTTTTTTGGTTAGGTGATTTTTGGACCCCTTTTTATAGCAATGGACCATCTCTAGATCCCTTGCATGTTCCCAATCCAACGGCCCAACTGAACTCTAACTAAACTGGAAGTGTCTAACAAAAGATATTTCTTAGATTTTGAAACATTATATCTTCCTACAGTTCATTAGCTAAAATAGATACATAGGACTCTTTCTTCTGTCAAAAGGGAGAGGACACTTGGCCGATTCCCTTACTCTACTTGAAAACCTTTTTTATTTAGGAGGCACTAAAAAATGACACTTGGCATGTTTCGTAGAACTTACCCAAGACACACGGCACTTTTCACATTACTTATACTCTTTACTATGTCTTCGCATTGGGGTGCTCCATCTTTGACATCTGTAACCATCTGCTTCTTCAAACTTTAACAATTCATGAAGAATGGGACCCACAGCACTTCTCCCCTGAGCAACATCAAGAAGGGAACAGGGATAGGTGGCGCTTTCCATGCATCCTTAACAAGGGACATGTGGAGATCTCTGCTAATTTTAGCTACCTTTTGAGAATCCTATTAAAGGTGACACATGTCAGTCTCCACATTATTTTGTCTATACTATAGAAATAATCAGGCCTAATTTCATATTTACATGGATAGTGACACTTGGCAGCTTTTGCTTGCCTCAAAAACAAAACTTGAGACCCACCACAGTCTTTACTTATTAGTGAAACAAAATGAAGATATTTCAAATGTTGACACATGGTGGCTTCCACTTTCTTCAGCTAGGAATATGTGGCATCTTCCATTGCTTTTAGAAAAACATATTGAAACCTTCTGCAGCTGTCACTTGGTGCCTTTTGCTTGATCCTGAGAAAAGATTATTGAAAGAAGCCTTCAAAACTCAAAATAAATTTGAAATATAGATTCCAACATGAAACATGAATGCTGACACTTGTCACACTCTATTGAATTAATATGAGATACATGGCACATTTTGAGCAACTTATAGAAATTATAAAATGTGTCTCAGCTGTTGACACTTGGCAGTTTCTGCTTGATCCTGATACTTAGACAAAATTAGGAAAAAGAAATTTGAGCCCATGCTCTGAGTCAAAAAACTTCACCATCTCGAACCAAAGTGCACTAGGACAAAACTTGGAGTGCATAACTGAACTCAAAAAATGTAGAGTTTTTTACTCTACAGTTCTTGGTGACCCCGAGGACTTTTGAGCTTGCTCAAAAGAAAAAATCCACAATCTCTCACTTGATCAAATGTGACAAAAATCACAACTTTAGTAAAGCTATTTGATTAGTAGACCACTCATCATCAGATAATCCCTACTTATTTTGCAATTTGATGAAGGCTAAATCAAGGTTAATGATATCCTTGTGTGAAAAATTCTATAAAATATGAACTGTATCCTTCAATTTAAATTCTAGCTAGGAAAAGGGAATCAAAATAGCTTCTACTTTAGGCACTGAGGAATCATCTCTTAAACTCTAAAAAATTGTCTGATCATTCTGCCTGGCTAACAACAAAGGTTTAATTTCATCAATCATCAACACAGTGTTGTTATCAGGAAAAGGGGAAGGAAGTCCTAGTTGTACCAAATCTTCAATGTGTTGTTTCATATCATTGATTCCTTCTTTCATCACATCTATAAGTTCTCTGTAATTGATGGCTGTGGAGTTGCAATTGAGAACCTCATTCACTCTTTTAGCAGTGACCATTCTATCACTAATCCCTACTACTGATAATGTTCCATCAGTTGCATCATATAACTTTTGTAGTAGCATTTGAGAATCCAACACTCTCCCAAAAATAGTAGACAGAGTGTCTTCAACTGAAGTCTCTACATTTTTGCACAACTTCTGTGCATTTAGCAGAAAGGTTAGAGAAGGTTTGAGCTGAATAATCTCCTAAGAGATTCTTTTCCATATTGATTCATAAAGCTCCTTCACCAGATTTAACACCCCTACATTCTTTGGCCTATTGGCCAACTCAAGTATCAATTATTTTGCCCTTTGTCACTCAGTTTGAAGTTGGGCCTGTATAGCCACAGTATTATTCTACTCATTCAATAGCTTTTGTTGAATTTGAGTAACCTGTAGCAGGCTTTCCTCACATTTTTCTTGAAATGTTGCCTTTTCTTGCCTTAAAGTTGTCACTGCATCCTTCACCTGCATCAGCCCTGCTTTCAAAAAATTATTTTGGGCCTAGATAGCCTGGTGAGTCTGAAGAGAAATAGTATCTTACAAATATTTATTAAGACTCTCTATTTCAATATTCTTAGTAGTGATCTCTATGGTCAAACTGCTACAATTTGCCTTCTCTTTGGCTAGATCAGCATCCATCTTCTATAGCTTCTTTGATATTTTCAAATAATCTTCAGCTACTACAGAAGTAGATTCATTTAGTAGCTCAACCCTATCTTGTGGTCTAAATAGGGACATGTCTATAGCCATTGCATTCATTGTGTAATCTTTTGGTTACATCTGCTCATTTGGCTTCACTATATTTGGTGACAAATGGGTCACTATTAGTTATTGCTAGATTGGGTCAAATTGTGACCTCAGATGTGGTGTAGCCAGGGCTTCATTATCTTTCATCCTCTTTTTCTCCCTTCGGGCTTCCCTCACCTTCTTAGCAGCATCTACTTGAGTTTGAAAGGTAGAAGGAGAGGCAATGTGCCCACTCACAAAAGGATAACCTTGTGGCAAGCCATATGGAATAGCCAATTGTTGGCTATGGGAAATTTGAGGAGGTATTTTCTTGGGAATAGAGGGGGAAAAGTGAGGCAATGATATAGCTTGAGTATGGATAGATAGGGAAAAATAAGAAATGGACATAGCAGAGGTGGCAGGGGATGTCATTAGGCCAAATGGAATCATCACCCCCAAAGGGGAAGAGATCGATTGAGAAGAAGAAGGGGAAACAATACTTACCTGAGGAGAAACCAAAATACTCTATGGTTGGTGTTTTGAGGGTTCTTCCCTCTCCTCTAAATCAAGTTAGAATCTTAGCCTCTTATGTTTCCTTGGTTTTTCTTCTTCTGGTTGTGATTCTTTTTCTTCAACATCTACCACTGTTGCTAGCGATGCTTGTGTAGAACTGGGAACTTCAAGGACTGATGCTGATGGAAAAGCTTTTGGTGGTGAAGATACCACACTCTTTTGTTTTTCAATGGTAATAAGAGATTGGGGCCAAATAGTTACAGTGATTGCTACTGAGGTTTGCCCTGGAGTCTGTGATTTTGACCAGATTTTGCTCTGGCTTCTGGCTCACCACCCTGTGTCTGCAAATTGCATGTATCTAGGCTAGACATAGGAGATAGATGACATTCATCCCAGAGTTCCTCCCATTTCTCATCTAAATCTACATTTCTAAAAGAGTGAGTTATCTGACAAATTTATTGCCTATATTTCCAATAGGCTTCTATTTTCTCAGCATCCTAGTATTTATTTTTTAATGGTCTTCTTAAACTAGAAGTCATTCTAATTTTAGGATCAAAATTCCTTTTCTTAACATAAAAATTTTCCCATGGTCTATTTTTTTGAAGGAGAAAATCTATCAATTCAACATAAAACTCAGGAATATCTTCCCTAAGATTTTTCCTATTTTCCCAAAATGGGTGGCCCTCATGTGCAATTATGGCATCAACCCTATTAGTCCTAATCCATGAAGCTATGAAACCATTTGGGTCATATACCCATTTATCTTCAATTAGAAGGAAACCCAGGAAGGCTAGCTTTCTAAGCAACACAATCTTAGCATCTCTAGCCTCTAGTGCCATGTTGTTTGTCATCCATGGGACATCATACATTTTCCTCTTCTTCTTCCTAGAGCCATATTCATTAACTACCATAGACACCTACCTGGTGACCTCTAATAATGCTAACCTAAGGGTCAATATCTTAGGTAGCAACACTAGCTCCCCACTAAAACCATGGACTCTAATAATCGTATGGTGGGATCCAAAAAAGAAATCACAAGGGATAGGGCAATTGGTCATAAGATTTGATGCACTTGGAAATAGTCTATTTATAACTGGTTCTAGGCTCAGATGACAAAAAGTAGGGGCAACAAAAAGTTCCCAGAATTCATATGGGTCGCTAGTTTTGGACAAAATATGTGTCCATGTAGACACAGGAGTGGTCCTATGTAGATCGAAACTTGGGTCATACATGTTTAGATGCATGTGTTGGGAAAAGATACCAAAATTTTGATACAACATAAGGTGAAAAAGATAAGTGGAATACCTAAAAATCCCTCTAGATCTGAACTGGGCCAGTTGTTCCACCATCGAATATGTAATCTGCTCAGAGAAATCAAGCTGATACTCCTGAGTCTTGTCAACAGTTTTCAATCTAAAGAGGATAGCCATTTGTTCTTCATAAATAGTTATATCATCTTTCATTCCAAAAATGAAAGCCATCATGGAAAGTGCATCTTGACTAGCTTGTGAAAATTTTGCTCTTGTTGCAGGTAGTGTTAGTACGTGGTATCATCATCACCTAATTGCAACTCTGATTTTAGAAACCTCAATTGAGTATTGATATTTTCCCACATTTTTTACATCTTGGCAATGGTGGGAAACATGGTTGTATTATCATGATACAAGGCTAGCATCTCTCTGATAGCCTTTGGTGTAATTTTCACCATGAATGGCCCCTTTTGTATGGTATTTGAAGGCATGTGAAATAATCTGACACATATTTTGACCAAGTCAGGGCATGGATGCACACCTGGGACAATGAATTGTGTCAATTGGGAAGTCCATATCCTCATTGTGAATGTCTCGTATTGTCCCACCTTGGCCCTCTGAAGACACCTTTGATGTGCCCCTTCTCTAAGATTTTTGCTACTAGTTCTTTGAAGAATTGGGTCCATGATTCTGTCTGCATAATATTTTACCTTTGCTGGCTCATTTGCTTGACCAACTTCAGGGACTCTATTTCATGGGTAGGTCTTTAATGGTTGTGCAAGGGCTGAAGCATATGATTTGTTTGTAAGAAACTTGTCAATGGATTCATAAATCCCAGCTCCTTGTTGTGAAGACTGTGCTCCCTCCATATCTATATCTATTCTTGAAAATAGTGAACTGTGGTAACAGGTATGAAGCTTTTGCAATAAGGAAGCACTTTCACTTAAATAGGTTTTTTATGAGCTAAAAATGCAAGTAGCAAGAGTTTTCTAGCAGATGCATGAATGTTTGAGACACTGTAAGCTTTAACTCTTGTTATGAGGTATATGACCCACCAAGTCTCAAAATGGCATTAAACCTGGATAACCGTTAGCAAATCTTACTAAATCTTCATGGGATAGCGAGTTAGACACATTATGCAAGTGGCTGCATAAGGTACCTTGGGGAATTTAAAGATTTGGGAGATATTTAATGTGTCGAGAATTTTGAAAATTTTGAAAAAGGCTCTAAGCTGTAGCTATGTGTTCAAAGAACACTTATTTAAAAGAAGAGCAGGAAAGCGAAATGGGAAAACAAAGCAACTAGGAAAGGGAAACTATCTAACTATAATACATTAGAGACACAGCTTAATTAAAATGTTTCAAATAGATCCCATTCATAGGAATCTCTTCAGGTTCACCTTCCATTGTTTTTAGCTCAAACAAATTTTTCTATTTACATGCACAAATTTTATAAGGGCCAGTCTATAATGCTTCAAATTTAGTGTGTTGACCTGGCTTGGTGGCTCTTGCATCCCATTTCAAAATAATTGAGCCTATTTCAAAATGGGGATTTGAAGTCCTTTTATCAAAATAGTCTTTAATTATTTTCTAATGCTTTATCAATGAATCATGTGTCGTATCCCTCTTTTCTTGAACCTCCAAAAGTTCCATGAGTCTGACCTGCATGGGGCCATTTTCCTCAAATTCAATCTATTTGATCAGTTGGAGACTAGGAATTTTCAATCTTAGGGGTATTATAGTAGGCTTTCCATAGACCAATTCATATGGGGACATTTTTATCACCTGTTTAGGTGTGATTCTATCAGCCCATAGTGCTAAATTAAGCACTTTATGCCACTCTTTATGATGATTAGCCCCTATTCTTTTGATAAGTCTATTCAGGTTCTTGTTAGTTGATTTTACCAAACCATTACCCTAAGGGTAATAATTAGAGGAAGTTTTCAGATATATTCCATGCTTTAATTCAAATTTAGATACTTTAGACCCTAAAAAAGCTTTAGCATTATCTAAAATTATGGTGCGAGGAGCCCCAAAGAGAGTAGTGATACTCCCTAGAAAATCTAAGATCACATTTTTTGTTACTTCTTTGAGTGGCACTGCTTCAGTCCATCTGGTGAAATAATCTATGGTAGTTAAGATCCATTTGTGACCCATATTAGACACTAGATTTATCATTCCAATGAAGTCAAGACCCTGTTGAGCAAAAGTTTCATCAATAATTATAGGACTAAGGGGCATTATTGCATTCCTTCTCATCCCCACATAATATTAACAAGATTGACATTGTTTAACAAGTTGATAATAGTCTATAAATAAAGTAGGCTAGAAATAACCTACCTCACTTATCTTTATAGCTGTGGTCTTTGCAAAAAAATGTCCACTCGATACTCCATGATGCATTTCATGTAGTATTTTCTTAACCTCAGCCTTTTCTACACATCTTAACAATTTTCCATCAGAATTTCTTCTGAAAAGAACTTGTTCAATTAAAAAAAATGGACTCCTTACATCCTATAGTATCTCCTCTTATTTTGACGGAGTTCCCTTGGGTAAATCCCATATTTCATAAAATGAATCCTGTTTGTGACCCAGGAGTCCTGATCAACCTCTTGTATCCTCAATACAATTTCCTTTTCTATTTTTGAATATGTCTCTTCAAGTATCATCTTTTCAAGCTCTTGAGTCATATATTGGCACAAACCACTACCTTTGACTAACATAGTGGGTTTGACCTCTACATCATATTCAAGGATCTTTTTTATCTAGTTTGCTTTTTTTCAGTAATTTCACCCTCCATGATGTATTCTATGACACTTGGGTGAGCCATAAGTATTAGAATTTTGCTTCCTAATACCATATGCCTAAATTTCTTAAGGGCTTTTACCATAGCATATGCTTGTTTCTCTACAAAGTTGTATATGGTTTTGTACTCCATAAGAGTCCTTGATAAAAAGGCTATTGGGTGTTCTCCCTCCTGTCTATCATCCTTTTGTGTTAAGACAGCAGTAATACTGAGCTCTCCTCCATAGACATATATTAAAAAAGGCTTAGAAAAGTCTGGGTTTCTAAGTACTGAGGTTGTTGAGATAGCTTTCTTGACCTCTTCAAAGGCTTGCCTTCCTTTTATAGTCCACTTGAAAATCAAGTCTTTCTTTAACAAGAGTGTCACTGGTCTTACTAAGCCTGCAAAATTGGATATGAACCTACTGACAAAATTAATCTTCCCCAAAAAAGATTGAACTGCTTTTTTATTTACTGGAAGAGGTAGGTTAATTATAGTTGCAACTCTCTCAAGATCTATGGAGACTCCTTCTTTAGATACTATATGTCCCAATAATTTGCCTTGAGGTACAGCAAAGATACATTTCTTGGGATTCAGTGATATTCCAAATTCTTGACATTTCTTAAAAATAGATTCTAAATGATCAAAATGATCAACAGCATTTTTTTAAAAAATAGTAAGATCATCAAGATAAATCAAGATGATTTTATTTATAAGTTCCCCAAATGCTACATCCATAACTCTTTGAAAAGTGGCTCCAGCATTTGATAGGCCAAATGGCATCTTAGCATATGCAAATGTTCCCCATTTGGTAGTAAAAGTAGTCTTGTATTGGTCTTCATCAGCCAACCAAATCTGATTGTATCCATAGAAACCATCTAGCAAAGAAAACCTCTCAGATCTAGCCACAGTCTATAAAATTTGTTCCATAGAGGGCAAGGGATAGTGATCTTTCAAAGATTCTCTATTTAGGTCTCTGAAATCTACGCAAAGTCTTATATCACCATTCTTTTTCCTAACTGGTACTAGATTTGATACCCAAGTTGAGTGTTTGATTAGAAAAATTATTTTAGAATCTAAAAGTTTCTGCAACTCATCCACCATTAGAGGCTCAATCCTTGGATTCACTAGCCTCTATTTCTATCTGATGGGCTTAGATCCTTCAATCAGTTATATTATGTGTTGAATAATGTCTCTATTATATCCATGAAGGTCTTCATAGCTCCAAGTTATGACTCTGTCATATTTTTTGCATAATTCAATTAGTCTTTCCTTTTCTTCTTGAGTTGTAGAATTTCCAACTTTTAATTTTTCCCTTCACTCACCTCTATTTCAGAATAATCTGCTTTATTTACTTGGAACCTTTTCTTCTCCAGGCTTATATCTTCTAGATCAAATAGGTTTTCTAAAGTGATCAAGCCTTTGGGAAACTTATTAGTCTTTAATTGTATGACTTGGTCTCCATATGTTTCTTCAATTTTCATTTGAAATTGATCAACAAACTCCTCTGATTGTTGTAAGAATGAGAGTACCTAAGAATTATTTTCAAATACTTGCCAATTCTCATCGTTGTCTGGAATAGTTGGCCTTACTATAACTTTTACTGACTCATTGTTAATTAGTAGGCCAGTTGTTAGATCAAACTGTGAGCCAATCTAGGCCATCCTATCAGCTTAAAAATTTTGAATCCTAGGGACTACTTCAATATTGAAAGCTTTAAAATCTTCTATTAAGTCTCAAATTTTGTGTCTATAGGATCTCATCCTTACATTTTTGGCTATTGCCTTTTCTCTAATTTACTTTAATACTAGTTCTGAATCTCCTTTTACTATTAGATTCTTTATTCCTTTTTTTTTGGCTAATAAGAGCCCATGTACTAAAGATTCATACTCAACATCATTATTAGTACATGCAAATTGGAAATGGATAACCCTTAAAATTTTCTCACCATTTGGAGCAGCAAGACAAATTCTTGCTCTAGCACCATTTTTACTTCTAGCCCCATCAAAATTTAAAATCTAAATTTTTGAATCTTTTTTAGATTCTTGAGTAGTTAGCATTTCTTCCCTTAAAACATTTGGGATTTCATGGTCTTCATCAAAAATAACATTAAGTGCCTAGACCAGTAGACTCATAATTTCCATATGGATCACTATGCATCATAGCTAACAAATGGTTATTCTCTTCTTCTTGGTCATGTTCAGTCCATTCACCTAACTCTTCAATAAAAACCCTTTCTTCCTTATTCAACATAGCATGATCTACCTCTAATTTTGATGTCAGTTCATTGGTGATTTGATCCTTTGATAGTGGTTCAGATAGAATTTTCATCTTTGAACCATATTTGGTTCTTAGGATGAGGTGAAACCAATCAAGAGACATATATCCTCCTATCTTGGCTTTAAAGTCTCTTGATAAACATAAACCAAAAATAGGAGGTATATCTATGACTAATACATCTTGATTGACAATTATATTAAGACAAGTATATAATTGTAATGGGAGTTTTTTAATTCTCCCTATTGTTTGCACTGATTTGCCATCTAGCTGCATAACTCCTTTAGTGAGTGGCTCATGCTTTCTCTTTAAATCATCTAATATTTGCTTAGGCATTACTGTAGTACTAGCCCCTAAATCTATCATTGCATTATGTAGCAGTTTCTTGCCAAATATCAAAGTCAAATAGAAAGGTTCTAGTTTGAATTTGCTTACCTCTGGTGGATTATTCACTAGGGCTATTGTCTGCAGATGAACTATGTCTTTGAGCTCTTTTTTTTCAGCAGGTCCTTTGATCTCAATATGTTTTGGCACTGCTTGGCCTTGTAGAGATTTTTATAACAGTGTCTTTTTTTCAGGGATAGCTAATATGTCCCATATTGATACTTGTGTTGGAGTCCTCTTCAATTGATCCACCACATTCATCGGTCCCAGAGTTTGGGTTGTTGGAAAATAAGGATACCTTGCTTTTTCTTGAACTTGTCCAGGAACTACTTGATTCTACACTGGCTAAGGCACTTCTTGTCTAACAACTATGTTTTTATGACCTTGAAATGAAGGATTCTCCATAGCTTCATTATTTGCAACTTCAGGCTATTACATCATTCTTCTCTTTGATCTAGTATAGTAGTCTGATTGCACCATTGGTTTCTTAGAAGTAAAAGCTTCATTCAAGAATATTGATTCTTCATCTTCAACCCATGAGAATAAAGCATGTTTCGAGGCTATTTCTTCTTGTTGTTGTAAATACATCCCTTGCATTTGAGCCATTAGGACTAAATTTTGCATACCAAAAGATTGGTAGGCTTGATTTTCACTAGTACTTGCAAATTGTCCATCCATTCTTCTTTGCTCTGCTGCCTTTTGTTGTAGATTACCCATGGGACAATCTATAGGCATATGAGAATTATTACAAGGGAAACACTAGGCATTGGTGCCATTTGCATAATTATTTTTCCCTTGAACAATCTCCCTATTCGAATTATGGGGAATAGTTTGTGAGGGTCAGGGACTGCAACTAATTGATTTGTTAGCTGAGGGTTATTTTGCCTTTGAGGACCCTGATATTGGTTTGGCTATGATGAAAATATATTTCCTTGGTATCCTTGATATTGGGGTCTATGGTAAGGATTATGGTGTCTCTTTATGTTAATCAACTCATTAGAAAATTTCCTTAAGATGTTCTTGATATCATCCATCTCAGATGACTGGGCAGGGACAAGTTATTTAGTAGGTGGTTGAGGATATTTATACATAGACACAGGTGGGGCTATGGAATTAGAGGCTTCTTGAGGCAATGGTAAGGTAATCTCTAGAAACATGGGCATGGGAGGTCTTGGGGGCAACTTTCCAACGTCTATTAAATTATTTTCAGCTCTGACTGCATAGTCATAAGCTCTAGCAGAGTCTGACCTCCAAGCGACTAAATCATAATAGATATATTTGAATTTAAAGCTTTTAGATAAAATATTATATCCATACCTGGTAATGGTCTAGCTGTAGCAAGAATCCTTTCCCAAGTCTTTTGAAATCTAGAATTGAAGTCAATCATTGCTTCTTGTGGTGTTCTTTAAATAGTAATCAGTTATTGCAATAGAGAAGCTTTATCACCCTTTTCTTCAAATCTTTCAAAGAAAAGATCTCCAAGCTGATCCCATGTAGATATTGTATTTGGATTCAAGGATCGGTACCATTCTAGAGTCTTCCCTTTAAAAGAAGCTACTAATAATCTTATAGCCACATTATGCTGTGTGACCACATGTATAACACAGACATCAGATACATCTTGAAGATGTTCTTCAAGTGTTTTAAAATCTTGCCCACTAAATTTGGGCAGAGCCTTCAAGGCATTTACTGGAATAGGGTCCCAAGAGGCTGGTGGTATTGGGAGAATCAAAGGACTGTCAATGTTCCAACTTGCATAATTTCTTTGGGCTATAGGTGCTCCTATATCAGCTCTTAGTATTGGTATAAATTGATTGACCCTTCTTCTTGGACTAGTTACCAATGGTGGTAAAAGAATACCTAGATTTACAGTAGATTGAGATCTGGTTATTGGTCCACAGCTCTGACTCCTTGTAGCTCTCTGGTTCATACAGTCTTGAAAGAAACTTCAAGATGGTGTCCCACTGGGCATGCCAAAAATTGTTGATGGTTAAAATTATGTTGTTTCTAACACCAATAATGGGAAGTTTCAGGAATGTGGGACTTGCAACCTGAAACAACCTCTAGATTTTAAAGAAGCTGGCTCTTCTTTATATCAAGTGTATACTGGGAAAAGAGATAGGAATCAAATAGAAACACAATTGCAATGAAAGAAAAATCTAACTACGACGATGTGCCTAAATTTAATTTGACCCTTAATTCTGAGCACAGTGAAGCTATATGTAAGATTTGATTACATTAAAGAGCAAATAAGGCATGGTCAATGTAAAACATGGAAAATAATAGAAACAGTGGCTCACAACTTAGACTACTTCTGCAATGACATAGAAAATATCAACAAAGGCATAGAACTCAATCTTTTTATTAATTATCTAGTCACATAAAAGGCACAGTTACATAAACTTTCTAACTCAAGAAAATAGAACAAATGCAAATGATATTCCTAGTCACAGCTAAAAAAGTCTAAAAACTCTTGACAATAATCTCTCTCAAAAAAATCTCTCTATCTTCTAATCCTTTTTTTTTGGTTAGGTGATCTCTACACCCCTATTTATAGCATTGGACTATCTCTAGATCCCTTGCACATTCCCAATCCAATGGCCCAACTAAACTCTAACTGAACTGGAAGTGTCTAACAGAAGATATTTCTTAGATTTTAAAACATTCTGTCTTCCTACAGTTCATTGGCTGAAATAGATACACAGGATGCTTCCTTCTATCAAAAGGGAGAGGACACTTGTCCAATTCCCTTACTCTACTTGAAAACCTTCTTTATTCAGGAGGCACCATAAAATGACACTTGGCATGTTCTGCAGCACTTACCCAAGACACACGGCACTTTCCACATTACTTATACTCTTTACTATGTCTTCGCATTGGGGTGCTCCGTCTTTGACATTTGTCACCATCTGCTTCTTTGAAATTTAATAATTCATGGAGAATGGGACCCACAACACTTCTCACCTAAGCAACTACAAGAAGGGAACAGGGACAGGTGGCACTTTCTACGCATCCTTGACAAGGGACACATGGTGATCTCTACTACTTTTAGCTACCTTTTGAGAATCCTATTGAAGGTGACATGTGTTAGTCTCCGCATTGCTTTGTCTATACTATAGAAACAATTGGGCCTCATTTCATATTTACATGGATGGTGACACTTGGTAGCTTCTGCTTGCCTTAGAAACAAAACTTGGGACCCGCCACAGTCTTTACTTATCAGTGAAACAAAATGAAGATATTTCAGATGTTGACACATGGCAGCTTCTACTTTCTTCAGCGAGGGATACGTGGTGTCTTTCGTTGCTTTTAGAAAAGCATATTGAAACCTTCCACGGATACCACTTGGCACCTTCCACTTGATCCTAAGAAAAGCTTATTGAAAGAAGCCTTTGAAACTCAAAAGAAATTTGAAACACGGATGCCAACATGAAACACAGATGCTGACACTTGTCATGTTCCATTGAATTAATATGAGATGTGTGGCATGTTGTGAGCAACTTACAGAAATTATTAAATGTGTCTCAGCTACTGAGACTTGGCAGTTTCTACTTGATCTTGATACTTAGACAAAATTAGGCAAAAAGAAATTCAAGCCCGCGCTCTGAGTCAAAAAACTTCACCGTCTCGAACCAAAGCGCACCGGGACAAAACTTGGAGTGCATAACTGAACTTTGAAAATGTAGAGTTTTTTACTCTTTAAAACCTAACATTTTAAGCTTAATTATTAGGGTTAGAAAGTAACAAATAAAAGAAAGGCAATTAGAAGAAAAAATCAAACACTTTTACCTTCCTTGATGATTCAATTTGTTTATTGGTATGAGAGTGGCTTGTGATCGGTATGGTGAATAATGGTCTTTGGTGATGCCAATTCTTTATGGGTAGCACCTCCTCTTGTCCCTCTGGAATTTGTATCTTGGCTTGTGTTGGTAATGAATCTTTCTAGCAAGAATTTGACAATATTTATTTACACATAAAATCTTGGTTAAGAATGGCCATGGAACTTGTATTAATAGTTATTCAACTAACTCCAACCCATGTGTAGTTAGGCTAGTGTTAAGGTTAGGACTCCAAATGTAATTAACGATGGCTTTAATTATACATTAATGGAGTCATGGTTCAACATTTCTAATTTTTATGGCATTTATGTTGATATTTTATAATTATTGATTTTGAGGATGATGACATTCATCATGACCTCATATATTGTACCAAATGTTTTGTTTTTTGAAAAAAATCAAAAAAAAAAGATATCCAACATGTGTCAAAATGGTTATGTCCAAAAATTTACAATGATAACAAAAAAACATTAGTGTGGGTTATGCCCATCCTGTAGTTTCATAGAGCCTAACTTTTCAAAGTAATTTGGTAAAATTTATTTAATTATAATGGTTAGGTATTCCCACCAAAATATTGTTGTAGTAATTTAGAGGAAGTTTATCAATTAATGTGTCACTTTGGACCTATTTATGTCATGAGCTCCTGTGTTCACTTTTTTTTTCGTTTGTCACCTATTTTAGTTCTTATTGATGCTTAATTTTACAACTAATCACCAAAGTCATGGGAAGTTACAAAGATGTAGGACCTAACCCTTGAAACAACCTCTAGATTTTAAAGAACCTAGCTCTTTTCTTTAGGGTTTGATGTAAAGAGGAAAGAAATGATGCATAAAATAAATACTTAAACTACTAAGGTGATGCACCAAGATGGTATTCTTCTCTTGTTGATCCTCTTTATTACCCTTTTGTCTCAAGGTGAACCATCATTTATCCACATGGTAGCCTCACACTCAATAGAGTTTTTTTGATACTCACTTTCCCTTTGACGAGCATTGAAGTGACACGTGCATACCATCTGCGAGCATTAGAGTCTTAAATATTTTTCAAGTCTTTAACAAAAAGAGATTCCTTCAGCCCCATGAATTAATATGACCCAAAATGTTATTTAGCCACCTATATACCTCACCAAATAATGTATGCATGTCCCAAAGGTATAAAATAAAAATGTATAATTTTAACTCTAAAGTTCATGGTGACTCATTAGGGACTTCGTGCCTATATAAAAGGATTATTGCAAAAATTTGAACCAAAACTTGCTCAAAATTATTTCCTATTATAGCTCACTCAAAGCTTCTATAATACAACCTAGAAACCAGTCCATTCTACCTTGGATGGATATTGCCTCTTTTGTAGAGCTTGGAAATCTATATCTAACTCTATTATTTCCTTGTGGGAGAATGCTTTGAGGTTTTGAACCACTGAGTGTAATTTAAATTCTAATTTTTCAATCAAGACTAAAATGGTTTTCACCTCGATGATAGTTGAAGAATCACTAAGGGACTAAAAAACCATTTGATCATGTTGCTTTATGACCATTATATTTTTAATCTAATCCTCTATTAACACTATGTTGTCATCTAGGAAAGGGGAAGGCAGTCCCAATTAGACCAATTCTTCAATGTGCCCTTTCATTCCTTTGACCCCTTCCTTAAAAATATTTATTAGATTATTGCATTTGGATGCAACTTTGTTGCAACTCAGAATCACATTTACCCTTCCTACTACTGCTCACCTATCTATGATCCCAACTACTTGTATCATTTTCTCTGATGTATCATAAAAAAATTTAATTAGTAGTTATGATTTGGGTACCTTGGTAACAACTAAAATTAGGATATTCTCTACAGAGGAATCCACTTTTGCACACAAGGTTTGAGCATTAGATATGAACTTGAGTGCAGGCTTTAGATGGGCCACATCCACCAAAATTATCTTCCAATAAGAGACATAGAGTCCCTTGACCATTATTACCACTCCATCTAAATGGAGTCATTGAGATAATTATTGAGTTAGCCTTGCCACTTCATCTTTAAAGTTATTACATCAACCTATAAGCTACTCTTTTAAGCCTCAGTAGCATTTATCTTTTACTGAAGCTAAGTGATCTCAACTTCTTTATCATCAATTTTCTTCTTGATGAGACTTTTCTTGAGTTTTAATGAGATGATAGAGGCCTTGGCTATACTAAGCTCCTCTTGTAAATATTTTTCTTTGTCTTCTAAAGTCTTCAAGACTTATTTGGATATTGCCCCTTTAAATTCCTTGTTGAGTTGGGTTATCTCCTTATCCTTGTCCTTGAGCTCTTGTGTCATGTAACTCACAGTGGCTTGGGCTTGGATAAAACTCAATTTTTCCATCTCTAATTTATTAGAGACTTTGAGATAGTATGTGGTGACCACAGCTACAGTTTTAGTTATAAGCTCCACTTTGTCTTGGCATCTAAACTAAGTTAGATCCATATCTATTGCACTCATTATATAATCCTCAAGCTACATTTGCTCAAGTGGCTTATTCACATTAGGGACCATGTAGGTGATAGTGAGGGAATGTTGTTTGTGTTCATAAAGAGACCTCATTTGTTGTGTATCCACTTCCCTACCCTCCTTCTACCTTTGCTTCTCCTTCCTTTCCTTCTTCACCTTCTTTGTCATGTTTGATTGAGTATATAAGTTCAAGGGAGAGGTCACTACACCACTAGTGAAAGGAGACCCATGGGGAAAACCATAAGGCATAGTGATTGATTTCTAGGGTTGGTTATTTGATGGAGATGGGCTTTTCAAGACCCTAGGAGAAAAGGTTGGAAAACTTAACTATTGGGAATTAAAAGGGAATGGGGAACCAAATGGCATCAGTAATTGAGTTGGTATAGCCAATATGGTTGAGAATGTTAAGCCATGTGAAGGAGGTGGTATTAACATAGTTTGAGTGGAAGATTGAGGAGTCATGTATGAGGCAAGTTCTGCCTCATTTTCTTTGTCTCCCTCCTAAGACTCTACTCTTTGTTTCTTCCTTTTAGGGCTCTCCATAAGATCCTCTTTATTTTTTTGGGACTTTGGAAGTAGGCTAGGCCATCCTTTGTTTCTCAAACTCACTAAGATATGGTGGTGAGGTCAAAGTTGTGTGTGTTGGTGTAGATGTCCCTACCTCCTGCATCTCTTTCTATGGTTCTAGGAGGTTGGTTGTATCTAGGCTAGAAGCTAGAGTAACATGAGCCTCATCCCACAGATTCTCCCATTGTTCATCTATTTTTACATCCTTAAAATTGTGAGTAAATTCACCAATTTCTTGCCTATACTTCTAGTATGCAATTATTTTCTCTTGACTCCAGTCCTTTCTGACCAAGGCCTATCTCAACCCCTTAGTCATTACTATGTTTGGGTTGTAATTTTGAATGGGATGATAAAAAGATTCCCCTGGTGAGAGTGGGATGTCCTTCAATTCCTCATATATATTTGGTGCATCACTCTTAGGGGATCTCCTATACTTGAATAATTTCCTACTCTCATGATTAAAAGAAGCATGAACCTTGATTTTGGCAAGCCAAGAAGTCATAAAACCATCAAGGTCATATTTCCATAGATCTTAAATCAAAACTAGCCCATATGTAGCTAGTTTCCTCATCAGAATAAATTTTGCATGCCTCTTCACCATATTAACACCGTGCTTGGTTAGTAGGATGTCATAGAAGGACCTTTTCTTTCTCCCTAATCCATATTTAGAGTCAATAACCACTAACTACTAGGTCAATTCCAAACCTACTATTCTACTAGTCAAAACTTTGGAAAGCATAAAAGATTCTTCCCCAAAATTGTGAACTCTAATGAAAGAATGATGGGCTCCAAAAAATAAATCACAAGGGTGATGGGCATAAAACAAGATGTACCTAATCGATTCATTCATTCTATTGTTTATACCCCCTAAATATAACTCCCCTACTAGTGGTACCACAAAGCACTCAAAAAACTCGTAAACATCTGACGACTCTGAAAACACATGAGTCCATACAAAGACAAGGATAACTTTCTGAGGGTCTACTACCTCCAAGTCCCATAGGGTCAAACTTATATGATGTTGAAATAATTGGGTATTTTGATACAAAATGAGATGAAATAAGTATACCTGAAATTAGGATGTATCCTAAAATTTGCTAGTTTTTGGCTCAAAGTGTAGGCAATATGCTCTATAAAATTGAATTTGTATACGTATGTTATTTCCATGGTCCTCATTTAGAAAAGATCCACCAGCTGCTAATCATGTACTATCCTATCATGGTCCTCCCCAAAGATGAAGGCAAACAATGAACATGCCTCTTGTGACTCTACTATCAACATGCCCAAGGGAAAGGGCAGGGGCTGAGGTATAGTATTATTGTATGTAAGATGTAGCTCCTTATTAAATATTATTTATTTATGGTGCACTTGAGACCAAACATGCCTCAATTGATTCATGTCATAAAATCTAGATGAAGGATCATGATGTAAACCTAGAATGTCATGGATAGCTTGGGGATTGATCACTACCTTGATCAGTCCTTTTTGAATTGTCATGTTTGTAGAATTATAATTTTGTGTGCAAAAGTCCATCAATTCGAGGTATGGGTGCATTGATGGCACCATATATTGGGATAAACCTGAGGTCCAAACCCTCATACTAAAACTTTCAATCTTGGTCTAAATTAGCATTTTTGCATGTACCACCACCCTAAGGGTCTTAGTCTTCTTCATCAAAATAGGGTCATAAATCTCATCTACGTAATCAAGGATGAGGGAAGAGTCTTGGAAAATACCTTTTCTCACTTCTCTATTTTTGGGTATATTGCCTTGGGTTTTGTAGGATTTGAAGCGTATGACTTTGATGGTGCTGATATGGTTACCATTTCAACTAAGACTCTAGGCTATAGTGCTTTCCTTGTCGTTCCTTGGCTCAATTATTTTGCTTGATCAGACTCAAATGCTAACTCTTTGCTCAGCTCTAAGTAAACTCTTTACTCAATGGTGAATAAAATGAGACTCAAATATAGTTTTTAATTTTTTTGCTTCCATGAACATGAATTAATGACTTTACTTGATGAATTAGTCATGTCTCATTAAAAGACTCTCAATTCAAGGCTCTAAGGCACCGATTATCAAATCTTTGAGATCCTTAATTTAAATTTTAAAACTTAACATTAAAAACCCTAAGAAATATGTTAGATAGGTATCTTTTTGGATGGTCATAGGTGAAAAGATCATATGAAAATTTAGATAGCCTCTACAAATGACACGTGTTCAAAGAACACTTATTTAAAAAGAGGTGACCAAATAACCTCAAAATAAGAAAATAGAAATGGAAACTAATCTAACATATATAAGGTCAAAAATTATTATGTGAAGAGCTTTAAAAATATTCCATTAACAAGAATCTCTAATGCCTCTCCTTCCTAAGAATCTAGCTCATAAGTGTTACACTTCTTGCATACAATGATTTTGAAAGGACCTATCCACAAAGAGTGAAACTTACTGTGATTCCCAGGCTTGGCAACCCTTGCATCCCACTTTAAAACCCAACTCCCAATATTAAACTTAGGTTCAAATGTCTTTTGATCAAACCATCTCTTAATCACTTGTTGGTGATTTATCATTGAGTCATGAGTTGATTCTCTTTTTTCCTAGAGTTCTAATAATTCTGCAAGTTTGACTTGCATTGGATAATTTTATTCCATTTCTAGTTGCTTTATTAACTTTAAGGCTAGATTTTCAATTAAAATTGGAATTAATACACTCATCCCATATACCAGCTCATATGGTAAAGTCTTAATCACCGGTTTGGTTGTAATACAGTCCACCCATAAGGCTACTTTTAGATGTTCATGCCATCCTCTCTTATGATCATCACCCATTCTCTTCATGAGTTTGATCAGATTATTATTAGTTGTTTCTACCAAACCATTTCCTTGTGGATAATAATTTGAAGAAGTCTTCAAATATATACCATTATTTAGCACAAAATTAGATACCTTTTCCCTAAGGAATGCCTTAGCATTATTGGATATGATAGTGCGAGAAGGTCCAAATATAGTGGTAATCTCTTCTAAGAGATTTAGGATCATATTTTTGTGGCCTTTTTCAAAGGAACTTCCTCAATCCATCTTGTAAAATAATCAGTGGTAGTAAGAATCCATTTGTGCCCCACACTTGAGATTGGACTAATCATCCCAATGAAATCTAGGCCCCATTGAGTAAAAGGTTCTTCAATAATTATTGGACTAAGTGGCAAGGCTGCATTTCTCCTCTTACCTATGTAAAATTAGTAAGATTAACACTTACTGACCATATCGTAGCAATTAGAAAACATTGTAAGCCAAAAATACCTTTCATGGATTATCTTGATAGCTGTAGTTCTCATTAAAAAATGTCCTCCAAATGCTCCATAGTGCAACTCATGCAAGATCTTCTTAATTTCCTTACTTTCAATACACCTAAGCAAGATTCCATCAAAATTATTTTTATAAATTAAATTCTCTATTAGAAAAAAACTTGATCCTTGTTGTCGGTAGTATACTCTCCTTTCAGGAGACAACTATCTTGGATATTGACCAAACTTCATAAAATGAATTTTGTCAGTGACCCAAGAGTATATTTCATTCTCTTATATCTGTAGCATGGATTTTGTAATAGATTATTCCTCTGGTAAGGCTACCGAATCTTGGGTAATGTATTGATAAAGACCCCTTCCTCTTATCAACTTGGTAGGCTTAACCTTAATATCATACTCTAATATTTTGGTTATCCAATTGGATCATTTCTTAGTTATTTCCCCTTCTATAATATATTATTTTACACTTGGGTGAGCCACCAATACTATAGTCTTATTACTTGTTACTAAATGTCTAAATTTATTTAGACCTTTTATAATAGTATAAGCTTGCTTTTCAATAAAATTATACCTACATTCATAATCTTGAAGGATCCTTGAAAAGAAGGTAATTGAATGTTCTCCTTCTTGTTCCATGTCATTTTGTGTTAGAAATAATGCTATGTTGTGCTCTCCTCCATTAACATACATGCTGAAATCCTTGGAGAAATCTAGATTGCATAATATTGGGGTGGATACAATGGCCCTTTTAATATTTTCAAAATCTTATCAGACTTTGCTAATCCATTTGAAACTAAGATCCTTTTTTAACATCATAGTAATGAGTCTAACCATTCTAGGAAAATATGAGATGAATCTACTTACAAAATTAATATTCCCAAAGAAATATTATATTGCTTTCTTATTTATTGGTATTGATAGGTCTGATATTGCCTTAACTCTATCTAGGTCTATGGTAATCCCTTATTTTGAAATAATGTGTCAAATTAGCTTACCTTGAGGTACTCCAAATTCACATTTTTTAGGATTTAGAAAGATCCCAAACTCTTGGCATTTTTGAAAGATGGCCTCTAATTGATCAAAATGATCTTCAGCAAACTTGGTGAAAATAGTGAGATCATCTAGGTAAATTAGAATCATTTTATTTATTAGCTCCCCAAAATCAATGTCCATTGATCATTGAAATGTGGCTCCTACATTGGAGATTTCAAATGGCATTTTTTCATAAGCAAAAGTTCCCCACTTTGTTGTGAAAGTGATCTTGTGTTGATCCTCGTCTATCAACCATATTTGATTATAGCCTAAGAAGCCATCCAATAAGGATTATCTCTCTACCCCAGCTAATGTCTAAAGAATTTGTTCCATTGAAGGTAGGGGTAATAATATTTAAGGGAAGATTTATTTAGATCCCTAAAATCTACACAGAGTCTAATTTCTCCATTTTTCTTCCTTACTAGGACCAAGTTAGAGACCCATGTGGAATGTTTGATGGGAAAGATAATCTTAGATTCCAATAATTTATTTAGCTCTTCTGCCATGAAAGACTTAATTCTTAGATTAATTGATCTTTTATTTTAGTGGACAGGCTTTGATCCTTCTATCAATTCAATTGTATGCTGGACAATTTCTTTTTTATAACCATGAAGGTCCTCATACGTCCATTTTATCACCTTATTATACTTATTTCATAAGGATACCAGTTTATCTTTTTATTTTTTAGTGGTAACCTTACCCATTTTTAGCTTTCTCCCCTTTGAGATCTCGAGTTATGAGTAATATTCTTTGCGTGCTATGAAATTTCTTTTGTCCAAGTTTGCATCATTAGGGTCAAATAGATTTTCAAGGCTTATCAGTCCCCTTAGAATATTATTGGACCTTAGTTGAATTATTTGGTCACCATATGCCTCTTCAATCTTAGGTTGTAGTTGGTTAGAAAATTCTCCTAATTTTTGTAGAAATAGAATGATCTGAAGATCACTCTCAAACACTTACCAATTATCTACATTGTCAAGAATGGAGGGACGTATGACCAATTTGACTGATTCTTTATTGATCAATAGACCTTTGGTTGGATAAAATTGGGATCCAATTTGATCCATTATATCTCCCTCAACATTTTGAGACTTTGAGATAACTTCAATATTAAAGGCATCAAAACCTTCAACCAAACCCCAACCCTATGATGGTAATACCTCATTCTTGTATTCTTTGCTACTGCAGTCTCCCTAATTTGCTTGACCACTAATTCTGAGTCACCAAAGACTCTCAAATTATTTATTCCTTCCTTTTGGGCAAGGATTAATCCATGCACTAGAGATTCATATGCAACTTTATTATTAGTATAGCTAAAATGAAAACATAGTACCTTAAGGATCTTTTTCCCTTTTGGAGAGATAAGGCATATGCCTACTCTTGAGCCATTCTTGCTCCTTGCCCCGTCAAAATTTAGGGTCCATATCAAAGAATCATTTATTGGAATCTCTTCTTCATTTATCACCTCTATCATAATCCTAAGTATCTAAGGATTCTCATCATAAATAAGATAGGTTCCCAAACTAGTGGAGTTAAAATTACCAAAAGTGTCTTTGCATGTCACATTTGAGAGATAATTTTCACCTTTTGATTATGATCATATTTGATGCATTCCTCCATGTATAATCTTTCTTCTTTGGTAATCATTATGTGAGATGATTCAAAATTTGATATTACTTGATCAGTAATATGTTCTTTGTTGAGAGGTTTTGATAATATCTTCATCTTTGAACCATACTTGGTTCTTAGAATAAGATGTGGCTAGTCAAGAGACACGTACCCTCCAATTTTAGTTGTAAAGTCCCTAGAAAAGCATAAACCAAAAATAGGAGGGATATCTATGACTATTATTTCTTATAAAAAAATTATGTTTGGGCAAGAATATAGCTATAATGGAAGCCCTCTAATTATCCTTATGGTTTGTACTAATTTATAATCAAGTTGCATGACTCCTTTGGTTAGTGGTTCATACTTAATCTTTAGGGCATTAGTTATTAACTTAGGCATGACCATAGTAATTACACCTGAGTCTTCATATAATTATGAAGCAATTTCTTACCCACTATAAGAGTCATATATAAAGGGTTAGGTTTAAATTTCTCTTCCTTTTTTTTGGCATTCGCCAAGGCTAATGGTTATTGTGGTTGGAATGTTTTTAGTTGCTTTTTACCTTTAATTGATGGATTTTCTTTTAAGGCACTAGATTTTAGTACATTTTGATCCTTTAGTGCTTCTTACAATAGTTCCTTTTATTCAAGAATGGTAAACATA
Organism: Torreya grandis; assembly: GCA_037957365.1. Taxonomy (NCBI): domain Eukaryota; kingdom Viridiplantae; phylum Streptophyta; class Pinopsida; order Cupressales; family Taxaceae; genus Torreya; species Torreya grandis. The sequence goes on from JARHVA010005431.1 coordinate 364,838, forward strand.
TCTCATTATGAGATATTAGTAGGAACTTTCTTCAGTGTTATACCGCATTAATTTATCTAGGTGGGTATACTTTGGAGTACTATGGATACCTTGTCCTTTCAACTACTGCATTTGAGATTCCTTAATTCTATGTATTCATTGGAACATCTTGTCTTATCATAGGGAAATAAGGAACTGGAGCTAATGGCACCTTTCTTGATTCAATATTAAAAGTAGGAAAACATCTTCTACCATTCTCCTTTTTGACTGTGTAAAATAATCATACTGAACCAGACTCTTAGAAGTAGATGTCTCATTAATTAACATATATTATTCACCTTTAATCCATGAGAACAAATCACGTTCAAGATAAATCTCTCCTTCTTGTTCTAATGACATGCATTGCATCTGAGCCATCAAGGTTGCATTCTAAACTCTAAGTGACTGATATGGTCTTGATGAGGTAGTTTCCTAGTTTCCCATCCTTTTTTGTTTAGCTATTCTTTGCTATAAATTTCTCATGGGTTAATCCCTTGGCATGTGAGAGCCATTACAAAGAAAATACCATGCATTTGTCTCTTCCACCACATTTTTTTGGCCAGGGATTAGTTTTCTTCTTGAGCTTGGTGGGACTGTCTGAAATGGTGTGGGTACAAGGATGATCCAATTAGATAGTTATGATGGAGATATTCTTTGAGTCCCTTGATACTGATTTAGTTGATATGGGGCTCTATTCCCTTGGAAGCTCTATTAAGGAGATCATTGATATGAATTTTAGTTCCTCTTAAGATTGAGAATTTCATTAGAAAATGTTCTAAGGATGTTATTGACATCATTCATTTATAATGAAGAAGAAGATGGAACTGTGGTTGATGTCCCTTGAGATGAAGGAAAGTTGTATAGGGAAGTATTGACCTGAGAAGTGCTAGGAACATTTTCTTAAATAGGGAGAGATATTTTAGGAAACATAAGCATAGGAGGCCTTGAGGGTAATTTCTTAGTATCTATCAGGTTATTTTTTGCTCTTACAGCAAGGTCATAAGCCTCAAGAAGGGTTTGCCCTCCTAGTGATTGGATCATGACTGAGATATCAGGATTAAAATCCTTAAGATAGAAAATAATTACCATACCTATGGGTGATTGAGATGAGATTGGGATTCTTACCCATGTCTTCTAAAATATAGTGTTGAAATCAATCATTACTTCTTAGAGAGCTCTCTTAATAGTGATTAATTATTGTAGGAGGGATGATCTATCCACTTTTTCATTGAATCTATCATATAATGTAGTTCCTAATTGATTCTATATTCCAATAGAATTTGGTGTTAAAGATCTATACCAATCAATATCCCTTCCATTTAAAGAGGTAGCGAGTAGTCTCAAGGCTACATTTTATTGTGTGATAAAGTGGACAATGCATACATCAACCACATCTTGAAGATGCTCATATGGAGTCTTAAAGTCCTCTCCAATAAATTTAGGTAATGCTTTTAGAGCATTAGTTGGAATAAGGTCCCATGTATCAAGAGGTGTTGGCAGGATAAGGGAGCTTCCACCATTCTAATTGACAAAGTTCCTAGGTAGAGCCTAAATGGCCATTTGACTTCCTAGTGTATTTTGTTGAGTTGACCTTCTTATTGAATTAGTTAATAATGGCATTATTAAGAGTCCAAAATTTATAGTATAATGAGATCTTGTAGTTGGCATACCTCTTTAAGGATGTCTGATCATGCACTTTTAGTTAGACTTCATCCCACCAGGCATGCCAGGAAAATTGTTAATGCTTAATTTTACAACTAATCACCAAAGTCATGGGAAGTTTCAAAGATGTAGGACTTGACCCTTGAAATAACCTCCAAATTTTAAATAAGTTGGCTCTTCTCTTTGGTGTTTGATGTAAAGAAGAAAGAAATGATGCATAAAATAAATACTTAAACTACTAAGGTGATGCACCAAGATTGTATTCCTCTACCAAATAGCACAATAATTAGTACTAATAGAATTTAATGAAAATATTAAGGATAATAAAGCATCATTAATAATTTTAGCATAGACTATAGACCAAATTAAAGGCTCATAATAAAAAAGATAACCTAAATTCTCATATATCCAAACAACATAGTATTAGTTTAAACAACATTCACTGACAAAATTAAAGAGCATATAGCATGATTAACAATCTCAGTGTTTATTCAAAGCTAACAAAGGCTCATAACAGAAAATAAGAATCAAGAATGATAAACAGACTATAATTGCACAGAACACCACTCTCTCTTCATAGTTTGATAGGAGAACAAATTACATAAGGAAAAATGCAAAGAATATAATGTTTGATCCCTCAAGAGAGGCACCTGTTAAGGTAGTAGAAAATGCTTCAAAAACTAGCTTCTAAAATCTCTATTGATCTAGATGAATCTCTAGTGATCTCTCTCCCCCCCACATTCAATCCCTTGATCTACTACTTGTAGCCCAAAATATCCATCATGGGTCACTACAACTTTCACAAATTCCAATTGTCTGTCAACATTTTTGGATCTAAAACTTGCATGTTGTTATAACTGAATAACTTGGATCTTTATTCTATTATTTCTGCTAACTATCTCTTTCAATATGTTTCAACTATTACTCTTATTTGTCTTCTACCCATGATTTCTCAAAGCATGGACACATGGAGGATTTTTTGGCTATTAATTACTTGACTCTTCCTTCCCCTTGATTCTACAAACTCTTTAGCTTTCTTGGCTCTTTTGGGCTCTAGGACCTGTTGTCCTAACATGTGTTAGATTTTTGCTCAATGCAATCTTTTTTATATTCACTTTCCCTTTGAAGAGTGCCAAACTGACAAGTGGCATTTTTTGCATTTATTTGAGTCTTTGAATCTTTTCCCTCATTTCTTAGATTTTTTAGCCTTTATGGATTTTGGAGATTCTGCACCATTAGATCTATTTCTCCAAACCAAGTAATTGATCTTCTCTTCTGCCTTTTTATCTCAAGGTGAACCATCATTTATCCACATGGTAGCCTCATAGTCAATGGAGTCTTTTTGATACTCACTTTCCCTTCGAAGAGCATCGAAGTGACATGTGGATACCCTCCTCTAGTGTTAGATTCTTAAATATTTTTCAAGTATTTAAAAAAAAGAGATTCCTTTGGCCCCATGAATTAATATGACCCAAAATGTTATTTAGCCACCTATATCCTAGCCAAATAATATATGCATGTCCCAAAGGTATAAAATAAAAATGTAGAATTTTAACTCTATAGTTCTTAACCATATCCTAATTAAAGACATCCATTATTATCACCATATTATATCTAATTCAGCATTATGTGGGATGGGTGTGAAATGCTTTCTTGGGTGCTTTCTGTAACATTGGATTACAAAAATAATGTTAGTTTATCTTTTTAATGCATAAACCAAAACAATCAATGAAACTTAACATTCTAAGTTTAATTACTAGGGTGAGCAAGTAACAAACAAAATAAAGACAATGAGAATACAAAATCTGTTAGGAACCCATGCTACCCCTTCTCTTTATTTTGTTAGTGTAATAGTTGTTAAGGATGCATATGCTTTGCAAGTCATGCCATGAGCATTTTTTTATCCAACATTCAGGGAAAGTAGTTACTTATATTAGAGTTAGTATATAAGTAAGTGTTGAGGCCAAGGAAGGCATCCACAAATTTACTATATTGAGCTTGCTCAAAGGAGGTTTTCCCCTCGAAGAGGCCAGTGATTCTACAATTCAATCATTGTAATTCAATTCAGCTTATTTGAGTTATTGTATTGTTAATTTCATAGTTTATTTCATGCAATTGTAATTTTCTACTAACTTGTTCAGGAAGGATCCTCTCATTTGTTATCAAAGCACTTTCTAAGGCCAAAAAAAAATTTCTATAAAGTTTAAACTCTATTCTGCTACATAATTTATTTACAATATTTTTCTCAAAAAAATTTAACTCTATTCTACTACATAACTCTATTCTACATCACATTAATCTATTTCAAATCAGGGTAAAAATAACCTATCTGTATAACTATGAGAAGTGCTTGGGTGAAATCCCTAAAACTCATTTTGAGGAGTACCTTAGGAACCCCAAAGTAGTTGGCCCATTATGAGGACATGTTAATGAAATGGGTAATGGCCCCTTCATAATTGAGTAGATCCCACCCATGAGGAAAACCAAGAGTTGTTGCTTAGAGGTGAACCCGTGGCCAAAAAATTTCTAGAGAGTGTTACTCGCTAAGACAGTATTGGTGGCCAGAGAGATATCTATAAAACCTTAGGTAGCCATTGAAACTTGGGACCCATTATATCTATTTCAAAATATTCCTAGCATACTCAAAACATTATTTATTAGAGCATTAGAAGACTCTCAGAAGACTTGCATTCAGATAGTTGATAGAAACTAAAAACCAAAAAATCTTCACAAAAAACTATTAGCAGAGTTTTAGTAGACTCTTAGAGTACATGTGGCCAGACATTTGATAGAAAATAGAAAATGAGTAAAACTTTTTTTATTATTTTTACCATATTTCTCCCTCTATATGCTCATTAGTCCTCAAACTTTATCTAGACACCTAAAACTCCATTCTCCACATTTTCTTCCTTGAGGTCCCAAATCCCAATTCCACTCCTAATTCCCACAAATTGAAATTTTCCTTTTTTTGGGTTTTGCCATAACTTCCATTTTTGTCTATTTACCTTGAAATTTTTCCACAGTGTTCATCTCCATTTTATACTCCTTTGACCCTCTTTGATAAATTTTCCATTTTTTTCATTTTCACTCCTAAAATTGCCCTCACCTTTGTCAATCATACTCCTACTATGTAAAAAATTAGTAAAAGTACCTTTACCCCTTCTAATTTTGCCTAAATTAAAAAATTATCTTATTAAACATGTCTTAACTCTAGTTTTCCTACCCATTTCCAAAAAAAATATTCTATTCTGGTCATGGTAGCAACCTGAATAAGACTAAAAAACATGGAGGATAAAATTGTTACCCTCAAAACCCACATCAAAAATCTTGATGAAAAAATCCCTAGACTCAGTCTTTAACATACCACCATGAACAATAGATGGCATCCAAAATCCTCTTCAGACACTGGGTTTTTTACTTCTAGCACTTTTTGTGGGCCAAAGTGTAATTTTTCTTGATTTAATGGTGTAGATCTAACTAGATGGATCTATTAGGCAAAACAATATTTTAGTCTGCATAATACTTTTGATGCCAACAAGTTCCCACTTACATCCTTTCACTTGGAACATGGAGACCTTCAATGGTATCATTGGTATACCAAAGCTCATGATGAGCCTATATGGACCAATTTCTTCACCCTCATTTTGTAATGGTTTGGCCCTAGTGCTTTTGATGACTTCACTAGAGCACTCACTAAACTTCACCAAATAGGAACCATGAGAGAATATCAAATAAAATTTGAAAATTTGGCCAATCACATAAAAGGATTGTCCAATGAATTCTTTAGGAGTTACTTTGTCAATGGACTAAAGGATGCAATTCAATCTAAGGTCAAAATGTTACAGCCCAACACGATGATGGAAGCCTTAGGATTGGATAAGTTATTAGAGGATAAGATCATAGCTCAGTAGCGATTCAAATATAATTTTTTTCCATTCAAAAATACAATTCCACAATGATCTCAAATAATGCCATCTTCTAGAACCACTCCTATCAAGCATTTAACTGAATTAGAGATGCGAACCTATAGAGAAATAGGACTATATTATAATTATGATGACAAATTCACTTGGGTACATCGATGTGTCGATCAAAATCTCTACCTATTAGATGTGAACCTATTCACTAAGTTAGTAGAGGACAAGATCATAGCTCAATATTGATTCAAATCCAATTTTTCCCCATTCAAAAATATAGCTCCATAATGATCTCAAATAATGTCAATCACCAAAACCACTCCTATCAAGCATTTGACTGAAGTAGAGATGCAAGCCCATAGAGAAAAATCACTATGTTGTAACTATGATGATAAATTCACTAAGGGACATTGATGTGTTGATCAAAATATCTACCTATTATATGTGTACTTTCCACCCAAAACTAAGTATTGGAAAGATGTTTATGATACAATAGATGATCTAGAAGAAGCTCAATCGATTGTGTAACTTGCTTCTCAGGAAGACCAACTAAAGATATTTTTCCATGCCTTAGTAGGAGTCACCACCCCAAAAACCATGTAAGTGGGGGGTTACTTCAAGAAATTCCCTCTCATAATACTCATTAATTATGGTATCACTCATAACTTCATTAACCCTTAGATCACCAAATAGGCTGATTATTTTGTCTATCCTTGCTCCAACTTTGAAGGCATGATTTCTAATGAGGGCACATTACATTGAAAAGTGAAGTGTCATAATGTGCATATCTCTATTGGAGATTATAACTTGAGCTCTAACATGTTTGCCTTGCCCTTAGGCAAATGTGATGTTGTTTTGGGAGCCCAATGGTTATGCACACTTGGACCCATCTTATGGGATTTTACTGAACTTTAGATGAAATTTTTAGAAAATAGATAAAAACACACATTGAAAGTCTTACAATTGGGGTCTCTCAGCATCATAATTTCACATCACATAGAAAATATTCTTTAAAAAAATTAACATGGCATCATTGCCCAGTTCCATTCTATTCAAATGCAATCATCAATAGTCTCCACTACTCCTAATCTACAAATCATTTTGCATAGGTATGCCAGTGTCTTTGTCAAAATTATGGGAGTTAACCTTCATGGCCAAAAAACCACTATATTTAGCTCCTTCTTAGAAGCGTTCCTCCCAACATATGGCCCTACCATTACCCATTTTATCAAAAGACTAAGATCGAGATGTTCATTTATGACTTAATGAAGCAAGGCATTATTCACCCCAATACTAGCCCTTATTCTTCCCTAGTTCTCCTTTTTCAAAAAAAATATAGGTCATGGCACCTTTGCATTGACTTTCATGCACTTAATCACATCATAATCAAGGATAATTTATCGATCCCTATTCTTAATGAGCTCTATGGTGCTCATTTTTTATCCAAGTTGGATCATTGCTCTAGATATCACCAAATCTAGCTTCATGAGGATGATATCCTTAAGATAGTGTTTCACACGTATGATGGCCATTATAAGTTTTTGGTCATGCCCTTTATCCTCACTAATTCTCCTTCAACATTCCAAGCATTGATGAATAAAATATTTGAGCCCTACCTACAAAAATTCATTTAGGTCTTCTTCAATGATATCCTAATCTATAGTAAAACATGGTCTGAGCATCTCTAACATTTGGAGCTCACAATGAAACTTCTCTTTGACCATCATCTTTTTGAAAAATAGCCCAAATGTGCTTTTATATATGACTAAGTGGAATATCTTGGGCATATTGTTTCAACCCAAGGGGTTTGAGTGGATCTTAAAAAAATAGCTGCCATGACAAATTGGCCTCATCCTCAAATACTCAAGAGCCTCCATGGTTTTTTGGGGATAACTAGATACCATCACAAGTTTTTTAAGTATTATGGGAAGATTATAGCTCCAATGATAGCTATGTTGAAAAAATATGCTTTTACATGGACACAAGTTGTTGAGTATGTATTTGAAGTATTGAAACAAGTTATGTGTACTACACATGTTCTAGTTATGCCAGATTTTTCCAAGACCTTCACTATCAAGAATGATTATTGTGGAAATGGACTTGGTTTTTTTCTCCTCTAAGAATTATGCCCCATTGCATTCACCATCAAATCCCTTTTTGGCAAGAATTTAGTACTCTCTACTTATGAGAAGGAAATGATGGCTACTTTGCATGTAATATATAAGTGGTAGCCATACCTACTAGAGAATCATTTTTACATCAAAACTAATCACCAAAGTCTAAAATATTTCCTAGATTAATGGGTCAGTAAACTTATGGGTTATGACTACGAGATCACTTACAAGAAGGGTAAGGACAATATTATGGCTAATGCTCTATCTTGCATATTTGTAGACCAAGCCTCCCTTTTAGCTATTTCCATGCCTATTACAAATTTATTGAATATTATATAATAGATATATGTTAGTGACTCCTCATTATCTCAAATCATTTAATAGTTGGCCACTAACCCTTTTTTTGTACCGCATTATTCTTGGGATGGTGCTTCTTTGCAATACAAGGGTCATCTAGTGCTTCCCCAAAGCATAGATCTTTAGCAGGTTATATTCTATGAACTCCATGCTTCTCCATCAGTAGGGTACTCAGGTTTCCTCAAAATGTATGAGCAAGAATCATGTAACTTATTTTGGAAGGGAATGAAAAAGTCAATTCAATAAATGGTGGCTAAATGTGATACTTGTCAATGTAACAAGGGTGAAACAACACTCATCCTTAGGTTGCTTGAACCCTTTCCCATCCCTACCAAGATTTTGACTATGAATTTTATTGATGGGATCCCTAAATTTGGAGGGAAAATAGTGATCTTGGTTATGGTTGATCACCTCTCCAAATATAGTCATTTTTGTTCCCTCAACCATCCTTATACCACCTCTATAGTCTCACAAATTATCTTGGACCATATTTTCCATCTTCATGGCATTCCTTTGTCCATTGTCTTAGATCATGATATAACTTTCACTAGCTATTTTTGGACAAAACTATTTCACCACACTGACACCCAATTGAAAATGATTTCTTGGTATCATCCCCAAATGGATGGATAAAATGAAATTATCAAAAAATGCTTGGAAACTTTCCTTCATTAATTCAACTCAGAAAGACAACATTAGTGGGCCAAGTGGCTCCCCCTTGTTGAATGGTGGTATAATACCTCCTACCACACTTTAATGAAAATGACTCCATATGAAGTAGTTTATGGTCAAGCACCACTAGTGTTCCTACCGTATACCCCCAGTAGTTCATCAATTCAAGTAGTCAACATGCTTCTCTACAACCAAGATCAAATCTTCAAAACCCTATAGGACAATCTTCATATGGTACAAAATCAAATGAAACAACAAGTTGATCAGCATTGTTCCAAATGCACTTTTCAATAAGTGATATGGTTTTTCTTTGCCTATAACCATACAAACAATCCTCCCTAAAACTCAAAGGGTGTCATAAGTTGGCTCCCAAGTTATATGGGCCCTATAAGGTTCTCTAAAATATTTAGTCAATTGCTTATAAGTTGTAGCTTCCACCTTCTTCCTGATTTCACCCAATATTTCATGTCTCTTGTCTAAAAAAGGTTCTTAGCACAAACATCAGAGTGTAGACTATTTTACTAGAACTTGATAATGAAGGGTCCATCCTTCTCGAGCTAGAGGCAATCCTGGAAAAGTGCACACACCAACTTCACTCCTACTCCATCATAGAGGTTTTAATTTAGTGTAATGCAATGCAACCAGAAGATACAACATGGGAACCACTATTTTAGATTTAGCACCAATTCTCACATCTTAAGCTTTGAGGAGAAAGCTTTTTCTAAGAGGGAGGGGATGTTAGGAACCCATGCTACCCCTTCTCTTTATTTTGTTAGTGTAATAGTTGTTGTAGATGCATATGCTTTGTAAGTTTTTCCATGAGCATTTTGTTTTATCCCACATTCAGGAGAAGTAGTAGTTGCTTATATTAGACTTAGTATATAAGTAAGTGTTGAGGCTAATGAAGGCATCCACAAATTTATTTTATTGAACTTGCTCAAAGGAAGTTACCCCCTTGAAGAGGTCAGTGATTTTACAATTCAGCCATTGTAATTCAATTCAGTTTATTTGAGTTATTGTATTGCTAATTTCATAGTTTGTTTCATGTATTTTCAATTTTTTGCTAACTTGTTTAGGAATGATCATCTCAAAATCTAACACTTTTACCTTCCTTGAAAATTTGAATTGCTTATTGGCATGAGAGTGGTTATGCTTGGTATGGTGAAAAAATGGTCTTTGATGATGCCAATTATTTGTGGGTATCACCTCATCTTGTCCCCTTGGAAGTTGGATCTTGGCTTGTGTTGGTAATGAAGCTTTCTAGCAAGAATTTGACATTAGTTATTTGCACATAAAAGCTTGGTTAAGAATGGTCATGGAACTTGTATTAATAGGTTTTCAACTAACTTTAACTCATGTGTAGTTAGGCTAGTGTTAAGGTTGGGACTCCAAATTCAATTAATGATGGCTTTAATTATACATTAATGGAGTCATGGCCCAACATTTCTAATTTTTATGGCATTTATGTTGATATTTTACAATTCTTGATTTTGAAGATGATGACATCATCATGACCTCATATTTTGTTAAAAAATCTTTTTAGAAATTACATATTCACTAATTCAATATAGAATTTTCACTTAAGCATTTAATTTGATTTGCTTGGTTAACTAATTATGCTTAGTCTTTTGGTCACTTTAAGAATTACATTAAGTGCCCCATTTAATTGGTCTAAAATATTAGTTTGCTTGGCCATAAGCTGATTGGGATAGATTCTTGAGAGGTTATCATTGCATACAGGATATTTCCCCAAATAGGGATTCCCTAACATAATTATGGGTATTTACATCCAATGTTCAAATGAATTTGGGATGTTAAGGTGATTTTTGGGCTTAATTATGCATTATTTGGTAGAAATTAGTTTGAAGTCCATTTAGACATAGAAGTGGTCGAAAAGGAGTGTCTATGTTTTACATATGTTTGAATAGGTGTTGAAATACATAGGCACAATAATTTATTCTCAAATAATTAAAAATTCATTATGCTAAAAAATTTAATATTTGGAAAAGTGACGTGTTGATAACCATAGGTTGTTATGAGCCAACAGTCATAGGTTGATGCCCCAAAAGGTAGTTGATGAGCCATGGATGCCCCCTCTATGGAGTGGTCAATAAATATTTTCAGAAAATGATCCCTCAAAAAGAAGAAATGACATGGTCTAATGGTCTAAATAATGATTTTGCCCCAACAAGGTAGCCTCAATCATTGCCACAGTGAATGTGCCCCAGTAGGCTGGATGTGACTGTCATATAATTCTATTTTTCCCTAGTAAGGAAGTTATGATCAATGATCAATCTAAATAATTTACCCCATTATGGTAAATTGGTAAAGGGAGCTCACATAATGAACCCATAATATGGATTAATGATGAGCTGGCATAAGGGATGATATGAATTTGGGTTTACTATTAGTAAGGAGATGCACATCTTAACTATAAGTGATTAATATTTAGTTGTTATTTAGTTACTATGTGTTTGAGTGGTGTTTGAATAGGTATGTTAGGAACTATTGGCCATTTTGGCCCACATACTAAGCTTCACCTAGACCTAGAGAGAAGCCTAGTAGGGTCCCAATTAAAGAAAAATAAAATGGCTTAGAATTGGGTCCAAAAATGTAAATAGAGGGTGCAAGTAGGTTTTCATGGTGATTATAGCATGAAATAACATCAAGCAGGTTGTAAAAGTAGTAAGAGTTCATCAAAACCTTAAAAAATGACCAAAAAATGAACTATGTAAGTCTAAGGGACCAGACCATCATTAAGGCATCATGCAAAAATGAGTAGACTAGTTCACTTATGTATTTTATAAGTTTTCTCATGAAGCCCTCACAAACCAAAGAGTCACTTGGTATTAAATTTATTGGTTCCTAGATCATCATCTAAAAGTTTCATGTCGTGATGAGTTTTCTAGCTAGATTTATGAGTCTTCAAAGTTTAGCTTACAAAATAAAATATTCGCACAGACATCAAAATAAATCTCAGCATTTATCCATTAGGATTCAAAGATTGACGACCATAGGGATGTCAATGATAGTCATATGGAAGTCAAATGATGGGTGTACAGACATCAAATTTAGGCCTCATGATTTAATCATTTGAGTTTAAATGGTTGGTCCAGATTAATCTGATAGTACAAGTTCATTCATATATCTTGATCCAATGGTGCAAGCTTGATTTGATGTATCAAAGGATCTTAGGTGGCAAGAAATAAATGCCCCATGTTCATTCATACCAAGTAGATCTACAGTGTGTAGGAGGTCAAAAATTCAAGGATCTAATAGTAGGGATCTACAAGACTAATAGGAACAAAGATAGTTTGGAGCTATTTGATTGGTCTGAGTCAATATTCGATAGCCAAATTTGAACCCTAGAGCTTTCTCATTGGAGGTCAAAGAAGTAGTTTTCAACCAAAGCAAGCAAAAGCATGGAGTTGAGTTTAAGCATGGCTCATGTTGAACTAGATCCAACATGTCAAAGGATGCTATGAAGGAAGACATGTAGACTTCAACAGCTTCATTACCAAAACCATTGGTGTGAAAGTGACTCCTTTCTTATCTCTTGCACACCATAATAAACTAGTAAAGAGAGATTAATGCCATGACAAAACTCTAATAGATTGATATGATTGTTGTAACTGCATCAACACTATAAATCAACTCGAAATAACTTGATCCTACCATTGCAACCATAAGGGAGCATCAATGAGGAAATAATGTAACTATGCAATGGTCTAAAGTGACTCAGATCAATCAAGAAACATGAATGAACATGAATGTAGAGGTAGTTGTAACTACAGTTCAAATGGATGAGGATCACCAAAATATCTCTCTCTTACTTCCCTTTCTTCTATAAATATAGCCTTTGAGCTATTGATGAGGATCCCTCAGGCTGGTATGACTAGACTCTACCAAAAATTGTATTCTACACCTCTTAGAATAATGAATAGATCATTTTGTAGTTGTTTACCAATCTATAATTATTGTTTTATATTTATTTGATATGCAAAAGTGGTTTTTCATCTTTGCTTTGTAGGTCCAAGTTCAACCTAAGTGCTAATAAACTTTCCTTACAGGTCATCTAGCATGTCTTAATGTTGATGTCTCAGGTATAGAGTGAATTATTGATTCTAAGTGCTTTCAATCAGGCCTTGCTCTCATTTCCCTCTAGCCTAATTCCATCAAATTGACCTCTGGGTGAAACATTATTTCTTGAAAACCATTGTATGCACTACATTAATTTTATTCATAGTCCATTAGTGTGTTGAGAGTTCAAACTTATGAGTGGATACAATGAATTCATGGTGTATCACCACATGTTACTCTAGGTTTAATTCATGTAATCTCTTGACTCTTTTCACACCAACTTATTTAGGTCTTAAAAAAAGAGGTCCAAATTATCATTTATGAGGAAATAGCCTCATTAAAAACCCTATAGGTCTGACCCAAACATAGGTAACCCACAGCTAGGGTCATTCCCATGTTGGACTAGGTTTGAAAGTAGAACTTGAACACTTTTGTTTTCAGCTAGGGTGCAACTTACGTCACCAATAGGAATAAGAGTAAATACCACTGGCACCATCACTTGATAGATCATTTGTCCTAATTCTTGTTGTAGCATGTGACATTATGCATCATAGTTATAAACAAACCATACTAAAAATATGTGTCATATGCATGGAAAAATTTAATTCAAATGCAAATATAAATAATTTAGGCATAATATATGATCAATCAAATACCATGTGAAAAGATAATGCGATAAAATAAGTGTAGGAGTGAATAAAAATACTCACAACTCAAGTACAAGATAAAAAAAATCAAGACTCAAGTGTAAATATGATGTACTAAACCTATATAAATTGAGGGCAAGGGAGGCACAAAAACACAATCTAAATTCAAAAAGTAAACAACTCAATCCCAAGTAGTAAGCAAGACTCAAGTGTAAATTAATTTTCTTTAGACACACAACACTCAAAACGAACAAACATAAAGCAATAAATAAATTAATCTAAGGTAAATTAAAAAAACTACTCTAAATCATATAAAACAAATAATTAATCTAATGCAAATGAAAGAAATAAATAGAATACACAAAAGTAATGAAATAACTACTTATTGACACCATTCGTGCATGTGTAATATAAGTGTTACGATTGGTAAAAAATTTCTCCTAGGATGTAGGGAACAACATCATAGGTATGATGGCAGGGGAAGAGAGAATAGAAGAATAATGAAGGGGAGGCTGAGCTAACTCCAAATGCACTAGGTAAATGGATGTTTCCTACATAGTCCCATAGACACTAGGTACAACATGGACTTCAAGTCAAATGTAATTCTCCTAGGAATTAGAAAGAGAAAAAAATGATGACAAGTAAAAGAGATTGATCATAGAGGAAAATAAGAATGGGCTCGTAAAATAGTGAGAGCATGAAACAAAAAGGGTGGTGCTCATGATTGTGATAATGCCAGGCATAGGAACTCACGAAAGTATGAGAGCATGGTTTAGGCTAAAACCATACTCAAAGATAAAATTTGAGTGTTCACAAATTAAATAGATTGGTAATTCATAATTTTCACTATGTTTAAGGCTTAGAATAAAAATAAGCTCATAAAATGGTGAGAGTGTAAGACAATATGACTCATAAAATAGTGAGAGCATTTGGAGACAAACCTATAAGAAGGAATAGTCAATGAAAATGGTGAATGAACTCAATCACCAAGATTGGCCAAGCTAACTTGGGATACCCCATGTATCCAAACACTACCTACATAGTCTGTGTAGACCTCAGGCCGATGTAGTTATCCTAGAAATTAGAGGGAACGCAATCCAAAAATGGTAAAGGCAAATAGAAATGGTCATTATGTGACCCATGTGAAAGTTTCAATTATGCATGCTAAGTAAGAGATGCATATCTTGAGTAGCATGGATACAACCTAAAAAACCTAATATGTGAGGCTTGTTTAGGAGTGTTCTGGCATATTTACATATTTTTGGATTTTTTAGGTATCTTAACTCAATGGAGGATTATGAGATACAGAATGGGTTAACTCATAAATTGGTGATAGTAAGGGTTAAATTACTCATAAAATTGTGAGCTATTTGGAATAAAAGTGGCCAAGTTTACCTTAGGAAACACTGATATTTGTATACATAGTCTAAATGGACCTCAAGCCACTATAGTTCACCCTATAGTGAAGAATCTAAGTATCAAAAAGTTAGGAATAGTAAATTAGAAAAGGTATGCAATGGCAAGGCAAGGTAAATGGTAAGTTAAAGAAAATGACAAGATGGGGGAAATGTCAAGGCACAGGATGAAACAATGGAAAAGGGTACGATTCTATTGTAACTAATAATGTGGAGATGCACATCTTGATTAGCATATGATATAACTAGAATAGTTAACTATTTAAATTGTTAGCCCACACCCCATCTAAATATCTACTTTGTCAAGAACCTACTAATGATTGAGACTACATTATTATTGTTATGATCTTCATTGGTCATTGATTATGTTTCCTCCAAACCTCTAGACAAGATGTATTTGTAGTCTTGATAAAGGAAAGTGCAGCTAGGAATGGTAAATAATGATAGGCACTGGATGAAAGGTCTAATTGGGAAATAGAATATAGGTTTATAATGAAATGTATAATGGTTGGATAACTAAATTAAGATCAATATTTTTAGTCATGCACAATGTTTTTGATTCCAAATTCAACATAATTTTGGTTGTGACAAGGCAAAATACTTATGAATATGCTCTCAATAGGACCATAAGATTTTTTTATTTTTTAGGCCTAGAGATGCTACAATATGATTATTTGTTGGATTAATAGTTGTACTAATGTGTAATTCAATAATGTCTTCATCAAGTAATGAATAACTATTGTGTTCAAATATTGGCACTTCAAAGATGTTTTCACCAATAAATTTGTCTTGATTGTCCCATAGTGCCACTGAAAAGGTTTCACTAAGGAATGTTGATTTTTGACATTGATTGTATTCTAGCACCTCAAATAAGGTTTCACTAGAAGATGTTGATTTTGGGATTTGGTTATCCCCTGTCATCTTTGAAAAGTTTTTACTAGGATATTGTTCTTCTTTTTCATGAATGTGGTATTGGTCCCCCTAATTTTCTACAACTGGTATGTCACCATGATGCAGTTCAACAATGTATGATTTTTTCAGTCCTAATAAATATTTGTGGGAGGTAAAATGTCAATATAATGGATAGGATAATTGATGTCAATGAAAATTGGAATGGTAATGGAATGGTAAAAGGTAGCACAATCCTCATAAAAGATACTAGGAGAATTTGTGTTGATGTTAAAGAAAATGGTCTAAACAACCGTTGAAGGATCACAACTATCTATTAATTTTGAAGCTCATTCATACTCAAGTGGATCTAAATTTGATGTTGAGACTAATTTTTATTCTACTTATGATTTTCAATCTAATATTGATTCAAAAATAGAACCTGACCCTAATGTTGATTCTACTTCTAATATATATTCAGCTACAAACATGTCATATTGAATGTTTGGTAATGGACAAGTAATGGCATGTGGCTTCACAATGGTTTATTTAGAAATAACTTAATCAAATATGGGTTCTTTTTCATAAATAATCCTTTGGTAAAAGGATTTGGACTTTGATTGTTTAGAATAGAACCTAAGTTTACAGCACCAAAATCCATAGGTAATCAAGCACCTATTTCTAAGAGTCATATAAAAAATCATCTTTGTTTTCAAACATGTATCATTAAAAGTTGGCTCGATCTTGATCTATTTATGTAAGTGAATGAATCTACTCATGTTTAATAAGGGGATCTTTGGAAATTATCTCATCAAATATGGGTTCAATAAAGACTAGCTTTTTAAAGTGAGGTTCATCAAAGATAAGGGAATGGTCTAAAGGTGTATCTATTTTTATTAGTTCAAAAATGAATAGCTTGTCAAAGTGAGGTTCATAAAATATAATGGCATGGTATAAATTTGGATCTATCTTGATATTTTTAGAACATATAGGTGTTTAAAAAAGAATATCAAGGATTGGTTGGTTGTCTTGGCCTTAGTTTAGAAGTGGATGAATCTGATCATGCTTGGGAAGGAGAGGATCATGTATCCCAATTGAGTAGTTATCAGACCTAAACACACTTGGGTTTTCAATAGATAATGGCCTTTGGATGGGTAATAATTGGCTCTATTTTGGTTTGAAGACTAGATTAGTTATTGGAGGTATTTATTATTTTTTAATTCTAAAGAAGGTTATTCAATCAGGCATTATTGCTCAATAATCTATGCTCAAAAAGTTATTTCTCAAATTTAATTAATCTCAATAATTGGCCCAAATAAGGGTGGTCTCGACATATGATAATCAACATGGTTTGGTTTAGAAATTATAAAATTATCCCACAAAAGGTAGTCTGAACACTTGATAAGAAATTAACCTAAAGAAAGGTGAACTTGGTACTTAATAGAAATGTACCCAAAAAGGGAGTGGCCTTCATACTTAAAATAAATGTGGCATGCATGTTTAAAATGAACACTAATTTAGCATTGGAATGTCTTGGTAATAGGCATGTGGGTTTAAAATGAACCCTACTTTGGCTTTGTTTGGCTCATGATTGGTACGTAGGTTCAAATGTGAACCTTGGTTGGATTGGAACATGGGATCAAAATGAACCTAAATTTGGCATGGTTTGGAATGTGGGTTCAAAAGGAACCCTAATTATGACATGGAATTTCAATTTGGTTGAAATAATTGATTCCCTAACATAATTATGGGCACTTACATCCAATGTACAGATGAATTTGGGATGTTCAAGTGATTTCTAGGCTTAATTATGTATTATTTAGTAGAAATCAATTTGAATTCTATTTACACATGAAAGTGGCTAAAAAAGAGTATCTAAATTTTACCCCTATTTGATTAGGTGTTGTAAGACAAGCATAATAACATCTTCTCAAAGAATGAAAATTTTGTTATGTTGAAAATTTAATGTTTGGAAAAGTGACATGTTGACAACCATAGCTTATTGTAAGCCAGCAATCATAGGTTGATGCCCTAGAGAGTAGTTGATGAGCCCTGGATGCCCCCTTAAGGGAGCGGGCAATAAATAATGTCAGTGAAGGAGCCTTTAAAAAGAGGAAACAACATAGTATAATGGTCTAAATAATTATTTTTCCCCAACAATATGGCCTCAATCATTATCACAGTAAAGGTGTCCTAGTAGGGTAGATGTGAGAGTGATACAATTCTATTTTTCCTCAGTAGGGTAGTTGTGATCGATTATCAATCTAAATAAATTGCCCCATTATGGAAAATTGGCAAAGGGAGCTCATGCAATGAACCCATAATACAGATTAATGATGAGTTGGCATAGGGGATGATATGAATTTGGGTTACCTATTAGTATCGAGATGCACATCCTAACTAGTAGTGATTAATATTTAATTCTAATTTAGTTGCTATGTGTTTGGGTGGTTTTTGAATATGTCTGTTGGGATCAAGAGTAAATACCATTGGCACCATTGCTTGATAGATCATTTGGCTTTATTTTGGTTCTAGCATGTGACATTATGCATCATAATTATAAACAAACCATAATAAAAATGTGTGTCAATGCATGGAAAACTTAATTTAAATGCAAATATAATCAACTTAGGCATAAGATACGATCAATCAAATCCCATGTGAAAATATAATGCGATAAAATGAATGTAGGAGTGAATACAAATACTCACAACTTAAGTACAAGATAAAACAAATCAAGACTCAAGTGTAAACATAATTTAATAAATATACAGTAACCAATGGGAAGGGAGGCAAAAAAATCACAATCTAGATTCAAAAAATAAACAACTCAAGCCCAACTAGTAAGCAAGACTTAAGTGTAATTAAATTATTCTTAAACACACAACACTCAAAATGAACAAATAAAAAGAAATAAATTAATTAATTTAAGGTAAATTAAATAAATTAATCTAAAGCACTTAAAACAAACAACTAATCTAATGCAAATGAAAGAAACAACTAGAATACATAAAATTAATGAACTAACTACTTATTGACACCATATGTGCATGTGTAATAGAAGTGTTATGCTTGGAAAAAGGTTAATCCTAGGGTATAGGGAACAATGGCATAGGCATGAAGGCACAAGAAGGGGGGAAATAAGAATAAGGAAGGGTGGCCAAGCTGACTCCAAATATGATAGGTGAATGGACATTGCCTACATAGTCTCATGGACACTAGGTAAAACATGGACTTTAGGCTAAATGTAGTTCTCTCAAGAATTGGGAAGAGAAAAAAATTGATGACAAGTAAAAGAGATTGATCATAGAGAAAAATATAAATGGGCTCACAAAACAATGAGAGTGTGAAACAAAAGGGGTGGCACTCATGATTGTGATAACATCAATCACATGAACTCATGAAACTACAAGAGTGTGTTTTAGTCTAAAACCATACTAAAATATAAAAGGCAAGTGTTCAAAACTGAAATAGGTTGGTAATTCATAGTGTTTAGTACATCTAAGGCTTAGAACAAGAATAAGATCATAAAATGGTGAGAGTGTAATATGATATGACTCACAAAATGATGAGATCATTTGGAGACAAACTTATAAAAAGGAATGGTCAATGAAAATGATGAATGAACTCAATTACCGAGACTAACTAAGCTGACTCAGGATTCCCCATGCATCCAAGCACTACCTACATAGTCCACATGGACCTCAGGCTGATGTATTTCTCCCATAAATAGGAGGGAACATAATTTAAAAATGGTAAAGTCAAATGGAAATGATCAGGATGTGACCCATGTGAAAGTTTCAGTTATACCTGCTAACTAGGAGGTGCATATCTTGAGCAGTATGAATACAACCTAAAAAACCTAATAACTGATGCTTGTTTAATAATGTTCTATCATATTTCCATGTTTTTGGGTTTTTTAGGTATCTCAAATCAATGGAGGATTATGAGATGAAAAATGGGTTAACTCACAAAATGGTGAAAGTGTTTCTTAAGAATGTTCACAAAACAGCAAGAGTTTGGCTTAAATTGCTCATAAAATGATAAGAGCATTGCAATAAGGGTGGCCGATCTGACCTCAAGAAACATTGAGTGTCACCTACATATTCCAAATTGACCTTAATCCATTTTATTTCAACCTACAACAAATAATCTAAGTATTAGCAAGCTAGGAATAGGAAAATGGTAAAGGTATGAAACAATGGTAAGGCAAGGGAAATGGTAAGGCAACGTAAATGATAAGGTGAGGTAAATGGAAAGGCATGGGATGAAACAATGGTAAAGGTTATGATTCTATTTTACATGATAATGTGTATATGCACGTCTTGATTAGCATATGATACAACTAGAATAGTCAATTATGTAAATCACTAGCTCACAACCCTTCTAAATAGTTGTTGTCAAGAACCTACTACTGATTTAGACTACATTGTTGTTATTATGATCTTCATTGTTCATTGATTTTATTCCTCCAAACCTCTATAAAATATGTATCCATAGCCTTGATGAAGGAAAGTGCAATCAAGAATGGTAAATAATGATAGGCATTGGATGAAAGGTTTGATTAGGCAATGGAATATAGGTCTATAATGGAATGTATAATGGTTGGGTAACAAATGAAGATCAAGATTTTTAGTCACACATAATTTTGGTTGTGGAAAGGCCAAAGACTTTTGAATATGCTCTCGGTAAGACCATCATATTGTTATATTGTTTAAGCCTAAGAGATGTTACAATCTGATTATGCTTTGGATTAGTAGTTGTACTAATGTGGACTTCAATAATGTATTCATCAAGCAATGAATAATTTTTTTGATTAGTTATTATCACCTCAAAGAGGTTTTTGCTTATAAATTTGTCTTAATTGTCTCATAGCGCCTCTGAAAAGGTTTTACTAAGGAATGCTGACTCTTTGATTGTCTTCTAGCACCTCAAACAAGGTTTCACTAGAAGATGTTGAGTTTGGACTTTGATTGTCCCATATCACCTCTAAAAAGGTTTCACTAGGAGATTTTTATTCTTGTGCATGAATACGGTCTTGGTCCCCCTAATTTTATACAACTAGTATGTCAACATGGATGCAGTTCAATAATGTGTGATTTTCTTGGTCCCAATTGATGCTTATGGGAGGTGGAATGTCAATATAATGGCTAGGCTGATTGATTTCAATGAAAAGTGGAATGGTAATAGAATGGTAAAAGGCAACATAATCCTTGTAAATGATACTACAATAACTTGTGTTGATGCTAAATAAAATGTCATCAACAACTGTTGAAGGATCATAACTATGTATTAATTTTGAAGTTGATTCATGCTCAAATGAATTTGAATCTAATGTTGATAATGACATTGATGTTGGTTCTGATGTTGAATCTAATATTGGTTCAAAAATATAACCTAACTCTAATTTTGTTTTTGCTTCTAATGTATATTCAGCTACAAATATGTCCTATTGAATTTTTTGCAATGGATGAATAATGGCTTGTGGTTTATCAATGGGTTATTCAGGAATAAGTTTATAAAAGATGGCTTTTTTTTATAAATAAGCCTTTGGTCAAATGGATTTGAACTTTGATTTCTTAGAATAGAACCTAAGTTTGTGGGATCAAAATCTTCAAGTAATCGAGCACCTATTTCTAAGAGTCATAAAAAGAGATCAACTTTGTTTTCAAACATGTATCATTCAAAGTTTGTTCAATCTTGATCTATTTGTGGAAGTGAAAAAATATGCTCATGCTTAAGAATGGGATCTTTTGGAATTGACTCATCAAAGATGGGTTTAATAAATATTGGCTTGTCAAAGTGAGGTTCATCAAAGATAATAGAATAGTTTAAAGGTGGCTCTATCTTAATTTATTCAACAATGATTGACTTTTCAAAATGAGGTTCATCAAAGATAAGGGAATAGTCTAAAGGTGGATCTATCTTGATTTGTTTATCAAAAATAGTTGTTTAAACAAGAATATTGAGGATTGGTTGGTTGTCTTGGCCTTGGTTTAGAAGTGGGTGAATTTGATTGTGTTTGGGAATGGGAGTATATTGTATCTTGATTGAGTAGTTATTATACCTAGCAACACTTGGGTTTTAAATAGATAATGGCCTTTGGATGGGCAATGATTGGCTATGTTGTGGTTTGAAGACCAAA
The DNA here is from genome assembly GCA_037957365.1 of Torreya grandis. NCBI lineage: Eukaryota > Viridiplantae > Streptophyta > Pinopsida > Cupressales > Taxaceae > Torreya > Torreya grandis. Next base: position 386,753 of record JARHVA010005431.1, read on the forward strand.
TTAGTTGTTAAAGGTATTGATTGTTTCTGAAGAAGGATATTCAATTGGGTATTATTATTCAAAAATTCATTCTCAAAATGTTAATTCTCAAACCGAATTGATCTTGATAATTGGCCCAAAGAAGGGTAGTCTTGGCATATGATAATTATCATGGCTTGGCTTGGCAATTATAAATTAGCCCACAAAGGGCAATCTGGGAACTTGATAATAAATTAACCTAAATAAAGGCAAACTTGGTACTTAATAAAAGTGTATCCAAAAAAGGATGGCCTTGGTACTTAAAATAAATGTGGCATGTGGGTTTGAAATGATCCCGAATTCAACATTAGAATGGTTTAGAAATAGGCATGAGGGTTCAAAATGAACCCTGCTTTGGATTTGTTTGGTTCATGATTGGTACATGGGTTCAAACGTGAACCATAGATAGATTGGAATGTGGGTTAAAAACAAACCTGAAATTGTCATGGTTTAGAATGTGGATTCAAAAGGAACCCTAATTCCTGCATCACATTTTAATTTGGTTTAAATACTTGATGCTTTAAAAAGTCCTATGTAAAAGTAGTTTTGAACTTGGAACTTGGCATGTGTGAATTTGGTTTGGGAAATGGTTTGAAGTGAAATGGACTTGGTCTAAGTTTGGCATGTAATTATAATGGAATTGTGTCTAGGTATGAAATGAAAGTGGACTTGATCTAGGTTTAGCATGAAATTGGTCTTGGAAATGAACTTGGTATAAGCATGAACTTGAAACTACTCTTAAGTCTAAGGATCCTGACTTGAATCAAAAGGCATATTTGGTCTAAGTAGAATTTGGAAATAAGGCAAAATGTAGTCTTGGTCCAAAAGGGAACTTGGTCTTCTGAAATGGATGATATGAACTTAGTCTATGAAAAGGTCTTAAACCAAACTGAAAATCGATCCAAGTTATATAATCTAAACATAAAAAGGTGAACAAATCAAGTCCAAGTTGTAGGCAAGACTCAAGTGTAAACCAATTGTATTTAATTCTGAACCTTGAAAGATGGATTTCAAACTTGGTTTGAATGACTAGGATTTTTAAATGAGTAATGGTCTAGACTAAAATTAGTAGTGTAATAATGTCTTTCAGAAATTAAGGAACAAGTGTCTTCTTCAAGTCTTTGGTCTAAGGCAAATGGTCTCACTGAATTTGAGTATTATAACACTTTTAAATGTGAATGGTGTGTATATCAAGTGTTTTGGTACTTGGAGTTGTTTTATTTTTGCATTAATGGATTTGGACTCAAAATAAGATGCACACAAAAATATGTTCCTATCTTAAAAACTAACACAAGGTGTGCATAGTATTCACCAAATTTTCATTGATATACCAGTTATTGAGAGGAATTAATTTATTAATCCAATAAATATAGAGCACATGAAGGTAGAGTTATTATCCCCCCTCTATCTCTCAATAAATTGTATGTGGCATGGAACTTAGAGCACAAAAATAACTCAGCATTGGTAGAGTAATATGTGGCAAGTGGGGTCAATTAATCTAAAAAGTTTGAATTGAATTTTTTAGATGGTCCACAAGGGCCTAAAAACACTTAGGCATAATAAAATATTCATCAATTAGATTCAAACATTTGGCTTGTTATGAAAGGGTCTATTCCCTTTCATAACCACTCCAACCATCACTTACTCATTAGAGTGTGATGTCTATACCATCGTATGGTTTGGGGATCTTTTTGACTTGTTAGGCTAGCTACTCATCCATTGTATAATTGAAAGGCACGCCCAATTTGTATACCCCGTTGGATAAGTGGGGTTGGTATGATGCTTGGAGATGAAACCCTAGGTCAATATACCCTTAAAGAATTTTTGAGGCGATTAACTCCCACTCATGAAGCCAAATAAAAATAAAGTAAGAAAGTGGTCATTTCTTAGTCATCCAAGTTCCTAGGAACAATGAAATAGCATACACGACATTTCTTTGAGCTATAATAAATAACAAGCTTAGTCACATTTTTAAGTCACCTTAAATAGGGGAGAGCATACATAGGACTTTGATTTAAATAATGCTAACAAATGGAAATGTGGAAATGAAAGTGCGAGAAGAAAACTTGTTTTAAAATACCAAAATTGAAATGTGCAAAGGCCTTGAAAAAATAACTTGGAATAAAAAAATAAGAAATTTGTCAATGTTTTAAAAACTAAATGTAAATGAGAATAATGTTTTTAAAACACCAAATTTTAAATGTGATAGAGTGATTTTTAGGATGTAATATGGTTTCTCCTCGCTTGACAAAATCTCACAAACACTTATTAGAAGTTTGTTTAGGCCAAGATAATGAAGGCAACCTATAAATTAGCTCAAAAAATCATGAAAATATACTCTCTAGAATGATTTTGTAGTTACAAAGTCAAATGTAAATTGTGAAATTGTAGGTAAATGAAAATTACATAACATTAGAAACATAGAAATCCTTTTAAGTATGATTTCATAATTATTCAATAATTTTGCTACTCTTCTCATCATTTGCATAACTCTTTTGGACTATTTTGCAACTTGGTTCAATGTTTTCACAACTCTGTTCAACAATTTTGCAACTCAGTTCTTCAATTTTACAACTCCATTATATGTTTTCACAACTTTTTTTTGAGATTTCACAACTGTCTTAAACTTGAAAAAAAACACAGAAATAAGATAGATGATTTTGTGAATACTAGTATTGATTTCAAAATTAAGTGTTTAAAATTCACAAATACGTAGAAAAGACCAAAAAATAGTAAAAAATGTAGAATGATTTCAGAAATAACCTTGAAAATGTTAATAAATAGTGTTCCAAATTCATGGTTTTGTAGAGTATGGCCAAAACAGAGGTGATTTCATGATTTTTTGGGATGATTTCATAATTATCGACAATGATTTCATTGTTTTTGGCTTCAAATCCATACATATGCAATGGATGAATTTGCACTTCCTAAATCAATCACAAAAAATGGTAAATTTAAGCAAAAAAAGCTAAAAACAAGGTCATTTGTGAGTTTTTCTTGATTTTAAAGGGTCCCAAGATGATCCTATGATGAATGTGGGTTGTAAGTCCCATCGGGCGTACCAATATGTAACATAGGATTAAGAACACAATGTTAGTTTCTCTTGTTAGTGGATAGACCAAAACAATCAATGAAACCTAGCATTCTAAGCCTAATTACTATGGTGAGAAAGTAATAAATAAAAGAAAGGCAATGAGAAGACAAAATCAAACACTTTTACCTTTCTTGACGATCTGAATTGCTTGTTGGCATGAGAGTGGCTTGTGCTCAGTATGGTGAACAAATGATATTTGATGATGCCAATGCTTTGTGGGCAACACCTCCTCTTATGCCCTTGAAATTTGGCTCTTGGCTTGTGTTTGAAATGAAGCTTTCTATCAAGAACTTGGCATTATTTTTTTTCACACAAAATCTTGGTTATGAATGGTCATGGCACTTGTATTTATAGGTTTTCAACTAATTTTAACTCATGTGTAGTTAGGTTATGGTTAAGGTTGGGACTCCAAATGTAATTAATGATGGCTTTAATTATGAATTTATGGAAGCATGGCTCAATATTTTTCAATTTTTTTAGCATTTATGTTGATATTTTACAATTCTTGACTTTGAGGATGATGACATCATCATGACCTCATATTTTATTGAAATTTTTTTTATAAATTACATATTCACTAATTCAATATGGAATTTTCGCTTGAGCATTTAATTTGATTTGTTTGTTTAATTAATTATATTTATTATTTTTGTCACTTGAAGAATTGGAATAAGTGCCCCACTTAATTGGTTGAAAATGTCAATTTGCTTAGTCATAAGCTGATTAGGGATTAATTTGTGAGACGTTATAGTTACATACAGGGTATTATCCCAAATATGGATGCCCTAACACAACTCTGGGAACTTACATCTAATTTACAAATTAATTAGGGATGTTTAGGTGATTTCTAGGCTTAATTATGCATTGTTTGGTAGAAATAATTCTAAATTCCATTTAGACATGGAAGTGGCTAAAAAAGAGTGTCTACACTTTCTACCCAATGTTTTGTGATCAGTGTTTCTTCTAAGTGAGCCTCATACATAAAACCAATTTCTAGTTTGACTATGTGGTTATAGTGGCTCAACACCCATGTAGTATGGTAAGATGGATTGGCATCCATAGGGACACTTAACATCGCACTATATTGTACATAGGTACCTCATCAGGACTACTCTTAGGGACCTATTTTAGAGGATTCTAATACTCATGTTTTTTTTTTATTTCAGACCTCTCTGAGTTTAACTTAATGGGTATTTTTGTGTAATATGTTATATCCATTTTTGTTAAGTTATGTTTATTATCAAAACCAATAGTTAGATTAACATCTTTATTTTAGATTTATAATAAATTACATATGTGAACTAATTTTCATCCAATAATAGCCACAGTTTTAGCTCGAAAATATATGCCTATTATATTTGCCAATATGATCCAGGCATCCATTCAGGCGACAATTCGGGTGACAATTCCATCCCAATTGATGACGGAACTTCCGGGAGCCATAACTTTTGCACCGTAGCTCCAATTGACTCGCCGTTTGAACCGTTGGAAAGCTAGGAATGAGGGGAACATCGTGAAATGGCATGGAGCTCTGCTCAATGAAGTTTGACCCCTGAAAACCCAACAGAAGTGCCTCAAATTTCAATTTTAATAGTCCTGTTTAAAAATAGTAAGTTTCTAAAAATAGTAATTCCTCGAATTATGTATTGTTTTAAATATTGGAAGTCGTACCACTTCATCTCCCTCGAGATTGGTGACCTTCCACATCCTTCCCATGCTTTCAAATTGTGTATAAAAGAAGAGGTAACCTGAAATGTGAAGACAGACATCTCTTCCCAGAGATAAGCATATTTCTGTATTGCGATTTTGAGTAATACTACATCTCTTCTCAGAGAATTCATTGTTATTGTGTTATTTCTATGTTATTGTGATATTTATCAACCAAAACTTCTGAGTTTTGGATCACAATAGGACAAGAGAATAAAAGTTTAACTTTGCTAAATAATCTCTTATCCTTCTTTATATTTCATATAAAATGTACATTAGATTATGTTAATAACATGTTTAATATAGTTGTATTCACGTAGTTATATCCTCTTTCTTACCTTTTCATCTTGTTTCTCTATGTGAGTTGTCTTGATGTATAAGTAAGCCTGGAATGGATCTAAAACCATATTTGGATCTAGCTAACCATGATCAAATGTGAACCAAGACATAGCTCACATAGATAAATGGGATGGAGAGGCAATAAGAGGATAACTAAGTGAATAACAATATAGTAAACATGTTATTCACATAATTTAATGCATGTTTTGTATGAAATAAAATAAAAAAAGAGAAAATATTATATAGCAAAGTCAAAATTTTCTTCTCTTCTCCTATTTGCCATAATAATATGAATATATTTTTGGCCTATAACCATGCTATTGTTGGATGGAAATTAGTTTCACTTCTATAACTTATTCTAAGCCTAAAATAAAGATTTTAATCTAACTATAGGCTTTAATAATAAACATAAGTTAACTTAACAAGGGTACATGTAAATTATTACACTACATCCTTATCCATGGGGAACATTATAGATAACAACCTAAATGACATGGTCTTAGGTTGGCTCAAGGATATAAACTAGTTCATTATTTGCATGTTTATTCCAAGTTCAATATCGAAGTCCATGTTATTTTCATGCAAGGCAAAGGCAAGAGATTTGGTCAAATTATGGGCATTCACTATTGGCATATATTTTAGTTATCCAGCACAATCATTCCCTTGGCCTACCAGATTGACTGCTCAATAAATTAAAGAGAAAATAAAAATAGTTATGTTTATATGGTGATAAAAAATAATTAGATGACATAAATGTGTTGAAACTAAATTATTCTACATTAAAGATGGTTATGAAGAAGAAGAGGATGAAGAAGTATCAAGCGAGGTTGAGGATGAGCCGAAAGAGGAATCAAGAGCTACCAAACCAGCCATCTTGTGCCATGAACTTTTAGGCATTATCACACCACAAACTCTAGAGGTAGTGGGTTACCTAAAGAAATAAAAGGTGTCAGTGTTGTTTGAATGGGGAAGTACACATAACTTCATCAATAATAAGTTGACAATATGCTTGAATTATTATCTTTATCTAGCTCTAAAATTTCAAGTCATGAATGTATATGATGGCATAATCAATTATTCATGTAAATTCCATAGTATCAAATTTTCTATTACAAGTTAGACTCTCCTATGTTTTCTATTCCCATGGGTGGAGCAAACATATTTTTGGGAGTCTAATGGCTTGTAACCTTTAGAATGATATAGATGAATTTTCAAGATTTTTTCATGTGTTTTATTTTTAAAATCGATACATTTGAATTGTGGGTTACGTACAAAGTCTCCATAGTTGGTTAGTTCTCTTCAAATCTATAAGATTCTTTAAAAATGAGCATATTTTTTTTCAGTAAAATTATTTTCTTTAGAATCACAACCAACAAATATGTTTGCATAGCCATATTTACAAGTGATTTTTGATAACCACTTAGTCATTTATATAATGATCATGTCGTTCAACTGTTATCAATGATTCAACTACTAAACATCAGACCTTATAGTTACTCATGTATCCAAAATAGTGAGATTGAAAATATGATACAGGGGATGTTGGAGGATGGCATCATCAAACGTAGTCAAAGTGCATATTTATCTCAAGTGGTAAAGGTGCATAAAAATATGATACTTGGAGGATGTGCCCTGATTATAGTGAGCTCAAAAATTACACCATTAAAGATAAGTTTCTTATTCCAATAATTGATGATTTTCTAGATGAGTTACATGATGTTATCTATTTTATAGAACTAGACCTTCATTTGAATTACCATAAAATTTAGATTGGAGATGAGGATATACATAAGATGGATTTCATAACTGATTAGGGCCACTATGATTTTTTGTTAATGCATTTTGATCTCATAAATACACCATCTACATTTTAAAGTTTGATGAACATTGTCTTTTGACATTTTCTATGGAAATTTTTCTTGGTATTTTTTATTGACGTCCTAATATACAACAAGATAGTGGAAGAATTATTTTAGCATGTGAATCATGTATTGATAACTATAGAACAGCGTCACCTTTACATAAATCCTTCTGAGTGTGCTTTTGGAGTGAAAGAGGTGGAGTACTTGGGTCATATTTTTTTACATGAAAGTGTTAAATGTGAGCCTCACAAGATCAAGGCCATGATAGAATGAAAATTTCTAAAAACCCTCAATAACATTGAGGACTGACAAATTACTATCGTTATTTTGTGAAAAATTATGACAGCATAGTAGTACCACTCATAGTTTTATTTAAGGAGGACTCTTTCCACTAGAATGAAGTAGCCACCAAGGCATTTCAAAATCGAAATGAGGCCATATGCATAGCTCAAAGTGGCTACCCCATTTTTTTGGGGATTAAGAAGTTCAGAAATAAAATACCTTCATTATTGAATGTGATGCATTGAGGTATTGAATGGGGGTAATACTCATGTAGGAAGGATGACCCATTACAATTGAGAGAAAATTAATAATTTGTTAAAGCCCATATATGAGAAAGAGAAGATGGTTATTCTTCATGCAATCAAACAATAGAAACCACGTCTAATGGTTAGATATTTTAAGGTGAAGATAGTTCATGATAGTCTAAAATACTTTTTCAAATAGATGTTGTCATCTAAATAAAAATAAAAACGGGTTACTAAAATGTTGGGATTTGACTTTGAAATCATATATAAAAAGGAAAAGATAATGTAGTGGCAAATATACTATTTAGAAATGATGAGTCCACAAAGGCACTATATCATTCCATAAATCTAAATGCCTAATAGTTCACTAAAAAAATGTTTAAAATTAATTTATTATTTTTAAGTGTGAGTAATTTCACCATGTTTTATGGTTTCTTTAAGTTTGGACAACACATCCCTAACAATCTTGAAATACAAGGTGAGAACATCAACATAACAGGTCCTAGGTTTGTTTAAGGTACAAACCATCAAAATGCTCTCATTATTAATATATGAAATTAAAGGGATCAATGGCTAAGTTTTAGGGTTCATACACACTTAAAAATATTCTAAATTTTTAATTTGTATATCTATCAATATTATAAAATTTACTTAAAGGGTCTTATAAGTGACACACTACTTTGCAAAATAAAGTGTACAAAAGTAATAAGAGTCAATTAGGAAGGGATCCACTATAATTTTAAATATGTAACTTAAATAGAGTCTCTAGGAATAAAAATCACTTCCAATCTAAAAGGGTGCACACATTAAGCAATTAATTTATCTCAATATAAAATAGAAAAGTCAATTTAAGTTTAGAAAGGCTTTTTCCTCTAAGATGGAAGAAGCCATCTCCATTGTTAGATCAAACAAATCTAAACCATTGGTTTTGAAAATTCCTAAAGAAGCCCTAACCATTATTATGGTTGATTACAAAATCATCCTCCAACTTCCAAGTTTCATTTTAGTCAATTTTTTTCAAGTTGAGTATGGATTTAGGGAGAAGGCATAAATGGTAAAGAAATGTTTAGTTTTCATAGTTTTTGTTTTTAATGTTTCAATATACATAATATGTATCTGTGTTTTTATTTATATACATATTTATGTATATTTATTGAATATATAAATAAAATATATTTATCAAATATATGTGTATGTGTATATTGAATAATATATTTTTTTAAATAAATTGTATATAAAATTTTAAATTTGAAAGTTTGTAGCAATATAATTTTAAAAAATCACACATTCGGGTGGGGGTTGAATTGCCACCCAGTCGCCATATTTCACATAATCTATAGATTGTGGTTATCCCAACGGTAGGACCACCTCAGTCTTTGTTGTCTTTCCACAAGGGTCAAGATGGTTGTTTTTGTCCCCTCCATTTAAGAGAGATGAGACAACTAAGTTGTCCCATCTGACTATGTTTTACGTAGTTCTCTAGGTGATCATTAGCCTTTTGGTTGACCCCCACCCTTTTCTTTATACACACACACACACAGAGAGACACACACACACACAGAATATATGTGGAATATAAATATGTTTTTTATTTTAAACAAACAATTTAATTATCAAGAAAGAATATGCAAGCAATAAAGAGGACTAAATTTTATTTTTATTTTCAATTTCTATTTATGTAGGAGTGATAGGTTTTAAAATATGATATACTAACCATTCATTCCTTCTCGATACATAAATAAAGATAAAGAGAACTTTTATAATGTTAAGGTTAGAGAGAGAATGCAACAAAAATATAAAAATAACTCTCCCTTTTTTAATTTGAAATGAAATAAAAAATAATAAGCTTCCATAATTTTACAATGAAATCTAGGCTTTATTATTTGTTTCTACATTGTAATCTAGATTCTTACCATTTAATTTTTCGTCCAATCATTAGTAAACAAAATAAAATTTATTTCATAATACATTTCATCAAGAGCTTACACAAAATGAGATATTGTAAAAATATATAAAATACCATACAAAGGCTTCAACACAACACACTCTTGCATAGGAAATAGGAGTTTTACATATCAAAAGAGGTTTTATCAAGCCAAAAAACCAACTTTCACAAAATATTACAAAGAGGTACATTCTTCCAACAAATCCACAATGCTCCATTGCTCCAATATCTCATATATACAACAACTTTAATATCTCCAAGGGTGAAAGTCAATGTCTGGAGTGCTCACCACCCAACCATAACATCATCATGTAGGAGATACTAGCCAACCCCCAAGCCCAAATGCACACATAGACAACCACTAACATAATAATCTTGAGGGTTAAACAATAAGAGGGTTTAGAGATAACCATTCCACAACATACAAAACATGGATTTTTCAATTCAACAAGAGAGTTTTGAGAGCCTAAATAGGTTTAACCTAAAACTCAAGAAAAGTGTTTTAAGATCCAAAGGCTCTCCCTAAAACTCTAAAATGACATTTAATAAGTGATTTTAGGGCCCAAAGGGATCTCCTTAACACTCTAAGGAATGACATAAAATAAGTGATTTTAGGGACCTAAAAGGAGTGAGCAAGGAGGAGTGAAGGGGTCACCACAATAGTGAAAAAATATTCCAAGAAGTGCCATCTTCCTTTACTTCCACACACATGCACACACTCATTTCTGACACATTCATTCTCAATATGACCATAGTCAAAATACCATCATCCTCATCCACACAACCATAAATCCACTAGCATTCCCAAACCAAAAAACATTCCCCAAAATACATGTATAAGTAGGTGGAGTGGGTACATGGTTTGTCCATACAAGCCCTATTCTCACCAAATAACATGTGCCTCAAGCACAAAGAAAGGGATTGCCCATCTTCCTCAACTCCATATGTGCCCAACTTGGGTATTGATAGACACATACAAAAACATAGACCAACACAAAACTATCACATTTTAGGGCTCCCTCCCAAGACAAGTAAATCATCCACAATGAAAACACAAAGGCCCACAAACTATTTCCATAGATTCCAAGGTAAAAGGCAAGTCTTTTAACAAGATATTCACATCAATCAAAAATATTTTACACACACAGGATTCTCATACAAACACATTCATTCAACAAAGTTAAAAGGTTTCAAGATGAGGATAGTCTACCTCAAGCTCTTGCATTATTCTTCATTGAATCATGTTAATAGTTGCCTATTTGAAACTCTCTCCAAGCTCTCCTCAAAGCCAAGAACCAAACCCAAATTAAGCTAAAACTCTTTACACAAGTAGAAAGCTCTAGGATTTTCCTGATCGATCTCCACCTGACACATGGAAACCTCACTCTTTCCAAGAATATCATTGTCTCTTACATATGCATCAATGCTCTTATAATTTTCTCTTATCAAGACTTATAACTCTTTTCTATAGGCCCTCATATGCTATTTTTTAATCACTTTAAACTCTATTCAAATATGATTTTGGAAGTTATATGCATTTAAGAGAGCTTTCAAACTCGTGGGAAAGTTAACCTACCCTAACCCTTATGACCTATAAATCACCTAGGAAGTCTCCATCTTGTCATTATCACCCTCTAAAAGTGGCTTCCAAGCCTAAGTCCAAGTTCTTAAATCTTGAAAGGGACTTGTGGGTCACTCAACTTGCCCCACAGACATCTATAAACCCTTACAATAGCTTATGACAAGTCAACATCAAGGTAAAGTGATGGGTTAGGCATAAAAAAGGGTGTGTCTACATGGCACAATGACAACACATCACACTACATTAGGCACACACTCAACATACAAATGTCATAATTTATTAAATCAAATACAAACAAACCAAAATCATAAATTTAAAGCCACGTCATTACATGAACCACAATTACAAGACTATACCCCATCCACATAACAAAATGTCACATTACAAGACATAGACTAAGGTGGATTCCGAACAACAAAAATAATTAGTTGGTTATCCCCCAATATTTTATGTACACATTTGTTTCCAGTGCCTTGGCCACTTGTAACATTTGCTCACTCGAAGTGAACCATTAAATACATCCAATAAATAAATCTATACCTATTGTTAAGCAATAGTAAGTAATGTGTTAGAAAGAAAATCAACCATATATATATATATATATATATATATATATATATATATATATAACATGATGATCAAAATGATAGAATTAATGTGCCATGAAAATCCATCGTGTATGGATCAATAAGAAACATCATATAAATCATGTATCATAGTACTATAATCACAAATGGAACTATGAAGCGCATAATCATGAATCTCAATACATCATGACAGTGTGATCATGCATATCAACATAATCTAGATAATCTAAAGTCTTCAATACATCTTTACTCTATGTCAAAATTAAATAAGATGGTAATCAAGCAAAATGTCATTATCCAAATACAATCCTAAGCACAATGTGTCACAAAATAGAAATTTCATATTCTGATCAGATATGTAAGATAAAATGAAAAGAGAAAAGTATGGAACAAAATTTGGCCTCTAACATTGTTATGTGCAATGTCCATGAGGCAAGATCCAAATGGTAGAATGACACAATTCACTTGTTTTGATTTAGAAGCTCTAACAAGATTCTAGTGTCTTATACAAATTTGTGTGGTAAGGGAATGTCCTCTAGACAAAATCAAGTTGTACCTATGCAAAAAAATTGCCATTAAACATAAGGTTCTTATGGAGTTCCATGCATCTCCAATAGGGAGCATTCAGGATTCTTAAAAACTTATCAAATAATCAAGCAATATTTATTTTTGGAAATTTGTGGTCAAATTCATGGTGTGTCAATAAAACAAGGGAGTGACAATTAAGACCCCAGGTCTTCTACTATCCTTATCTATTCTTATCCAAAGGTAGGAGGAGGTTTCCATGGATTTCATAACAGGATTTCCTAGATCAGAAGGAAAATATGTCATCATGATAATTGTGGATAGGCTTACAAAATACGTTCATTTTTTTGCCTTGTCAAATCTATTTGTAGCAAGTATGGTAGCATTTAATCTTTTTGATACAGTTCAGAAGCTACATGGGAGCCCCAATATTATAGTAAGTGGTCATGGTCCTATCTTTACTAGTAATTTTTGGACTAGTTTATTCTCATGTTTGGGTACTTTATTGGCTCGTAGCTCGTCATAAGATCCTCGATCTTATGGAAAAATAAAGGTGGTCAACAAATATGTAGAGTTTTATCTCCATTGGTTTTCCTCAAATAAATAGGGGAGATGGGTTAATTGGTTGCATCTAGCAAGACTTATTCCTACATCATCCATAATGTTTCTATTTTTGCCACTGTATGGGTACCATCCACCATCCATCACCTCATCCTTGAGGTTACAACCAAATGTTTGATCTATTGAAAAGCACATTCAACACTAGCATGAGGTACTAGTTAGTCCTAGAGATAAATTGGCAATGACATAGAACTGAATGAAGCAACAAGCATATCAACACCGCAGTGAAAGGCATTTTGAAGTGAGGGATTGGGTTTTTGTGTGCCTACAACCATCCAATAAAATGTCCTAAAGTAACATAAAAAGGATAAAAAAATTTCTCCTAAGTATTACAGCCCTTATTAGATCTTACAAAAAATTGGTGATGTCGCATACAAGCTGGAGTTACCTCAATATGCCTGCATGCATCCAGTATTTCATGTCTCATGCTTAAATAAGATAATTGGATAGAGAGTATCCACCCAAACTGAGCTACCAGATCTAGATAAGGAGGGAAGATTCATTCTTGAACTTGAGGAGATCCTTTAAACACACATAAAAGGCTACGAAAAATGAAGATTGAGTATTTGATCAAGTGTAAGAATCTGACTAGCGAGGATGCAACATGGGGGGATGAATCAACATTAGTCAATGTTGAGGATAATATTATTTTGAATGGGAGGGGCTTGTTGTACCCTTAACCTATAATGTGTATAGGGATATGTGTGGCCAACTTGTGGCTAACATAACTTTCTACCTTGTCATATTACAATTATCTATGTTTTTATATTGTTAGTAAGGTCTGCTTATGAACTAACCATAGCCTAAGTAGGGTATATATATGAGGTAGTGCTAAGTGCTTGAGGAGCATATTATGAACTTTGTTCTTATTGTATGGTTGTGGAGGATGCCCCTTGAAGTGGCTTAATTTTATATTTCTAGTATTTTTCTCTATTGTCAACATTCAATGTACCTACTCTATTATACTCTTAATATTGTGATCTAATGTTCTTTCTCTACTCTAGATATTTATATTTACATCCATTATTATGAATTAGCTTGATCGAAGTAGTTATTTCATTATAAGTGATATTAGAGATTTTGGTCAAGGTCAAAGTGGGTAATTTCATCCAGTATTGTGAATTAGAGTGACATCTTTGTCAACTTGTGCACCAATAGGTCTTAATTTGAATTCAAGAAGCATGTATATATACAAACACGCTAATGCATGTATGACATAGAAGCATGCACAAAAGAAGTGGAACTTATAGCCTAAGTTACACTGTGCTCATTTGTTATTGTTATCTATTGAAGTGTATGCACCCCTTGTACGAAAAGTTAAAGAATAGTGAAAGAGCATGTAGAATACACTAATTACTTAAATCTCGTATCTAAGGATAAACGTCAGTATTCATATTGCACTTGACTACTTGTTGGATTGCATGAGTGTTGATTGCCAAACTATCTAAGAGTATAGGTCTACTTGAGGCAAGAACCCTCATTACTACATCAATTTTTTATTATCTTGCAAGGTTTCTTGGAGTGGATTAGGGCTTGGGCAAAGGAGAAAAAAATCTAGAAGTGATGTGCATCAATTCAACAATTCGAGAGAGGTTTCTTATCAAAACACGTAGTTGAAGGTGCTTGCAAAATTTCAATAAAATCTAATACTATTTGACTAAAATCAAATGGTACTTGCCAAAATCGAACAATATTTGTTGAAATCGAACCAAACTATCAAAATCAAGTTGCACGATCTTTGGTCACTACCAAAATCGAGTCGCACAATTTTGGTTGTTTTTTTGCACTACTTTTGTTCTACATCAAATTTCTACTTTTGCTTCAGGACTTACTTCCAAGCTACTTTTCAATCACTTTCAGTGTCTAACAACCCATAAGGAAGTTAGAAGTCAATTATTTATCTTAGAACCCGTGTTGTCTATTCCAAGCATTTTAGTTCTACAATTATCTTGCATGTTTCAGATTTGTTGAATTGTCCATTCCCTTTTGATGATTTGTGCATTGTCTCTTGAAAATGATGCACATTTCATCAAGACATTAGATAATCATATTATTATTCTTATTATTAACATATATATAATATTAGTGGTTAAAAAAATGCACCATTGGGGGCTAACTGCTATTTTAAAATTAAAAATTGGGTGTCTAGAACATTAAAGAGAAGATTTAGAGACGGTATATTTACACACAAGTGGCTATTGAACATGCAAAAAAGCAGCAGTTGTCTACCCATTTTCAACTTAAAAACTTAGTCGGGATTCAACCCTGTGACCCCTAGATCCTACTATGTTGCCATACCAGCGATGTTGTGCGAGTTGTTTGAGACCTAATGTTGACCATTTGTATTATTCAATATTGCATTGAAATTTTAACAGGCAGCAAATGACCTACCTGAAATAGTATCGTGTAGCCAACTATTGCATTTTTGCATGCTCAATTGCCACTTCCTATGTACACAACGACAACACTGTCAAATAACAATCATGTATTTGTTGAAATCATGATATTGTCAACATTTAAAATGAGTTGAAAATGTCATCGAGATTTTTGTTGCTTTAGATAATACGTCAAAAGTACAAATAGGTAATGCAACTACCCAAAAAAACATCTATGTTTATTTCCAAATGCAAGCAATCATTGAGATTTTTGTTGCTCTAGATGATACAAGACGACACACGTCTAGTGCAACTTCCCAAAAAAAACATCTAACTTCTTTCCAAATAAAATCACTATATCCCTTTAATCAAGAAATGTCCAATGATTTGCATCATCACTTAATCACAATTATTAAGTGATTTGCATCATCACTTAACAATGCATTTTTTTTCCTAGTCAACTTTTAATCACAGTTGCCTATCTATACATAAGTGAGTTGCAAGAAATGTCCAACTTAGGGACAAGCAAGACACAAACAGATTTCGGGCAAACATTTCAAGTTTGGAAATTGGGACCATTGCCAATTGATGTATGAAAGTAGCCAACCCAACATATGTTACAGAAGTGATGACCACAACCACCTATGTTCATCCTTTCATGAGCATAAGTCTCAAAGCATATAGCACATGCCAACTCTTTTAAACATACAACTTAAAATAGCAATTATTTCCCTAGGAATGTAGTTCCATCACGCTAGCAAGCCAATCATAAAGCAAGAAATATAATTTTAAAAAAATATTGTTTTTTATTAACATAGAATATGTATTGTGCATGTCTAAAATATTAGAGAATGTGGTTTGATTTTTATATGTAAATATTTTCATGTGAAAACTATAATATATTGTCGTTGTTAGGTACTAATAACAAAAAAGTATAACTAGAGGGGGTGAATACAAAATTAAGAAAACCATAGACATGTTAGAAAAAATAAAGCCATATGATCAAAGTACAAATAGCCATGTAAATGGAAGGTCCCTTTATGAACACAAGAAGGGAGGCAATGGCCAATACATGATCTAATGATGTTTGTAAGAGAATGACTAGGCCTATGAAGGCTTATTTGGACAATTCTATGATAAGTAGGATACTACCCAAAACTCTCTAAACATTCATATATATATATGTTACGATTGATTTGTGCATGTCTTTGTAGTGTGGACTATTTGGCAAGAAGTAAATGGCCCTCAATGCCAAAGAATAGCTGGCCCACCATAAATAATGAAAGAATACAAGGACTAGGGAATACTATTGGCATCCCACAAAGAGGGTGGCTCTCATAAACTATTATCATTACAATTTAAAGAATTGCATATAACCACATAGACAGAGAAACCATGATAATATGTCAAAATTTCTATAATATGGAATATCTTCAAAATAACTCTACCCGCACCAAGTTCAAATCTTCAAAATACAAGATTAAATTCAAGTAATATCAACGCACAAATTGAACAATGACATCATGACTTATAAAATGCCCTTATTTGTGCCATGGGTTTATATGATACGATCTTCTATCAAATTGAAACACAATACAACACAAAGGACTTCTAGTGACCTTCAATTGCCATCGACCACTTATTTCAAAAGAAGTGCTATTATTTACATGCACATCCACACATTCAAAACGGGGTTTTCATGTCGTAAGAACCCACCCAAAAAAAAAAAAAAAAAAACTTGAAAAGCACTCGTGGATGATTATGTTACACAAGCTCCATCACTAAACCAATTAGCACGAATGCAAAGTTTAATGCATCATTTCATTCAAAGAGCCTTAAGGAATATGGAGCCAAAACAAACTACGCAAAAAAAAACTATTATTGAAAGAAGTTAAATTTGTCAATCAAATTTATTTTTTCCTTTGATTAATTAGGATTTTTCTGCTGATCCCTCAACCTTAAGACACAAACAAGGGACCATTTCACAAGCACAAGTTTTTATGCTCGCCCACACGTTTTGAGGCCCACATTATTCCGGACAATTTAAATATACAATCAGGGGCCTAATTCCCAAGCATAGGTTTTTATATTTGTCCATATGGTTTGGGACCCTGTTATTATGAGCCATGCGAGCTTGTGTCCAAAGGTTCCCATCATCACAGTCAGATTTGTTACTCTCCCATCAATCTTGGAACACACACGTGATTCAGGACCTGATTATGGGCAATGTGAGCACACAAATAGGGGCCCAATTCTCAGGCATAGGCTTTTATACTTGCCCACATGCTTGGGACCCCATTATTATGGGCAATACAAACTTGTATCCAACAATTCCCATCATCGCGATCAAACTTATTACTCACGTCAACCTTGGTATATTAGCAGCAGCCCTGATCCCAAGCCAAGAACGGGTTTCTATAGTTTGCCTACCTGCTTTGGGAGACACATTATCACAGGCTATACAAGCTTTTGTTCAGCAGTTCCCATCACCATTTTGGCAACACTTAACACTCAATCACCCCTGTTGGACTTGTCAATCAAACTTGTTACTTTCATATCAATTTCACAAATCTTGACTTCTTCAAGGGCGTCATCAAGTGGGAATTGCACATATATTCATTCAAGTTTGAGCAATATAGGGATTTAAGAGCACTTAAGATGGCAATTGAATCATGACAAGCCACATATACAGCACAGTCACTTAGACCCAACTTCACAAACATAAACATGAAGAACGATTCTCAATCTCCTTGCAAGGTTATACTTGAGGTTCAAATGCATAAAAGTTACATAATTCTCTTTCTAGAAACAAGTTAATGTTCGTCATATACTTACCAACCAATAGTGATCTAACTTAACTTCGACATATAAGTTATCTTTTTGATATTTAAGCGAGGTCAAGTTTCTACTTTAAAATATATATATCAGAGGGGGCAAGCTTTTACCCTAGGGTAATTAACGAATGAGTATGCATTCCATTGGAACTTAAACCTAGGTAGTTTTCCAAATCTCGACTGCTGCACCCAATCCTTTTCGGATGCAACTTCCTACTTAGAAGATTATCTTAAAGATAGATCCATTTCATACTTGCCTAGAAGACCTTGGGAACTGATTGAACCATAACTTTTCTCATAGGACTCTAGTTGCAGAGTGAGTAAAAATAAACATACTTCATAGGTATCATATTAGAGGCCTCACCTCATGGATGTTTGGCTTCGATATCAACATGAAGAGACATCTCAACTCATAGACTATACAATTCTAAGGTTTCCCCATGAATCCAAATGGATGGGTGCGTGATGAAAAATAAGTCTAGCTTTTCTGTTCATTCTTATGGCAATATATCATGCCTGTGCCATAACATTCAAATACATTTAATTTTGTAATCAAAATTGTAGTCATAGATAAGACAACAGAAAATTTGATGTCACTACGAAGTTGGGTTATGTATCAATTGCTTAAAAATATGGAATGCAATAAAAATTCAACAACAATATATACAGAAAATAACATAGTATCATAATAGAGGCCCCACCTCATGGATGTTTGGCTTCGATATCAACATGAAGAGACATCTCAACTCATAGACTATACAATTCTAAGGTTTCCCCATTAATCCAAATGGATGGGTGCGTGATGAAAAATAAGTCTAGCTTTTCTGCTCATTCTTATGGCAATATATCATGCCCGTGCCATAACATTCAAATACATTTAATTTTGTAATCAAAATTGTAGTCATAGATAAGACAACAGAAAATTTGATGTCACTACGAAGTTGGGTTATGTATCAATTGCTTAACAATATGGAATACAATAAAAATTCAACAACAATATATACAGAAAATGACATAGTATCATCTACCATACATCACAAACATCACCATCAAAGTAAACGAGAACACAAAAATATAGAAATGGAATGTCTACATTATATCTCAATCTGATGTACATGGTCTCTAATCAGGAGTGACTCACATAGAATAATCTAAGAACATGACACAGGTGGAGATCCCCAAACCATAGGAAAAGGACGGACAGGTAGTAGGTGCAACTGTTGACCCCAATGGTCCTGTCTACAACTTCCCCCAAACTCAAAAATTAAATTAACTCGTAATCCAAGTGTACTTTATAATATAGGAGTAATGTCAATCTTCTATTTATACGTTCTTTTATTACAATATATACAATGACAATGACAAAACACGAACCACAAAATATTTCCTACATACACCTCAATCCATGAAAGTCCCTCAATCTCACACTATTCAGGTATTAGCACTCCTGAATCTGTCATCTTTTTGTATGCTTCTTGTAATCTTAGAGTTACATGTCCTACTTTTCCATCTCCAATAGTACGGCCATCAATTTTCAATACCTGTTGCAAGAAAATACAAGACGCCAAGTTGGACACAGATAATATCTTCCATTGCCATCATGGCTTGAAACATAAACATATATGTCTAGCCTGGCAAAAGGGAAAAAGCAAACTAGCTTACCGGAGTAAGTTCTCCCATTGTACCCGTTGTCCAGACCTGCAGATAAGATATATTTCAGAAATCAAGAGAATATAAACATATATCAAATAAAAATTTATATTAATGTTCAAAAATGACCGTAATAAGTCAATGTGACTCAAAATTAAAACCAAACAAAATAGCAGCAAAAGGAAATCCTTGTGTGAGAAGATCTGATTATATAATAAAATAATGCAACCATAGAGTTAATTTCCATGGATTATCTCCAGTTACAACAACAGTGGCAAAAGGGAGAAATTATGTGCACAAACTCCAAGTTCAAACTTTTACATAGGCATTTAATGAACCATCCCACTCTGCAGAGGATAGAAATTCCTAGTTTTGATTTACTAGAGAGGTGAGCTTAACCTCAGTAGGAATCATATATTTTTGGAAATGTAGGACTTGTGGCAGATATTTATTATCAAATTTTCATGTTTCCATAAGAAGATTTTGAAATAATTCCAGTTTTCTTAAAATTCTAGATATTTTGTAGGTAAAAAAAGATGATTTTTCAAAACAAATATAAAATTTTGTTCTATGGCAATTGAAGAAAAACTTTATTTTCAATTAGTAACCACTTCCATAAAATTGGAGAAAAAATAGCCGAACTGTGAATACTAACCACCATAATTTTACCGCAACTTAGTAACAAGTTAGTGTAAGAGTGAAATACACATACCTCGTCTGCAGTATGGAACTCTGATAGGCTGATTTGACGCTCTTCTAGATATATTCCTTCACTTCTCACAAGATAAATCACCTGCAGCAGGATAGAATAATAGTCATAAACATATCCCTCTCACAATCATCATATGTGGGAACAAGCAATACTTAAACTGAAACACTCCTTAATATAAAATATATATATATTCCTAGTTTGTTGGAAATGCACCCACTGGAAAAAGGACAGAAAAGGGTAGATGGAGAAAGACCTTGGAAGACAAATATAGGAGCATTAATACCAAATTTTTCAGAAAAATAATGACAATAATGAGAAATGCAAATAAGATCCATTCACCGTTGCTCGTGTTATGCCTGGTAAGCAGTGATCAGCTCGCGGTGTGTGTACTCGCCCTTTCTTTACTAAAAACTGCAATATTTCAAGGCCGTGTTAAATTTCATTGTCACAATCAGATGATAGATATTCTTCACATAGATTCCCATTATAGTGGATTCAGTTTGATGAGGTCATAAAACCTTGGAACTACAAATTAGCAACAAAAAGGCCGGCCTGTATTTTGTGGGTTGGAAAACAGATCCAACCTGAGACTATCTTCATTCTTAGGCACAACTACAGATTCTGGCTAATGACACTTGGAGCCAGCCTTGGAAAAATCTCAGGGACAAAGATTGACATGCTAATGAATTCAGAGTTCAACACATCAGCATACAAATATCAAAGATTATATCTTCTGCTTAGTTATCATGTTCAAAAAGCTAAGTAGGCTTGAGACGTGGGAGGTTCGTCACAGTTCAATATTTCGAAGAAATAAAAATTGGAAATCTAGGGGAGATATAAAAATTGAAAATATAGGGAAGATATAATGATATACACAAGTTTACACATCACTACAAAAAATCAGAAAATTACAAAAACTGCATAAAAATACTACACATTCTGTTCTTCATAGTTCATATGTTCATGAATTATAACATTTAAAATTTAGATGAAATTTTCAGAGTGGCATTAGCAAATCTGTAGTCTCAAGACATCTTGAAACTCAATACCTGATACCTGCTAAAAGAAAATCTAGACCTAGCAAAAACCTTTGTTTTTTATTTGTTTATTTGAAATTTCTTTTATATGCATGGGGGGGCTCCAAGGGCAACAGGAAAATAAAAAGAAAAAGAAAATCTCATCAAAAAACTAATAACTAAAACTCAACTTTCAAATCATAATCCAATTTACCTTGCACCCAAAAAAAAATGATATTTAAAAAAAAAAATCCTTTGGCCCATTGCAAACACGCTTCACTTCAGAAAACTCTTCAAATACCTTTTCATTTTTCACGACACCATAAACACCTTCAAAGAATTGTCCTTATTCACCTCAACAAAAGGCATATTTGTAACCTTATCAAACAACAATAGTACGCTTCTAAAACATTGTTTGCCACTATCAATTTAGATCCCTCAGCATATGAACAGCTTAAGCACCTTCAAAACATAATTTAAGCCCTCAAGAAAACAACTTGGCACCTTCCCAAACAGCTTAGAATCGAAAAGGAATAACTGGAAACAAACTTCAATTTAGTTTGATTAGATTAAACTTTACAAAAAAAAAGTACCTTCCAAAGTTATCACTGTAATTTGCAACATATCACGTGATTAATCAAAAAATAGAAACAAATCAGTCTGGCTTGAATAAACAGCTTAAGCACCTTCAAAATGTAATTTAAGCCCTCAAGAAAACAACTTGGCACCTTCCTAACCAGCTTGGAATCAAAAAGGAATAACTGGAAACAAACTTCAATTTAGTTTGATTAGATTAAACTTTACAAAAAAATAAGTACCTTCCAAAGTTATCACTGTAATTTGCAACATATCACGTGATTAATCAAAAAATAGAAACAAATCAGTCTGGCTTGAATAAACAGCTTAAGCACCTTCGAAATGTAATTTATGCCCTCAAGAAAACAACTTGGCACCTTCCTAAACAGCTTGGAATCAAAAAGGAATAACTGGAAACAAACTTCAATTTAGTTTGATTAGATTAAACTTTGCAAAAAAAAAAGGTACCTTCCAAAGTTATCACAGTAATTTGCAACATATCACATGATTAATCAAAAATTAGAAACAAATCAATCCGGCTTGAATAAACAAAGGAAAGCTTCTCACCATACCCACTATTTGCATTTATTGTTGGTATCTATTTGACATTCTCACATGTATATGGATCTTCATTTGCAAGGCAAAAATGTCAAAATATTGTATGGCTAATACATCATTACATTATTATATACTAGGGTACATCATCCAATTTATTCATATTAACCTTTCATAATTATTTGCATGCCCATAAATATGTTCCTTATATCCCGTGAGACAATTCTATCATTTTATTCATATCACTCTATTCGTTTATTTCATGAAAGAAGATAGCACAGTGATGATATCAGAGCCAAGAGCTTCTAACAATCCTCCATTCACTATTCTACTGTTCCACTTTTACTATCCTGTTTTTACCATTCCACCTTTTCTATTTTTACTATTATAAATTTACTTTTTCATTTTTACCATTCTGCTATTAGCCTTCTAATTTTACAGTTCGATTCTTGAGAAAAAAGGAGAAAAGGGATTAGAAAACTTGCTACACGTGAATGTTGCTAAAAGATTTAAATTGCTCTAAGGATTCCCTTTTCCTATTTGTCAAAATGGCTGTAAAGCGAAGATTTGTGCCAAATACTACAGCATTTGTCAAGTAATAGAGGAGGAAATGCAACAAGTTGTTGGGAAGGAAGTGCATCAAGTTATACATGGACAAACACAAGAACTAGTCAAATGGGAATTAAGCCACTGAAAGAACCACTCTGCTAAGTAATAAGAGGGAGATTGCACAAATCATCAAAGAAGCACTATGCCAAATTACGAATAAAGAAATGTAACGTGTATTGCCAGGGAAATACAGCTGAAAAAATGGAAATGCACCACCTACATTTAAAAAAACAAAAGAAAACAAGCATGCGTCAAATGATAACAAAGGTCCAAAAACAAGGTTCTAAGAAAATTGAACTTGTGTCGATGCAGTTCTGAAGATATCATATTTCTTGATCTCAACAAGAATGCCTTAAATATATTTAACTTGTTCTAAGCTTCATCAATCATCAAAAGTTAAAACTGCAAATGAGAAAAAGCAATGGCAAAAAGCCTCAACTTGTTGTTGACAACCAATAACAGCTCAAAAAATGCTTAATGAATCAAGTTTGATTCCAACCAAATATTTTGTTCCTATCGAACCAATGACAACCCAAACCACTCAAAGTAAAGAAAATATTTGTTCCACAAACAATCAAATGAAAAAGAACCAGAAACAAGGCCCCTTACAATTGAATCTTTCCAAAGAAATAATGAAGTAGTTTGAGCTCGATTTGGTTATCATTTCAGAATAGCTTTTTGCTTTAAGTAAAGAACCATGCACTTCAGTAGACTAGTGTTCACAATTTCCAAAATCTATAAACCCCAAACTATAATGCCATCGAATCATCCTGCCTAGATGTACCACGGAATATTTATCAATGTTATTTTTTGGTGAAATGGTATGTAGTTGCACTTCAATCAAATACACACAAAAATAACTTTTATTTCTCAATGATTAGAAGGAATAGGTTTTTCACGACTCGTCATTTGGTGGAAAGAAATTATTAAATACCCAAACCTTTTCAGCAAATTGAGAGATGTTTATGGATAAGTGTCTCAGAGATCATCCCTAACAAGGATTTCAATAACAGTCAGAACAAAGCTTTTTCGCAAGGGAATGCATGTTATATGTGGAATAAATAATTATATTTATTGATTATTATATATCAAGGAGCATTTCAGAAAAACTACTCATTTATTGACTAAGGAATGATACAATGATGTCTACATAGGATACAAGCAAAGATATTTATGTACATGGTATGTGTGAATGACACAACCCTTCACTTATATGCTAATCAGTAAACATTGCACTCAACGAGATCAAGATGACATCAGAATATCGGTTTTGCTGGTATACTGTTCATTATTTTTCAGTAAGATTCAAGACTTATTAGTTCACTTTAAAATGACTGTAGAATATCGGTGTCCATTTAATTGATCTGTATTGGTTAAAGTGAGTGATTTGACAGTAAGAATTATGTCAAAGTGTTCCTTTTGTTTTATCATATATATTTAGTGCCTGTGTAAATATGTAAGGGGTATTTAGTTCTTTGAACATGAAACATATTTAGAACAGGAAAGCGTCATCAATGAATAAGAACTGCACACGGTATTATAGGCTTTTGTTGTGTGTTTATGAAGAAAATCCCTAACATGTTGAGCTCTCATTTTGCTTAGTGTTCTCTTTGAATACACATAAAAAATGTGCATAGAATAGCAGTAATATTTACCATATTTGTTGCATTTGTTTCAGATACAAAACCATATTGATCAAGCATAATTGCATCATCTGCCTTGGCAAGATTTCCTTCTATCTGCATGAAAAATAGCTTTCAATCTTCATCACCATAACCAATTAGGAAAGGGAAAGACTTAAAAACTACACAGATAGTGAGTTCAAATATTACACACAAAACTTGAGTAAACAAGAAGTGTGTATGGCTTGTCAGGAATGACCTTTGCAAGAATGTTATTGATAAGATTATTGTGATGAATTTTGGAATCCAGGGTCTGAAACACAAAACACGTAAAAAAACAGGTCAACACTGATAAACTATAATTTAATATCTGCAAGTACTATGATCAATACAACTATTTTCCAGTGGAAAAAAAGTATCATTATACAAAGAAATTTAAAAAATTGTATTTTTTAATCTAAAAACTCAAATACGGAATATTTCAAGTGATTACATAAAATGTGATTGAAAACTTAAGAGTAAACTAATGGTAAAAAAAATTATTGACCATCCCAACTATTAAAAGAAATTAATTTCAGAAGTGGACACTGCAAATTGTTGGAATAGCCATGTTCATAGAGACCAACCCTCCTATTGGACAGAAAATTAGCTGCTGCAGTAGTCCTGATTCTCAGCATGAAAGGATCATTAAAATGACTCAATACAGTTGAAATCAAAAAATTGAGACGCTTGAGTTAACTACATATTTTTCACTTCCTTTAAATTGACAAGTGTATGACTCTGTTTGGCAGAATATTATATGCATGATTATCTGAGGGTTAGATGAATTCCAAACAGAAACGAACAAATGCATATAAGACGGAATTCCAAATAAGAAACAGAAATTGAATTTTAAAAAAGATTGTGATTTAATACCCATCATGGTCAACTACAATCTTTGGCTAGAATTGTATTTCGTCTTTATAATTTTAGCACTTAGTAATGAAGTATTTGAAGCACATGAATGGTCTGGTCTCAGGGGATGCTTAAGGCCAGGTAGTATTTATCGTGCATATTTTGATGCAAAATCAGCCCTTAGGTTGATGCTTAAGTTATTGTTTTACTCTTAAATATATTTTGGGAGCTGACAAGGAGTACATTTATTTTGAGGGGAATGAATGTTTTTATACATACATCATAAGGGCTAGTTGTGGTGATCTTGGGATATTGTTTCTTTGCATTATATTATATATGGGACAAGAACATGAGAAACTTGTGAGGAACCATACAAGAGTAAGCCCAACGTTCAACAAGAGAAGCAATGAACACCAAGTAGTGCTAACTGTATAGATTGATACCCTATAGGGGTTTTGACAGTGGTCAGATTCCATTGCCCCAATTGCAGGGGTTCGTAATAACTTAACAATCACATATCCTTAGTACTTGATTACACATAAGCTACATGCCAAAAATGTATATATTATTTTTATCAAAAACGCCTATATATATATGGAGGGAAGTGGGCAATCTAGATCATATATTGGGGTGTGTGTGTGTGCGCACATGCGAGTTGTTGATTTTTGAGAGGACATATGCTGAGTGTATATAAGGTAGAAGGCAGTTTGTAACTTATATAAACATGCTGGGGTAATTATAAAAGAGGAACATATAGCATACAGTAAATGCCATTGCGATTTTTTAAGACAGAAATGTCTCATTTATGCAATTGATATAACACAACTAATTATGTAAGATTAAGGAATCGATACCCTTCAAGCATTTCTAGGAAACTAGCATACCTGTTAGGTCTTAAAAGCAATATTTACAAGCAGATTAAAAAATTACTAGTAAAGTTCATTCCTATCAAGGACTTGCACAATTCAACCCTTAACCCGAATGCTTTCAACTAAATGATCTCTCAAAAATGACAACTAATCAATGACCATAATAATGACTTGTTTTGCATGACTGTGTAACCATTAATATGGGGCCACCAACACAAATCTAATATAGGCTCTCATATGTAGGATTATATATTGTTCATATACATAAAAATAAAGCATTTGTCCTAAAGTAGTAAGTGAAGTATTTTTCACTCAAAGAAGGTAAAAGAACAAAAAATGCAAGGGTCAAACTTACATTTGGAGAATTACGACGTGTAGAGGCTGTTATCAAGGAAATACCACCAGAGTTGTCATAGACTGGTGGTTTCCATTCAGCTAGAACTGCAATTTCAACATTCCAAATCATAACCTAAAACTGTTGAACCTAATGAGCTTATCAGTATTTGAGTTTTTACAATCAGTGTTGACAATATTGAATTGATGTAAAGATAAAGAAATAATAATAGCTTTTATAGAATGTAAATTTTAATATGTCATCAAGGAGTATGCAATGGAGTCTAAGTGAGAAGTGGACATATTTGCCATCTGAGACATTTATGAATGAACATAGACTATTTTTCTATAGTATATTCTTTTCAAGTACATAAAATGCCCTATGTGAGATAAAGAAAAATAGCTTGTTACTAAGAAACCTTTAAATTCATTTCCTTTATTCTGAACCATATTTCCAACTGGAAAAAAAAGTAACATTTGCAGCAAGTTGCAAAAGATAGTTTACTGACAGTAATGACAAATGCAAAAACATGGATCATAAATATTGATGAAAAGTATTTCATTTAACATATTACCCAGCTAGAAACACAGTTATTGATCCTAACTCATGTAAATCATGTGGTACCAAGGTCAATCCTCCGTAGGCTAAAACTTAGGTAGCATATATGCACAAAAATCACACCTATCAAGGTGCATCCATACATATTAAATGCAGGGCTCATTCCTGAAGTGACCTGGATTAGACATCCAAAACGAAGAGGTTAAAATTAATTCAAGGGGCAAAGATTTATCGCTGAACCATGTTCAAAACCAAAAGGATGTTTTAAAGTAGTTTCTAAACTTTCGGTTTTACATTCTTGGTGAAAAGAATAGCCAACTTGCCTTTTTCCCACGTGTCAAAGTTAGCCTAACATGAGCATTATTTCGCATTCCATTTGAAATGAGTGTTGTGAAAATTGCTCGCTTTACCTGCAAAGTTTGCATCAAAAGCTCAAGCACAAAGTGCAGGAAAACAATGGCTTTATGAAACACCTACATGTCTTGCAATGGAAACTCATTTTCCTAAGAAATAGATAAGTTAGATGCATGCCTCACTACGATCGGGGACATTTAAGAATGCCATTGCCTTAGCAGAATCAAATAACCTGTTCCAAAGAACAGTTAGTGCCAAAATCATTATTGCATTGACGTGGAACTGAAAATTCTTAGAAAATCCATCTCCCTTCAATAAACTAGAACATTGTTGTAACATGCCACAAGCATGGCATCTTCCATACATGGTTTGTAACAGCCTAATCCATTTTTTTATTTTTTTGATATATTATGATCAAAAAAATGTAGACTTCATTGAATATATAGATATACTGGATCAGATGTTGCCTTTATTCACATATAGGGGATTTTTCATTGGACCATGGTAGCTCTGTAATACAAACCTATCCAAATGTTTATCCAGTTTAAAAACTTTGCCATTATAAACACGAAGTCCTTCCCAAACTCCATCACCACCTTGAACAATTGAATCAAATACAGATACCTGACAAAACAAACAGCTCATAGAGTTTTTTAAAGTATATTATTTTGGTATGAAAAGGTGACAAAAGGTTTTCAAAAATATCATTAAATAAGGCCACATAAAAAAATTATGGATACATTTGGACTTAAAAAGTAGGACCGGATGCTTTGTTTATTTGCCAAAAGAATATGTTCTAATTTTCACTGGGTATAAAACAAAAGGCGAATATGAGAATCCTAAAACAGTGGAGAAAGAAATTACCGATTTCAGTGTTTCCGTGAATGGACTTTCAAAACTATAAGATTAATCACTTTAAAACAGAGATATCAATTCAAGTATATCCTATTTCTAGCCATGACTTCACCACAATTGTGGGAGAAAAAGAGTATAAATTGTCACCTTAGCACTTTCACGAGGAAGGAGCTCATCACCAACCCAAACAAGCAACTTCTCATTGGCTGGAACAGGAAGATTTGGTACAATTAAGGAATCAGGCCGTAGAACATGGCGTTTGAGCAAGTTGTACAAGGGAAGGCATTGCTCCAACAAACTATAAAGCTTAAATGGAAATGGCTGATCAAATGTCAAACACACAAGTTAGTAAGATCAACTCTCGAGTGTTGTGCTTGATCAAATGAATTCCCAGAAATTAAATCATTCAAACAGTCACAAAGGTATTAAATTCCAACGAGTGTAATTCAAGAAATCAATTGTGCTTTATTTGAGTGTCATCTTATGTGTTAAATACATTAATATGCAATAATATTTCAAAGAAAGAAAATAATAATAATAAGATGAAAACAGTGACAAGCTCAAATTTCTTATCCTAAATAAATTCCAAATCGCAAATGCAATTTAACAAAAACATCACGACACAAAACCTTGTTTGTTCTTGCCTCCAATCTTTCAACATTAATCAATCATTCAGTTGATCCTTCTACCTTCTTACATATCCAGCATAGGGAAGTGGGATGTAATTTCACTTCCAAATTATTTAGCATTTACATCAATTTTTTCTTCATAGCAAGGTCATCTCTGAGATGAAATAGTTGATATTCAATGTGGGCCCAGAAACTAAAGTACCGACCACAAGAGGAACAGAAAACAACTAAGGATGAGAGAGTTGTGCCTTAGTCCCTACAATTTATAGAATTATGCCAGAAGTACAATTCTTATTGTCAAGTTATTGTCGATACTTAAATTTGCATGTTGTGCTCCCTTTAGTTTGTACTTTCTTTTACTGCAGTCCCATAACTGTTCTGTTAGGCACAAGAGGACATTAATATAATGTTCATTACATTGACAAGAAACAAAACAGTATGGTCATATAATACTAAAAGCTGTGATCCATGTCTATACATTAACTAAATGTTGGATGTAAAGAAACAATGACAAGTTCAAAGTTATTATCCTAAAGCACACAATTCCAAACTTCGAATGCAATATAATAAAAACATCACAACACAAAATCCTTGCTTGTCCTTGCCTCCAATCTTTCAACACCACTTACTCATTCAGTTGATCCTTCTAACTTCCTAAATATCCAGCATCAGGAAGTGGGATGGAATTTCACTTCCAAATTATTTAGTATTTAAATTAATTCTTTCTTCAGAACAAGGCCATCTCCAAGATGAGACTGTTGATAATCAATGTTGACCTAGAAACCGAAGTACCCACCACACGAGGAACAGAAAAAGAGAAAATAATTAATCAAAACCATATATAAGCACATATATCAGGATACACCAGACATTTTTTAACAAAATCATTAGACAACAGAATGAGAAACAAACACCTTCGGATATAATGGTGGAGACTTGAAACCTGTCGACTTGTGAACACTTTCATACCACCACGGAGCCCATAGGCCATCCACTTGTTTTGGACCAGCTTCCCATCTGCCAGAAGTTTAATCATTATTCCAGCATTTAAAAATATCAACTTCTCAATAAAACAAAAGAGAAGCAAGACTTCTCTAAACTTATTATGAAGTTTAAAGATTTTTATTTACATAAAAAACAAATATGCATCATACAGCCATAGGAGGCATTAATCACCATATAAACAAGCTGTTTGCTCAACCCAAAAGAAAGTGCAAAGTTCAGATCATTACCATAAATATGACAGAAGAATAAAACCTTAAATTAACCGAGACTTCTCTAATCTTAGCATTAAAAAAAAAGGTGATTGTACGTAACTATTTTTAAAAATGCACTCTCCTACCAGCTTCATGGTAGATACATTATTATCAATGATCCAAATGACCATTCAAGGCCAGCTTCTGAACCTTCCAGCCACTCCAGTGCAAATGTGCTTGAAACTTGAAAAACTTCCAAAACATGTATTTGCAGGTTCTGGTCAAACGGCGAGAGTTTTGGCCTTTCTAGAGCAACAGATGCATAAAGGGCATCAGAGACCGCACTTCTTGACACAAGAGGACCCTGGAAACCCAATTTTAAAAACAAACTGTCGAAAATGGAATCACATTTGAAAATTTACTGAGGACCAGAGTAACTGCCAGATTTCAGGAGAGCCAGGTCAAGTTGTCAGAAACCGTCCATGTTGCCAGATCAATCGTGCCTGTTCTAATTCTGATGAGTGGTCACAATGGCCAATCAGAGACATACCGAAGGAGTTATGGTCTAGAAAATTTGGCAGTACTGAACAGCTTCTAACAAGCACTGCCAGCTCAGTTGTTTTGTAACTATTGGAAAACAAATAACTCTATTATCCAATGGTGCCTCTTCCATTTCTATTGTAGACACCATTGTATTAAAAAACGCACGTACCCTCCGGGTACCCGCAAAAAACCTTTTTTTTTTGCGGAAAGGTTAGACAGCCGGGTAACCTCTGGCCAGTTACCAGGCCAAAATCTGCAGTTCTCTGAGGGCAGTTACCCTCCGAAAACCATAGTTTTTGGCCTGGTAACCAGCCAAAAACCGGCAACCTAAATAATTTAACAAAAGTGCACTTTTATTTGCTTAAAAACTAATATAAAATATGTTTATGACTCTGAGTTGTGTGTTCTCTGAATCTCTACATTCATTTCATTTTCTTATGTATTTTAGTGTATTTTATGAATTCGTATATTTGTTTAAAGTAGCGATAAAAGTGCTGAGTAATTGCCAGGTAATTGCCGAGTCCCGAGTATGGGTCACAATTTTTTGCTGCCGAGTAACAGCAGTTCCCGAGTTTTTCTACTATGGTAGACACTTTTATATAGATCTACTGCCAGATGCTGTAAAAATCAGAGTGTAATATTCATCTCTTCTTGAGGAATGTTGTATATACCTCTCATATCAATAAAATTGCTGACTTCATTATTGTTGCAAATATTGTTCTTTGTGTGTGTGAGAACATTGTTTTTCTTCGTTTTCTGCATTTTATGCTTTAAATTCATTCCTCTAATAATATGTTCAATTTAGCTGTTTACTGTTTTGTCCAATAGAGGGACCCTAAAGACAACAGGTTTCAAGATGAGAGAATTCCCATATAAAACATGGTGCAGCTGAAAATTTCCATTATTGTTATCTCACTATTACCACAAACAGTACACACTCTGATACTTTCAGATCTTTGATTCCATTAATGTTATCTTTCTATTTTAATAACACATCATATGTTATGATATAATCATATAACAAATGGTTTTTGTTGTCTTTTGCCCTGCATATAGAAAAATAAGCTTCATTTATAACTCATCACTACAAAACTTTTATTAGGGCAGGCAGAACTTTTCCCCAAAAAGGAGATTTGAAATACCTGCACACCATTGATATCTTCAATATTCACATATTTGACCACATCAAAATGCAGTTATTATATAATAGTCAATATGTCATCACAGCAATATGGAAGTAACACAAGCTGCTTACTACGTTGCCAATACGGATACGGGTATGAGAATTGAATACGTGGATACGGGGATTTTTTAGGGGGGGCTTGGATACGTTTTTGGTTACGGCCGTACAAAAATATATACAAAAATATAAAAATATAGCCATATAAGCAAAATTGACCACATAATATGATAATATGCATAGAGGAAACAAAATAAGTTATATAACCACTAAACATACTCAAAATTCAATGCCAAATATCATAATATTCAATGTTGGAACTTAGATTAGTTTTATAACGGGTACATAATGCAAATGTTACAATGTATGAATAAAAATAAAGACAAATCAGCATATGCATTTTGGCCTGTAGCTGTGATGTCTTCATCATCATGTGGTTCATTAAAACCACAAGCAGCAGCAGTGTTGCTCCCACTAGCTCGACTATGCAGGTCGTGTGAAGCACCATCTAGCTCTGTGTCAAGCAATGAAAGAAGGCAACGGAGGCAAAAGGAAGGAGTTTCAATCCTATGCAATTGAAAAAATGAAGATGAGAGAACAAATGTGCAATGACAGGTAAAAATGCAATGAAAGGTAAATGTGTTGTTTTCTTTTGATAAAATGAGTGTGAAGGCTGCTTTTAGGGTTGAAAAGCCACTTCATTTTGTTTTTAATTGTATTTTTTGGGTCCATGTTTGACTTTTCATGCAGCGAAATTGAAAAAAAAAATAAAAAAATGCATTTTGACTGTGGATGCACGGCTGAAACGCCCAAGGTAAGCTCCTGCCTCTGTGAGTACGCCCATATCCCCGGCGTATCCGCAGGGGCAGGAGCATACCCTGGGCATTTCCCCCACGTATCTGCCCCCGGGTATAGTACCCAAACTCGAATCGTTACCATTCTCTATTCTTCTCCAAACATAAAAATAAACCACGTTACTTCTGAGTAACTGATCCCCATATTCTTTCAGAGACTATATTTGCCTACCATGTTGATGTTTGTCCTACATTATATATGGAATTGATGCAACTTCATAAACTAGAAAACACATTCCAAAAATTAGTAACCAAAACCCTTATATTCACTCAATTTCATTACATACGAAATCCACACAGCATGCCTATTAATAACAGTAACTACTAAGGCAAAATTCCATTTCAAAGGAAGTGATAATGTTTGATCCATACTTGAGCATTGAACTCTGGAAAGGAATGCCTAGAGCATTACAGAGGCAACATAGTGTACCCTGCATAGACAAGCACAAGTTTAAATAATGCATTCTCAACTAAAACCTTGAAATAATAAGATTAAACAAAACAATAATAAAATCAATCCAGTTGGAATGCCAATAAATCTTTAATTATCATCAGAACAGTAAACAGGATATATATATATATATATATATATATATATATATATATATATATATATATACATGATCTCTATAAAAAACTATTGTTAAAAAATACAGAGTAGCACAAATATATAATAGAGTTAATTATTCTGCTTATATGTAACTATTTCACAATTGGTTTCATTTTAACATATGTTAGTTTTTTAATCTTGAAGATCATCCGTCATTGACATTCCTCTGTGTGCAACAACCTTCACTAGACAAGCTGCCAGTAGAATTTTTTCATTATAGAAATGCTCCCCTGAAATCCATCTTGCTTCTTGTTGTTTTCCATGTGTTAATAGTAGATGTCTTTGATATCATTTTAAAATACCAAATTTTTGTAGCTTGTTTGGTCATGTCTTTTGGTCATCCTTAGTAGCTCCCATCATATCGATCCTATGAAGTTTAAATGGGTTCTCATACTAGTTGGTGTTTTCAAATTTGAATAAGCAATCTTTTTCTAAATGTTTTCTGTTAATAAAGTTGGAATTCTATTCAGGGCCAACCCTTTCATAATGCAGAACAAACATTGAAACTTCTATAGCTTCTAAACAGTCAATAGGGAGATAGAATATGCTAGTAGGTAGCAAAACGCTGATCAAAGCTGGCCATTAAGAAAATATAATAGGGGAATCCAGAAGTTGAAAATCTGCAAACATGCAACAAAAAAAGCTTCTGGCCTTCCCCTTTATCCAACCACAATCCTTATAACAGGTAGCAAAACAAACATTACAACTTGTAGAGCACTTAAACAGTCAGCAGGGAGATAGAATATGCTCACAGGTAGAAAAAAGCCCATCAAAGCCGGCCATTAAGAAAATATAAAAGGGGAATCCAGAAGTGGAAAATCTGCAAACATGCAGCAAAAAGAACTTCTGCCCTTCCCTTCTATCCAACCACGATCCTTATAACACCTACAGCACGAAACAAAAAAACATAAAGGGAAGACAATAACTGAATATATAGCCTCTGTGACTGAAAATCATACTGGCCGCAACCGATTAGGGAAGTCAAAACCACAAATAATGAAAAAAGTCACTTTAGTCCACACCACTGTCTGAAGAAGAAAACTGCAATGCCAGGCAAAATTCGACCACAAGCTTGTCAGAAATCAGCATATTGATTTCATAAAGGTTAAAAACTTAAAAAGAGTCAGGACAGAGGCATTCCTCTTTGGCTTCTTACATTTGATCACAATCCCATGGATAGGGAGGACCAAAATCTGCTCCGGTTATCAATCCTGTGTATCAGAAGCTTTTCCATGGTGTCAATACACTAGTTCGTCTTCAGAGAAACTCAATTGACCAGAATCAGAAATTCCTTCAGCCATATTGAATTCATTTCAACAGGACTGAGTATGTCAAGATTCCTCCATGATGTTCTTAACTGCCATGGAGCTGCTGACCTCTCCTCCATTATTGCAGCCTTATTTGATGCAGCTCTGTATCCAACAC
Organism: Torreya grandis; assembly: GCA_037957365.1. Classification (NCBI taxonomy): domain Eukaryota; kingdom Viridiplantae; phylum Streptophyta; class Pinopsida; order Cupressales; family Taxaceae; genus Torreya; species Torreya grandis. The sequence continues at coordinate 421,810 of JARHVA010005431.1, forward strand.
TTCACAGAAGCCTTCAAAAACCCTTTGCCTTTGGGGGGTGGGGGGCGGTGACTCAGAGCTCGGGTAGGGGAGGCAGTAACACTCCCCTTGATTTCCTTTATAAAAGCTTCTTCCAAATGTGTTTGCGGTTCTGGCCTTCAATTTGTTTCCTTTTGTTAATGCGTCTGTCACTGGATGTCCCAGAAGTCTCACCAAGGTCTGGTTCAAGTTCAACAAAGGACAACTTCAGTGAATTATAGCAACCTTTAATTTTCTTCTCTGCTGCAATGCTTTCCTGCCATCTTCCTGTGGGGACAGCTGGAGGCAACAGCTAGTCTTTTTCCCTTTGACCTTCCTGGGAACCTCCATTTCTCACTCTCAATCTGAATTGATGATTTCTTCTTTTACCATGACTGGGAGGTGGCCAATTGACACAAATAAAATACCAAACCACCCTGCAACAGCTTAAAACTCTTGGCCCCACAAGGAAATAATCAGTCAAAAATAAAGTATTTTCAAACCCCACAAACCCAGACCAGACGAAGACCCAAAACTAAGTGCCAATTACAAAGAAAATTCGCCACATAAAAACTGAAGCAGCAAGCAGAAAATTGAGCAATACAAAGCCTATACCAAAAAAGAAACTGGAATTCATCAAGCTTACCACACCAGACGCAAAAATAAAGAGTCTTGGAAAAGGGTAGTAATGAGACGTGGGAAATGTGATCTGCCCCGAGCAGCAGCGGCATGCAGTTTGCAAAGACAAGACAGCTTAGCAAAGAGTGATGGATACGACAGATTATTTCATAATTTCCATCCGCCACCTGCTGTAAACAGGAGACACTCATAATTAGCTTGCTCATAAGAAAAAATCGTTCCCCATAGTGGGAAATTAAACTTCCAACCCCTTGATTGTCTCATTATAAATTTTGGAAATTATAGATCAAAAAGGGATGGTCAATTGGTATGTGTTTAGTAAGAATTGGACTCTAGTTCCACCCCCATATTAACTACAGAATCTACCACTGAATTCGCATCATGTCTAATAAGTATAGACTTGAATTCAAAAACCCATTGGCTAAGGCAACGATATTCTTAAGGATGGTGTCTAAGAAGTCATGATATCTTTAATCACAAGCCCCCTCCCTCCCTTCTTAACTGCATTCGTAATAATCCGAGAGTCCTCTTTGCAGATGATCTATTATTTCCTTGAAAGAAAGAAGCAAATTATATTAATGTCCATGAATGACCAAAAGTAGGTCAATGGGACTCAAAAATACATCCAATTACAATAGAAAGTGCTAGGGTAAAAGGATCCTAGGATAAATGACTAACTAAAAAAAGGAAGAAGAATGACTAGACCCCTAGCCAGATTGATTCCTTGGAAAAAGGATTTTGCTTCAACCACATTGTTAGATCCAATACTATAGTTACTATCGAACATCATTATATTGTCACCTAGATGGTCTCAACTATTTCCACGTCCTTCTGAGGAGACAGAACTGCCCGACCATCTCAGAAGGACTCCATCTTATTTTCTCTCTATTAGGCTTACTCTGACCAGCCCCGTTATCAGGGATTGATCTATTTTTACTATACTTTGTATTCTACTATTTTTTCTATGTATCCTATATTTTCAAGAAGCCGCAAACTTGGCATACATCTTCTATCTGCTTAGGAGGTTGAAACATGTTGTCCATCATTCTTTATGATGGTTAATGATGGGTCTAAAAGGCATCACTATGTGCTTAATTACTATTGTGAAGGTGTCATTATCTAATTTTTCCTTTTTATGATAATTTCATGGTAACTACTTTTACATTTCATATGTTAGAATATTTTAAATCCATATTTGAGATAAGGAGGGTTCTAATGAAGGTTTGCCAATGACAATATATACACATTATTGCACCGTACTTTTTTTAAGAAAAATAATACACTAAAAGAGTTATGGATAATTATATTGCCTGAACCACTTTTTTCAACTTCCCCTCTTTCTACATAATTGAGTTCACATTGGCCTCGAGCAGTTATTTTCCATCATTTATCTCTAATTTCATTAAATGGAAAGTATCGGTTGGTTTTCATTATTTGGTTCTAGTTTCATTTTATAATCAGTATCTCCTAGGTAACAGATTATTTGGAAAGAGGTACTTGAACCGATTGATTGAGGGTTTAATTTTTGGCCGTTCTTCCATGTTTTTCTAGCAAAAATTGTGTCTATTAGTTACCTTCATATGTGGAAAATACTTTTGTTTATGTAAGTAATCTTTGTTATCTTAAAAGCTTGATCATTCTACCTATTTAGATTCAAATTATATCGTACCTGTACACCGCCATCATATCGGAGTCCAGGTGATCATTAATCTTCCATTTTTTTGTTGCGTGCAAATATCCTAAAGTTGAATTTGTTGGAGAAAGTTGCTTCAATTGTAGAGATTTTAGCATTCAAGATGAATTCTTCTAATATGAAAGTGGTACATACTACATCCCAGGTCATTAACCTTCTTTGACAAAACTCTTATTGAATTTGAAGATTTGGTTCCTTCATTCTTATAGACTTTTCTTTTTGTTTTGTTATCGGTTTCTTTAATCAGTGCTATCCTAGGTGGAATCTGGAATCTTTCTAAATTGGTGCATTTTGTTTGTCATTAAACGTCTTCAAAATGTTTTGTAAGTTTTTCAAGTTTACAGGTTATATGCATTGCAGTATGGTTTTCTAATATTTCACAGCAATATATAGTTTCAGGTTTGTAAACTTTGTTTTATTTCTGGTCTGCAATCATGGTAAGGAAGTGTGCCTCGTAAGAAATACTCATGAAATAATCATGGTAAGGAAGTGTAATTTTCAAACTTGGCCAATGAAATACTCATCTATACAGATGTAATTATCGCCAGCTCCTTTGTTTTGACCTTCTCAGGGATCTGAATTTTTGTAACACTTTTTATATTATAATATAAGTTGACCTTTTTCAAAACAGCAGAAATTGAATTCAAAATATTCATTATAATATAAGGTGAGCATTTGCAGCACATGTATAGCAATTTCAACAGTATGGGTGGTCTTAGAAGTCTGATTTTGCAGGGCAAAGAGTAGTAAGGTGTTGTAGGAGAGTTGTCACGAGTCATAATAGTTCAAACTGCTCCACTGGGAGCCACTCTGTATTTCATATGGATGATTTTCAGTTTTTTATGTAACAAACTCCAAAAGAAGATACAGACCTAGTATTACAACCAGATCCACCATTCCACACACAACAATAGGAATCCTAGAGCAGGCCAAGGGACACTAATAGGGTTTTCAACAACCCTGCATTCGCGTTAAATGCAGGAACTAGCTCTTCAAGTAAATCCTACAAAAGAAAATCAAAGTAAAACAAAGATCAGAAAGTGAGTCTCACTACATAGAACCCATTTCTAGTTCTTTTGTCTGAGGAATATTTAGATAAGAAGTGTTGGGTGAATATTTTGTCGGCCAGCTAACTGGTGACCAAAATAGTTCCTATCACCACAGCATAGGGAGATTGGTCATCCAAAGTTGCAAGTTTACCACATCCAATGGGAACAAATCTCTCCTCTCATCAAGGGGAGGTTCCCTATAGATACGTAGGAGCTATATACAACATAAATAAGCAGAAAATAACACATGGGGGCAGAATAAACCATCCATCTCTCTTCTTTCAGAGATGATGCACACAGACAAAGAGGAAAATCCTGGTGTAAACACTGAAGGCACTTCTCTTCTTTCAGAAGTGTTCTTGCAGGAAACAGCAGGAGTTTCTTTCAGATAAGATAAGAAACCAGTAACCAAAGGACGTAGTAACAACAAGATGAAACAGAACGCAAAGTTTCCACCTCAACTGCCCAAAAGAGTAAATCACAAAAGATAATGGGGGCACAAAGTCGTCCCAGAATCCTCAACACAAAAAAAAAAAAAAAAAAAACACAAACTAAAAACAATTGTGAAAGCACAAAGTCTTCCCACAGTTGGTTTCAGGACACTTCCCTATTACTTTCACTAATTCTGCTTACCAAATTAAATGACTAAGAACACCTTCAGAAGACAGACGTAAGAATGATCTCCTAAGATGATACAAGCCAAAACAGCACAAAGTCTGTAAACAACCTGCTTTCTCATTCAGATAAAGAGAAATGAAATTACAATCTGAGCTCAAAGTCTCAGTCTTCTTCTTTCAAAATGGGCAGAGTTTCGCTCTTGTAAAAAATGAAAAGTCTCCCTTACAAATGAGAGAAAATACAAACTTATAGCAACTACGCAAGGATTGGCGCCTTTTTCCATGGGACGGCCCATGCTACAGTCGACGTCTTCAACGCGTCTCCAGTTTTGTCTGGAGAGACCATGCTGAGAACAGTGCGCTGCCATAACTATGGCGTGTCCCTTCATCTAATATGTCTCTTCCTTGGTATGGACCGTCTGGTCCTTTTCCAATTTGTCTTTACTTCATGGAAGAAAAACAGGCCGCGTCCTTGGTTTGGTGCGCTCAGAAGCCTACTCGCTCCACTATTTCACCTACTAGAAATAACTCTTTCGAAGATAATTCTGGTCCTTTGCATCGATCTTCTCTTCCCTGCAGCAATTTGAGCCTTCGGGCTCTCTTTTCAGTCGATCGCTTGATTCATGTTGAACCTTGAACCCATTGAACCACTGAAAGTTCGTCGGTTCATTGGTTCATTATGTCTCTTTTGTTCTATCGCTTCTTGGTTCAATCGCTTCTTCGCTCCTTGGTTGAACCATCCGTTGAACCACTTGTTTGTTGCTTCTCTCTTGACTGAGGCCGCCTTTGAACTTTTGAACCTATGATCCATTAAACTTTGAACTCTTTCAGTTCAAAGTTCAATCGGTTCATTGGTTTATTCTGTGTCTTGCTCAAACACTGCTTCCTTTATCTTTCTAAGCTCTGGTTGAACCTTTGAACCTTGAACCCGTTGAACCTTTTGGTTCAACGGTTCAATGATTCATTCGGTTCATCCTTTGAAGCCCCTTTTTGTCTAAGTCTGTGAAAGTTCCTTTCTGCGTCTTTGTTCAGCGTTTGGAACGTCCCGAAGGGAAGGTGTCCCTTCGGGCTTTTAAAACGGTCATTTCTCTAACGTCAAGTGTCCTCCGCAAGGGTATCTACCCTTTGGGATTTTTCATGCGACCTTCGGGCTTCAACTTCCCTGGCGGGTTCTTGCATCTTTGCCGCGCTTTTGGCTTTCGGGCTTTTCCTTCGGACAAAAAGCCCGAAAGAATTCCTTCGGACAAAAAGTCTGAAGGAATTTTGCCTTAACGTTTTTCCGAGAAAAGTCTTCCCGAAAGAATTCTTTGGCTTCTTTTACTTTACTATTTCCATCGGACAAAAAGTCCGAAAGAATTGTTCCTTCTGGGCCTTTGAACAAATCCGAAGGAATTCTTTCTTTTCTTTGACCTTCGAACCAATGTTGCCTACCCTCCGCAAGGGCACTTGCCTTTTTCGCTTTGGGGCAGCCCCTTGAACCTGCCGATTGAACCAACCGTTTGAACCAACTTGGTCGTTGAACCCATTGAACCTTTGAACCAAAGTGGTTCAAAGTTCAATGGTTCAAGCCTTTGTCCTTTATCATTTGCCGATTGAACTCTTATGATTGAACCGAGGTGCTGAACCAATCCTGGAAACGACTAAGTGTTAGAAACTTGTTCTTTTGACTGAAATTGCCTGCAAAAGCTTTTTTAACCTATTGAACCTGTGAATCCCTTTACGGAAAAAGCTTAAAAATGAGGAATTTGAAAGCTCAGAACAACTTTTGAGAAGGGAAGAGAGAAATTTTGGTCTGTAGGTTGTCCCAAAAATGAGTGGCATTTTTCGGGGACAAGAAGAATAGTAATACTGATAATCTATTGCTGGATGCTTTAGTTCCTTTCCTCTTGAAGCCACCTTTGACTACTAGAACTGATAATTTGAATATACACATCATCCCATTGGAAAGCCATGTCCCAGTCTCTCCGACAAGAAAAAACTCCCCTACTCACCACTCTATAAGCAAACATGAAAATCTGAATATACGTTAGGTTCTTAGAACAGAAATAAAAAAATAGTAATCAACATGAATTTGGCAATATCTTTAGCCAACTCCAGGACACTGTCTCAACTGGATCAGCTACAGAATTTGACTCGAGGCAATGGCCTCTCAGCAGACAAGACCAAAAAGAGTATCATCTTATTGTCCTTTCAGACCTTCAGAAGGAAGCCTTTTGGCGTCAAAATTCTAAGCCCATTTGCATCAAGGATGGGGACTCCAACATCAATTTTTTAAATCTCTTGATCCTAACTTAAGGCACATAAACTCAATCATGAACCCTAAGCTTTCAAATGGCCTAACCTTAAATAATCCCAATGACATTGTTCCAGCATTAGATACATAATTTCAGTGACTGTTAATAAAGCCGACAAAGGATCTGTCCGCTTCCCAATCGCAAGCCCTTTTATTCATACCCTCGCTGATTCTGAAGGCTGAAAATAACCTTCTGATTTGTCCTATCTCAGGCCTTGAACTCAAACAGGTCATATCTTAATTCTGTCATGACAAAGCTGAAGGGAGCACAGCTTTGCTGCTCAGTTTTCTTAAGCTTTCTGGGATATTACTCTAAAAGATCTTTTTGATGTGGTAGAGCCAAAAAGTAACAAGAAAATGCTCAGATCTCTCAATTAATTTGTTTGTTCTCAGACCAAAAACATCCTGGTTCAGACTCCTTAGATGTATCCAGACCATTTCTGAGTTTCTCTATGCAATATGATGTATAAGATCATCTCAACAATCACTGCCAAAAGGCAGCAGCCCTTGCTAAGTAGCATCATCTCACCTGCGCAGTCAACCTTTACTAATAACTGCCAAATCACAGATAATATCATTTTTGTGCAGGAAATCATATATTTCTTGCACAAACAATTACAATCGGGCATCATGGTCAAACTAGACATGTCAAAATCATTTTACTGCCATGATCAAATGCTCCTCTTCAGCATCTTTGTGGCATTTGGTTTTGACCTTTAGTTTGTCCAATGGTTAGAAAGTTGTTTTACAAGTTACAACAACCACATCTTCCCTCACTATCTATGGCACGCATGGCAATTTATTCTCTTCCAGAAGGGGGATTTGTAGTAAGAATATTATTTGTGATACTACATTTGGTAAATATACTTGTGGCCCTGATGTGCACAGACAGCATTTCCCTTATGCATTGTGATAAAAAAGGATGTCATTTTCTTAAGGGAATCAACCTCTACTAGTATTTCATCACATTGCTTATGTGCTAGGAAGGTACATGACAAAACCATGAAGATACTCTCCCACTTCACCTCTAGTGTTGATAATAAAAGCAATCCAACCATCTTTTCTCATCTGTCATTAACCTTCACAGTCTCCCATTTCCTTCATATTTTTTACAATAGACACTATTAGGGAGCTTCGCCTATTGCATTTCTTTCAACTGGCAACAACAGACCACTGTAAAACTATACAAGATTTGTAAATTAACTACATGCCAACGGGAATTGATATCCTCTCCCTGTGCCACAGTGCCATATGAAATTAAAGAAACTTGAAGATGACCTATTCATCCAAACATCTCTTCAAGCATCGACATCCTGATTCCTAGTTCTAACGTTGTTATTCTTCTTAAGTGCATCTCTATTCATGTAATACTGATCACTTTTTTAATGCAAGACCTTGTATCCTCTGCTTTAATCATGATAATGTAGAAATTGTTAGATAATAACAATTATTTACCAAACAGAAAAAAGTTTATAGTAACATGTAGTTACAAAATGTTTCATGGAAAACTAAGAAAAGTTAACTTTGGGAGAATAACATTATCACAACGTCCAACATTTTTATCAGGCCCTTATGATTATTTATATAATAACATAGACAATGAAATAAAATGAAAGTGTGACAAAAAACCCTTTCTGCATAAAGAAAACCTAACCTAGTACCTTAACCTATTTAGGCTGATCTAAAGAGCAAGAGAAAACAATCTCACTGTAATCCGATATCTTCTAAAATCATATTAGAGCTATAAGTAAAATATCATGAATACTAACATGGAAATGAAGAAAAGCTATGATCTGAATTTGTGTCAATATAACCAGTTGATTGAAGTTAATCACATACAAAATGCATGAATTAGTTAGCATTTGAAATACACAAGTTCATATCATTCTGGCTGTCCTAATTGACACTGTCCATAAGAAAATACGACTATACTCACATTTCTCTCCATAATACAAAATTAAAATCAACGGATTATTATTATCTCTAATAAAAGTTATACAACCTCAGGATTTTTTTGCAAATCTGTGGCATCTATGATTGGTGGTGGGAAACCAAGCTCACAAAGTTCAGAATATATTGTCACCAAGCTTGCCAACTCTAACTCTACGAAGGAAGGTTCAACAACCTTGTCAAATGATGGCTGCAAAAATTCCAAGGCACAAAAACAGTGGCATCAATTTTTAAAAAAACATGGCAGATGACATAAATTTGCAAGTAATAATCAGTTAGATCTAAAGATTTAGGACCACAATACCCAGGACTAATTATGCAATATAAACTTCTTAATAATATCAACCAAAAATCATTAAGAAAAGTATAAAATCCAATGCTAATATGTTTATCATTTCTTCCAGGAAATAACTTGAGAAGAATGACCAGAAATTGTGATATCCGGAACTGATACTTTGTCCTAACAAGCCTTGCACGCTATTTTCCAAAGAACTCCAAATAAATTACCAAGGGTTTCTATACAGAGTGGAAGGTGTCTGGTAATAACTAAAGGTGGAGCTAATAATTGTCTTTTTTGTGCTTTTCTTGAAGTCACTAGTAGAAATGAGGAGCCTATAAAAAAGGTCGCTACTTATATGTGAGACTGTAACAAATAGACTTCATGATCTTGATCCCAAGAAAAATCTGCGGACCAACCCTTTTAGTTGAGAAATCTCATGGATTTTTTATATTTCTTTTTCTATCAACTCCTGAATGTGTTTTTCAATTTCTTGTTTTCGGCACAGCTAATTCTGTAAAGTAGGTCTATAGGCTTGTTTTTTTGTTTCATTCATGTTTTATTTTATGCTCTATATTTCTTTTATATGGTAATCCTAACGGTAGGTCGTCTAGAAAAACATCATTCAATAAAGCTTTAAGCTTTATTTTTACTTTAATATTAGGTTTGTCGTTTGTACTTTCTTTATGAATATTGTTCAGCAATGGTTGCATTTTTCGGCTGATCTCTTTGGTTGGATATGGGATACAAGAGATATACTTAAACTTATGTTGTTTGGGTACGGGTACAGGTACGGATAAGGGGACTACTCGGGTATGCGGGTACGCGGGTATGCCATTTTTCAAAAACCTTGATTTGGATACGTCATGGGTACGTTTGTATATATATATATAGTATATTACTCATTTTTTTAGTAAAACACTTGAAAATACATAGTATGAAAATATTTGTCTATAAATGATAAAACACTTAAAAATATATAATATTCATTCATTCATTACTTCAAAGACAAAATGTACATTCAAATCTAGAATAAATCATCTCAATTGCCCACAAAATCATGAATGCCACTCCCATTTTTTTTCAACTTTATCATTTACTGACACTTTCTCTCACAAGGGCTAATCAGTGCATTCTCACAGAGTGCATGCCTTAAGGGGTGCACAGGGAATGGGGTGGGATCGGCTTGTGGCACTTTGCAAGAGATATTCTCATACTATTCTATCACACATACATCCCTTCATGCAACCTTCATACCTCTTATGATTTCTCCTTGAAATCTTGAAACCCTGAAATATGGCTAAGACTGAAACCCTGAAACCCTGGAATCTGACTAACTCTGAAATATGATAGGATCACCTAGAATTTGCATTATAGCTCCTAGCAGTCCGAAACCCCTCTCAAACATCCTGAAAGTATATAAATAAAATATAACTTAAAGATTAAGTTTACTAGATGTAAACTTATACATAAATGTTTATTTTAAATGTTTATTTTATTTATATACTGTTGGGTTCGGACTGGATTTACATTTTTTAAATTTTTTTGTTGACTTCCATTGTTTTTCCCTATCGGTACCTTTCCGAACACCTCCAGGACGTCTCCGACAAGTACCCGAGATGTACCGGTACCCAAGGCGTACCGAGACGTGAAACGTGGGGGAGGGGGGGAGATTCTTGCAACACATATTTAAACCATCGTTTTCTCTAAGTTTTATTTTCTTACCCTTTTGTATTACAAGGGCATGTTCTCTTCCATCTACCAGGACATGTTTTCAAAAATCCATATCCTAAAATTGTGTCATCCCTCCTATTTTGCATTATGTCAAAGTATCACTGTAAATGTATTTTTAGACTTGTATTTTAACAACTGGTAAGTACATATCCCATTTTTGAATGGCACTTGAGTTTGCAAATTCTACTAAATTTTTTAAATATAGTAGAACACATGTAACACCCCTCTTTTTGCCAAATAAAAATTTAATTTAAAAAACTAAGTGAATAAAAAAATCTTGGAAAGGTGAGTTCATTTTTAAGCCTAAATTCAAAAAATGAGGTAGTGTTCATTTGACCCCTTGGTCTTAGTTGTAACTTTGAAAACTAATGCTAAAAACACTTATTTAAGCACCTTAAATGTTACTTTAAGTACCAAAATAACCCTCTTTTTGCCAAATAAAAATTTAATTTAAAAAATCTTGGAAAGGTGAGTTCATTATTAAGCCTAAATTCAAAAAATGAGGTGGTGTTCATTTGACCCCTTGGTCTTAGTTGTAACTTTGAAAACTAATGCTAAAAACACTTATTTAAGCACCTTAAATGTTACTTTAAGTACCAAAATAACCCTCTTTTTTCCAAATAAAAATTTAATTTAAAAAAGTGAATAAAAAAATCTTGGAAAGGTGAGTTCATTTTTAAGCCTAAATTCAAAAACTGAGGTGGTGTTCATTTAACCCCTTGGTCATAGTTTTAACTTTGAAAACTAATGCTAAAAACTCTTATTTAAGCACCTTAAATGTTACTTTAAGTACCAAAATAATATTCTTAATTCATTTTTAATCATGAAAAAGGTGATCTAAACATGTTTTTAGTAAATGTCAAGCTTGGTCCTACAACAAAAATGTTAGCATGTCCTTTAGCCTTGAAGTTATTTTGGGTTTGAAACAATGAACTTCAAAAAAAGAGTTCTCGGTTTTTTGTTTTAAGAAAAACACAGTGACTGATGTCAGTTATATAACTGATGATAGTTACACTTACTAACCAATGATGGTTATCTAACAAACATTGGTTATACCAATAGTGACCGATGACAGTGATCCAATTGGTGATGGTTTTACTAACTGACGTCGGTTACTGTGTAACCCTGTGACAAAGAAAGATGTGAAACGTGGGGGAGGGGGGGAGATTCCTGCAACACAGATTTAAACCATCATTTTCTCTATAAGTTTTATTTTCTTACCCTTTTGTATTACAAGGGCATGTTCTCTTCCATCTACCAGGACATGTTTTCAAAAATCCATATCCTAAAATTGTGTCATCCCTCCTATTTTGCATTATGTCAAAGTATCACTGTAAATGTATTTTTAGACTTGTATTTTAACAACTGGTAAGTACATATCCCATTTTTGAATGGCACTTGAGTTTGCAAATTCTACTAATTTTTTTAAAACGATTCTATTGCAGAGATATTAACATGCCGCATGAATCTTTTGGAGACAGTTATGTGCGGACTGTAAATTGGAAGAATTAGGCTTCTTTAAAATTAATTATTTTGTAGGTACAAAAATTCAGTAGACTCCAATCTTTTGAATCGTTTGTTTACAAACATTTTGGTGCTTTATTCTCTTACCTATTCTTATCATTGGAGACTATAATTGTTATCTTGGTATCTTTATTTTGAGGTGGGTATGTATTTTCTTGTGTGCAAGTTCCAACACTATTGCAGTTTGGATCCTAATTCTTGAATTTTGTATTGGATAGTCTATTTTCCAATATTGGTTGCTTCTAAGTTTGTTTCGATTATCATTTTTCCTATGGTGGTTATTTCAAAAGGGTGGTTTGTAATTTTGTTTTGAGTTCTCCATTTTGAGAGCTAGTGCAATAGCTTTGGCTAGGATTCTGGTCCGTATGGAATAACCATGTTTATAATGTGATCTTTACCAATTTTTACATATCTAAATACATGATTATTAAGGTCTAATATTTTCACTGTTCAGTCCATATTGATGATAAAAGAGCTTATTGGAAAAACTATGTGCAGATCTGCTCTTTAACAACTTTTAGATATCTCAATACATGATTGTTAATGATCTAATATTTTCAGTCTATGTTGATAACAAAAGAGCTTACGGAAAAACTGTGCACAGATCCATCATCAAGAAAAGGAAGTGAGTATGGATTGAGAATTAAGCTTCTTTCTAAAGATAATTTTGTTGAAGTGCAAAGATGACACTAATTGATCATAGGACCAAAACTTAATGCATTAGTCAAATAAAAATTATTTATATTAAAATAAAAAATGATCTATATGTTGAAAAGAGTGGTTTAATTGATTTACTTTGATAAGAATACTTAAGGTGCTTAGGATATTGTTTTAGTCCATAATTGGCATTTCACCCTTATATGCATATTACACATGTGAGAAAAGTGTACAAATATTTTTACACCTAGTGGTTAGTTGTAGATAGATCCTCACAGAGGTTTTGTTGGATTTTCCCTACTCTTTAGGGATGCACTTCCACTCTCTATTCCTACATTGGTCTTTTCCAAACAAGGGATAACCAAATACTGCATATAAGCCTTTTTTCCAAGCATTTGCCGCATATATGGCCAAGGTACGTCCTTGGCTGTATTTGCGGCAAATCCTTTGAAAAAAAGGCATTTTTTAAAAAAAAATCAATTTCAAACCATTAAAAAAAAAAAAACAGAATTGTTTCAAACCCAAAAAAATCGCTATTAAAACTTGTTGGTCCCCAAAAATGTCACTCATTTTTGGAACAACATATGAGCTATCTTGGTCCTACAGGACCAAAATTTCTCTCTTCCCTTCTCAAAATTTGTTCTGAGCTTTCAAATTCCTCTTTTTTTCAAGCTTTCCAGAAATCTACGGGCTCTGCAGGAAGGAAATCTACGGACTCTACAGGAAGAAATCTACGAACTCTGCAGGCTTGAATCTACGGACTTTGCAGGCTTGAATCTACGGACTCTGCAGGAAGGAAATCTACGGACTCTGCAAGAAGAAAATCTACGGACTCTGCAGGCCAAGTTCTGCAGGCTTCACAAGTTGATTTCTACGGACTCTACAGATATGTTTCTACAGACTCAACATGCTTGAAATTAGCAGGTTCAACAAGTTCAAAGGCTTCTGCAGGCGAGTTCAGTCAAAAGAACAAGCTTCTAACACTTAGTCGTTTCCAGAGTTGGTTCAACGTGCTTGGTGCAAAAGAACAAAGGACTTGGCCAAATAACGAAGGGTGAGCCTATTGAACCATTGAATCGTTGAACCAAAGTTGTTTCAATCGACAGGTTCAAGGGGCTGCCCCAAAGCCAAAGGAACAAGTGCCCTTACGGAGGGCTGTGAACCAAGCCAAGTGCCCTTGAAGAGGGCAGCAAGCAAAAGCGGACAAAGTGAACTCCTTCGAAAAAGTGAAGGCAAAAGACAAAGCGAAATCCTTCGGACAAATTGTCCGAAGGAATTCGCCCGAAAGACAAAGCAAAAGCCCGACGGGAAAGATGCAAAGGCAAGGAAGATTTCCTTCGGACATTCTGTCCGAAGGACATAAAGGATAAAGCCCGCCGAGAGAAAAAGCCCGAGAGCCAAAAGCCTGCCGAAGAAGCAAGAACCCGCCAGGGAAGTAAAAGCCCAAAGGTCGCATGAAAAATCCCGAAGGGTAGATACCCTTGCGGGGGACACTTGACGTCAGAAAAAGGACCTTTTCCAAGGACTCGAAGGGACACCTTCCCTTCGGGACGTTCCAAAGGCTGAACAAAGACGCAAAAAGGAATCTTCAAAGACTTAGACACAAAGAGCTTCAAAGAATGAACCGATTGAACCATTGAACCGTTGAACCAAATGGTTCAACGTGTTCGCAGGTTCAAGGGTTCAACCAAGCGCGATGAAGATCAAAGAGCTTAGGAAGAGCAAACGACGGGCGGAACCAAAGAACCAATGAACCGATTGAACCTTGAACCAAAAGAGTTCAAAGTTCAATGGTTCACAGGTTCAAGCAGTTCAAAGGCAGCCTCAAGCAAAGAAAGAAGCAACATGGATGATTCCAAAGGCAAGTTCAATGAAAGCGATGGTTCAACCAGAGAGCAAAGAAGCGCTTAAGCAGGGAAGCGATGGACCAAAAGAAACAGAGTGGACCGACGAAGATTTGAACTAAATGAACTTTCAAATGGTTCACAAGTTCAAAGTTCAACACGGTTCAAGCAACTAGCAATCATTGACGGCCCCTCAGACGTCAAATTTAAAGTGAGGGAAAATCCGTGGAAATTTAAATAGAGCGCGGAACTTAAAGGAAGAACCAAGCGATTAAATGAAAAGAGAGCCTGATAGCTCAAATCGAAGCTGGAAAAGACAAAAGCAGAAAGAGGGAAAGGACCAGAAATGTCTTCGAAAGAGTTATTTCTAGTAGGTGGAACAATGGATAAAGTAGACTTCTGAGCGCACCAAACCTAGGACGCGGCCTGTTTTCTTCCATGAAGTAAAGACAAATATGTAAAGGACCAGACGGTCCATATTAAGGAGGAGACATGTTAGATGAAGGGACGCGCCATAGTTATGGTAGCGCACTATTCTCAGCATGGTCTCTCCAAACAAAACTGGAGACGCATTGAAGACGCTGACTGCAGCATGGGCCGTCCCATGGAAAAAGGCGCCAATCCTTGGGTAGTTGCTATAAGTTTTTTAATTCTCTCATTTGTAAAGGAGACTTTTCATTTTACAAGAGCGAAACTTTGCCCATTTTGAAAGAAAAAGACTAAGACTTTGAGCTCAGGTTGTAATTTCATTTTCATTTTTATCTGAATGAGAAAGCAGGTTTTTCACAGACTGTGCTGTTCTGACTTGTGTCATTTTAGAAGATCATTCTTACATCTGTCTTTTGAAGGTGTCCTTATTCATTTAATTTGATAAGCAGAATTAGTGAAGGTAATAGGGAAGTGCCCTGAAACCAACTGTGGAAAGACTTTGTGCTCTCACAATTGCTTTCAGTCTGTGTTTTTCTTTTCTTTTTGTGTTAAGGATTCTGGGGCAACTTTGTGCCCCCATTATCCTTTGTGATATACTCTTTGGGCAGTTGAGGTGGAAACTTTGCATTCTGCTTCATCCTGCTGTTACTACGCCCTCTGGTTAACTGGTTTCTTATCTTACTACCTGAAAGAAACTCCTGTTGTTTCCTGCAAGAGCACTTCTAAAAGAAGAGAAGTGCCTTCAGTGTTTACACCAAGATTTCTTCTTTGTCTGTGAGCATCATCTCTGAAAGAAGAGAGATGGATGGTTTATCCCACCCCTGTGTCTTACTTTCTGCTTATTTATATTGTATATAGCTCCTACGTATCTATAGGGAACCTCCCCTTGATGAGAGGAGAGATTTGTCTCCAGTTGATGTAATAAAGTTGCACACCTGGGCGACCAATCTACATATGTTGTGGTGATAGGAACTATTTTGGTCACTAGTTAGCTGGCCAACAAAATATTCACCCAACAGTTTTTGGCGACTCCGCTGGGGAAGAGCGCACAGTTTGAAGTCTCAAACTTCAAGCTGAAGCCGATCCTGCTCTTTTCCATTTTTTGTTCTGCAATCTGGCAACTCCACGTTATACCAGAGGCCAGAAATCCCAAGGTGTTGTTGACCCTGCTTTTGAGTTGGTGCAGCAGAGTAATTTTGAATTGTTTCCTCCACAACCTCACCTTAGACGAACTAGGAGTCTTCCTCCTAGCCCTACCAGGCCACCAACACAAGGCAGAGCTTCTTTTTCTGCTACTAGCCGAACTTTACCTATCCACGCTCCACCTGAATTAATGATCCCACTTTTGAATAATCAAATCATGGCTCAAGGCCCCTGGGGTAATTCTTTCGGTCCCCTGAACTTGACTCCACCTCTGTATGAGCTTCCACGCAGTTCAAGGAAGAATTTCCCCAAATTCTTTGGCGATGAGAAGGTTCACCCTAATGAACACATTGCAGCCTTCAGCATAGCCTGCGGTGTGATAGGGGTGGAATTTGAAGACGTGGCAGTCAGGGTTTTTGTGGAGACCTTACAAGGATCAATGACTGACTGGGATACACTCAAAGCCAAGTTTGAAGCCAGGTTCAAGCCTGCAGAGGATGCACATGCTTTGCTAGCCCAGCTCACTCAAATGAAGAAGGAACCCCATGAACCTATGAGGGACTTCATTTCCAGGTTCAACAAGCTGAGGCACAGGATTCCCATGATCGCCCAACCGACACCTCAGAATCTCATGTGTTTCTTCATCAACCCACAGCTCCCTGAAGTGAGTTTTCTGTTGAGACGGGCTAGACACATAGACCTTGAGGCTGCTCAAAACTTGGCTACTGAGCTAGAAGATGACCTTATCTTGGCAGGAAAGATAAGGAGAGATCCTAACAGAGCTAAACTCTCTTCATCCTCTGAACACTCACCCACAGTCACCACTGATCCAATGGTACAAAAGCTGACAAATGAACTGCTAGCCTTGAAAAGGCAAATGGCCCAAAGTATGTCTGCTCCTAATCGGGATATGCCAAGGAGGGCATTTCAAAATCAGCCATATCAAGGCAATGCCGCCAAGAATCAAGGGCAGCCAAATCATCTTCCTCCCCCACAAAAGAACTTTGTCTTTGAAGCACCTCCAACCAACTCAGCAGTTGGATATCTGAAAACAGAACATGTTTCTTATTTTCAACCTGAGTTCGAGCAAAAAAATGGCGTTGATCTCTTCAGGGAGGATCTAGAAGAATCAGCTGGCGACTCCCACATTGGTTTTCTGAATTACCAAGATGAACCCAGAAGTGAAGGTGAAGCAGTCGAAGGATCATACGCAGTATTCACCCGGTCTAAGAATCGGTCAACCCAGCAAGTTGATAAAGAAAGAACAGAGGAACGAACTCAGCCTGCAATTCCAATTGCTAAGCGGGGAACCACTGCCTTTTCAATCAAAGGACCCAGTGATTGCCAAGAAGGTTAGTACATCAAACATCTCTGCACCTTTTACTTCAACTTCGCAAACCAGTCCTCCCCCTCCCGAAAACCAAAAGGATGAACTCCCATCCTCTCTTCCAAGTCCATTCCAGTCATTTGACATGATTGATTATGTCAAGAAATCTAAAATTCAAATGACTGAGTTTGAATCCCTGCAAGCCAATCCTGAGCAATTGGACATTGATGGAGAACCAAGTGCGGGCCTGTCTGAGGCAAAAATTGTGGTCACCCAAACGTCGGCCCTTGCAACTCAAATTCTATTTGAGCTTTCAAACAGGGGTAATTACTTCTTGACCACAGAGGATGCTCATGTCTCAGCTGATAAAAGTCTTGTAGCTGGCAATCCAGGATTTGATCCAAACAAGGCATCAGAAGAATTAGTAGGGCGCTACAAATCAAGAAAGACTTCCATCTCTGATGAAGAGAAATCTGATAGAAGATCAGCGTCTGATGATGCTTGGATCCTGGAATCCGATGGCATCAATTCTTCCACAGCTGGATGTAGATCTTTGTTGCTCGGATTAAAGACTGCTCAAAATGAAGATATCAAACTCCTTCACACCAAAGGAGATGTTGAGCTGTTGGTTTGTCAGGAGTTTGATGCTGACAATCAAAGCATGTGCTGGACTGGAACAACAGAACAGCAAGCTATGGTGGTGGACCATACTACTGTATTCCAAAGTCAGCAAAAGGGACTCTTTGCAGGGAGAGCAAGGAGTTATGGTTTTCAGTTTAAAGACCACGTCCTGCCATGGAGCAAGAAGAAGAAAAGGCCAAAAGGAAGACGCAAAAAATTGGTTTCTTGGTAGAGAGCTCCATTCGCCCGTCACCGTTTCTGGGGGCAAAATGGTTTCATGTTGGTTTATCAGGATAGCATCCCTTTTTCTTCACCTCACAAGGAGCAGCGTCTGAAGTACTTCAATTCTTGAAGTATCAGATAAGTTCACCTGTACATATGTATATCTGTATAGTCTTTAGTTCTATTTTGTTTTTTTCGTTTTCGTTTTTTGGAGCCTTTCTTTTTGGGTAGCATGACTCCGTAGCCCAATGGCACACCTCAAGGCACTGGAGATTTTGGTTTCTACTCCCCTCAGCTGTGTTTCAAATTTTCACCTGAAGGAAATTCCCCAACTGGAGCCAGTTGTTGGTCCCCAAAAATGTCACTCATTTTTGGAAATACATATGAGCTATCTTGGTCCTACAAGACCAAAATTTCTCTCTTCCCTTCTCAAAATTTGTTCTGAGCTTTCAAATTCCTCTTTTTTTAAGCTTTCCAGAAATCTACGGACTCTGCAAGAAGGAAATCTACGGACTCTGCAGGAATAAATCTACGGACTCTGCAGGCTTGAATCTACGGACTCTGCAGAAAGGAAATCTACGGACTCTGCAAGAAGAAAATCTACGGACTCTGCAGGCCAAGTTCTGCGGGCTTCACAAGTTGATTTCTACGGACTCTGCAGATATGTTTCTACAAACTCAACATGCTTGAAATTATCAGGTACAACAGGTTCAAAGGCTTCTGCAGGCGAGTTCAGTCAAAAGAACAAGCTTCTAACACTTAGTCGTTTCCAGAGTTGGTTCAACGTGCTTGGTGCAAAAGAACAAAGGACTTAGCCAAATAACGAAAGGTGAGCCTATTGAACCATTGAACTGTTGAGCCAAAGTTGGTTCAATTGGTTGGGTCAATCGACAGGTTCAAGGGGTTGCCCCAAAGCCAAAGGAACAAGTGCCTTTACGGAGGGCTGTGAACCAAGCCAAGTGCCCTTGCGGAGGGCAACGAGCAAAAGCGGACAAAGTGAACTCCTTCGGAAAAGTGAACAAGGCAAAAGACAAAGCGAAATCCTTCGGACAAATTGTCCGAAGGAATTCGCCCGAAAGACAAAGCAAAAGCCCGGAGGGAAAGATGCAAAGGCAAGGAAGATTTCCTTCGGACAAATTGTCCAAAGGAATTCCTTCGGACATTCTGTCCGAAGGACATAAAGGATAAAGCCCGCCGAGAGGAAAAGCCCGAGAGCCAAAAGCCTGCCGAAGAAGCAAGAACCCGCCAGGGAAGTAAAAGCCCAAAGGTCGCATGAAAAATCCCGAAGGGTATATACCCTTGCGGGGGGCACTTGACGTCAAAAAAAAGACCTTTTCCAAGGACCCGAAGGGACACCTTCCCTTCAGGACGTTCCAAAGGCTGAACAAAGACGCAGAGAAGAATCTTCAAAAACTTAGACACAAAAAGCTTCAAAGAATGAACCGATTGAACCATTGAACCAAATGGTTCAACGTGTTCGCAGGTTCAAGGGTTCAACCAAGCGCGATGAAGATCAAAGTGCTTAGGAAGAGCAAACGACGGGCGGAACCAAAGAACCAATGAACCGATTGAACCTTGAACCAAAAGAGTTCAAAGTTCAATGGTTCACAGGTTCAAGCAATTCAAAGGCAGCCTCAAGCAAAGAAAGAAGCAACATGGATGATTCCAAAGGCAAGTTCAATGAAAGCGATGGTTCAACCAGAGAGCAAAGAAGCGCTTAAGCAGGGAAGCAATGGACCAAAAGAGACAGAGTGGACCGACGAAGATTTGAACCAATGAACTTTCAAATGATTCACAGGTTCAAAGTTCAACACGGTTCAAGCAACTAGCAATCATTGACGGCCCCTCAGACGTCAAATTTAAAGTGAGGGAAAATCCGTGGAAATATAAATAGAGCACGGAACTTAAAGGAAGAACCAAGCGATTAAATGAAAAGAGAGCCCGATAGCTCAAATCGAAGCTGGAAAAGACAAAAGCAGAAAGAGGAAAAGGACCAAAAATGTCTTCGAAAGAATTATTTCCAGTAGGTGGAACAATGGATAGAGTAGACTTCTGAGCGCACCAAACCAAGGACGCGGCCTGTTTTCTTCCATGAAGTAAAGACAAATATGCAAAGGACCAGACGGTCCATATTAAGGAGGAGACATGTCAGATGAAGGGACACGCCATAGTTATGGTAGCGCACTGTTCTCAGCATGGTCTCTCCAAACAAAACTGGAGACGCATTGAAGACGCTGACTGCAGCGTGGGCCATCCCATGGAAAAAGGCGCCAATCCTTGGGTAGTTGCTATAATTTTTTTAATTCTCTCACTTGTAAAGGAGACTTTTCATTTTACAAGAGCGAAACTCTACCCATTTTGAAAGAAGACTGAGACTTTGAGCTCAGGTTGTAATTTCATTTTGATTTTTATCTGAATGAGAAAGCAGGGTTTTCACAAACTTTGTGCTGTTCTGACTTGTGTCATTTTAGAAGATCATTCTTACGTCTGTCTTCTGAAGGTGTCCTTATTCATTTAATTTGGTAAGCAAAATTAGTGAAGGTAATAGGGAAGTGTCCTGAAACCAACTGTGGGAAGACTTTGTGCTCTCACAATTGCTTTCAGTCTCTGTTTTTCTTTTCTTTTTGTGTTAAGGATTCTGGAGCGACTTTGTGCCCCCATTATCCTTTGTGATATACTATTTAGGCAGTTGAGGTGGAAACTTTGCGTTCTGCTTCATCCTGTTGTTACTACGCCCTCTGGTTAACTGGTTTCTTATCTTACTACCTGAAAGAAACTCTTGTTGGTTCCTGCAAGAGCACTTCTGAAAGAAGAGAAGTGCCTTCGGTGTTTACACCAGGATTTCTCCTTTGTCTGTGAGCATCATCTCTGAAAAAAGAGAGATGGATGGTTTATCCCACCCCTGTATCTTACTTTCTACTTATTTATATTGTATATAGCTCCTACGTATCTATAGGGAACCTCCCCTTGATGAGAGGAGAGATTTGTCTCCGGTTGATGTAGTAAAGTTGCACACCTGGGCGACCAATCTTCTTATGTTGTGGTGATAGGAACTATTTTGGTCACCAGTTAGCTGGCCGACAAAATATTCACCCAACAAAACTAACGCCTGGATATTTTCACCATGATGTTTTCCCTAAAACCCACTGTTAAAATCAAATCTACATTTTATTGCGAGTTGGTGGAATGGTTCTCCAAATCAGCAACTATGGAAAGAAGCATCGGCAATCTCACCCAAACTTCTTCATTGTTGATTTGGAGAACCATTCCACCAACTCACAATAAAATGTAGATTCGATTTTAACAGTGGGTTTTAGGGAAAACATCACAGTGAAAATATCTAGGCGTCAGTTTTAACCGCAATTTTTTTGGGTTTGCAACAATTCTGTTTTTTTTAATGGTTTTAAATTTTATTTTTTTTAATGCCTTTTTTTCAAGGGATTCGCCGCAAATACGGCCAGGGTACGTCCTTGGCCCTACGGATATGCCCCCGGCCCGACGGATACGCCAGGGGGCGTATCCGTAGGGCCAAGGACATACCTTGGTCGTATCTGTGGCGAATCCTTAGAAAAAAGGCATTTTGTTAAAAAAAATTCAATTTAAAACCATAAAAAACGAAAAAAAATGTATCTAGGCATATCCGCAGGGCCAAGGACGTACCCTGGACGAATCCCTAACGAATCGCCCGTGTACCCTTATCCACAAGGGTTTCATATTGTATCCATAGGGCTTATATGCAGTATTTGGTTATCCCTTGTTTGGAAAAGACCAACGTAGGAATAGAGAGTGGAAGTGCATCCCTAAAGAGTAAGGAATATCCAACAAAACCTCCGTGAGGATCTATCTACAACTAAACACTAGGTGTAGAAATATTTGTACACTTTTCTCACATGTGTAATATAAATATAAGGGTGAAATGCCAATATTGGACTAAAACACTATCCTAAGCACCTTAAGTATTCATATCAAAGTAAATCAATTAAACCACTCTTTTCAACAAATAGATCATTTATTATTTTAATATAAATAATTTTTATTTGACTAATGCATTAAATTTTGGTCCTGTGATCAATTAGTGTAATCTTTGCACTTCAACAAAATTATCTTTGGAAAGAAGCTCAATTCGCAATCCATCCTCACTTCCTCTTCCTGATGATGGATCTGCGCACAGTTTTTTCGTAAGCTCCTTTATTATCAACATGCACTGAAAATATTAGATCATTAACAATCATGTATTTAGATATCTAGAAGTTGTTAAAGAGCAGATCTGCACCTAGTTTTTCCAAAAAGCTTTTTTATCATCAATATGGACTAAACAGTGAAAATATTAGACCTTAATAAGCATGTATTTAGATATGTAAAAATTGGTAAAGATCACATTATAAACACGGTTATTATCTTTAATGGCAAACCAAGAAGTTTGGTGTGGATAATGGGAATGACCTTGACTGCAAACCTTGTATTTTGTATGGATCATGAGAGTATGGCATCTACTCCATGTCATTTCACCTATAATATTGTTGCACTAAATGATGCATGTCCCTTCTCCTATTCTACCAAAAGCACAAGAATTGGTTTTGAAATTAGGGTTGAACAAGTGGGTTGTCTTCGACATGTGTCTACAAACACGTAAAAATGAGCCTTGGTTTGGGAATTGGTTTGGGAGGCTGGAGGTGATCATTGCCTAACCGCCCCTCAACAAATAACAAACGTGATACACTTGCATTGACACAGGGAGCCTTATTTGGCATTATATTTTGAGATTTATTATTAAATAGTAAATGGATATTTTATATTTATATTATATAGTTTATTAAATATTAATATCACTATAATATTTTATATTTATATTTTATAGTTTATTAAAAATTTATCACTATAATATTTTATAGTTTATCAAGTATTAATATTAATATAGACAATGAGATGTGGGTGAGTTGGTTAACTGGCTTGGTTATTTCAATCCCACCCATGCTCAAACCTTTGGAAAGGCATGTGAGGTCGGTTGTGGCCATTGGTTGTATTCTCAAAGCCGTTAATGGCCGTTGGTTATCCTTGAGGCCGATGGTGGTTGTTCATAATAGTTGATATACATCTAGTAGTATCTGGTATACAAGCAACATTCAGGTGGTTAATAAATTACATGGGGATCTGGGGCCCCGATTGTGTCCCAGACCGTCTACGCTCCAGTCAAAAGCCATCATCAATCAAAAATATATATAGATATTTTTTATTTTAATATAATATAATATAATATATTTATAATTTATAAAATATTAATATAATATAATAATATAATTTATAAAAAGATAAGTATATAATATAATTATTGTTATATTTTGTAATATATATATAGTTTTAAATTTATTTAGTATTATTTATAGATTTTTTTTTTATATTTTTTTTTAATTCATATGTTTTGTGGTCATTTAATTTATTTTGTTTCCTCTGCATATTATATGGTTAATTTTGCTTATATGATTATTTAATTAACTTTATAGTAACATTAAGGATTTGTGAATAACTTTATAGTAACATTATTAGTATATTTTGTGGTTATTTAACTTATTTTGTTTCTTCTATGTGTATTATGTGGTTAGTTTTGCTTATATGGCTAAATTTTTTATTTTGTATACATATTTTTGTACGGCCATATCCAAAACGTATCCAAACCCAAAAAAAATCCTCATATCCGATTCTCGTACCCATATCCATATCGTCTACTTAGGATTTTATCCCTAGTTTGTAGAATTAGTTGTTGAATTAGTTCTTATAATGTAAAAGCTTATTTAAAGGCATCATTTGTCAATAGAAATCAGTTGTGTTCATAATCTTATTCCACTTACAAGCTCGTAGTTTATTTGACAGGGAGAATTTGTCACACTTTCTCCATGTAGACCCCTAAACAGAGAATATGTCGCACGTGTTGTGTAGACCCCTATCTACTGCATTGCTTGATCTTTTGAGAGGCTCAACTGCGCATTTGAGCTTTATATCCTCATCATTGGTATCAAAGCAATCCGCTCCAAAGGACCTCAGAAGTTTGGATATTCTCATTTCGAGAATTGCATCTCACTACTACAACCCTTTTAAGCTTCTCTCTTGTTTCAATCCAAAGAAGCTCAATTAGGAATTTTGTTTTGGAAGCCTCTTGGGGAAAATGACACTGCCAATGCATCATATCATATCTGGCCCAGTGAGTATTTGATCTACTTGGCTATTTCACTATAATGTTTGTTATTTCACTGCTTATGAGATGGAACATGGTTGAACTGTTTTTACTTTATCATTATCATGCTTAATGATTCACTTCTAGTTTTTGTTCATTTAGCTAGTTATATTATTTCAGTTACAATTTAATGACTATTTCTATATGTCGATAGTGTTGATGTCACTCTGTGATTGCAGGTAATCCCCGATGGATGAGCTAGGTCTGCACCTGGAAGGACCACCCGAATGTCATACCAATCTCATACAGGTAAATGAAAATAAAAGGTAATTGTACGAGATCAATGGTGTCCACCAAGTCCTTGTGTTGTCCAGTATCGTGTCGTTCTTGTGTGGCGTTTGTTCTTGCATGAGTTTTATCTATGTTTTATAGCAGACGTCATTGGCACTTGGTCAATTGTACTTGCTATAAAGTGAAACTGTTGTTGAGTTTTGAGACCTTGGGGTCTAGTACTTTATTGCAGGACCAATTATAACATGGTTTTTAAAAGCCTTTTTAAGGCAAGCTTGTGCTAATAAAATTATGTGGAGCCACTAAAGTGGGCCATGAAGGGGACAATTGTTGGTCTCCAAAGGTTTAAGTGCCTAGCATATTGTTAAGACCCACGAGGGGGTCGTGGTATTTGATCACTGTGAACTTTGACTTGCATGGGAACATGTTTTTAATCATTTTTTTAAGGATTAGGATTTTGAACCCTTGGCTTGGCATATGTTTCATTTGAGTTGGGCCATCATGGTTTCTTTTTGTTTTGGTCAATGGCGAAGGAGATAGAAGGGAACCTAGGGTTCCATAGCATGCCATGCTTAGGCTGCCATTGCATTGAATAGCCTAGTTATTCTCAAAAACCACGATGGAAGCCAATAGGATAGCGACAACATGGAGTTGGAAACAGAAAATGAGAATGGAAACAGAAATGGAAAAAGAGAGACTGTTTTTGGAATTAAAACATGGAGAAGAGGGAGAGAAGAAAGAGGAGAGAAAAAAAGAGTTGGGTGTGAAGATATCTATACAGGGTTTCTAAAAAATATGTTTTGAACCATTTTTCTATTCTTGTACACTCTCTCAAATGTTGCAGTCATAATGTTTTCTTTTCCATTTCTATTTGTGCTAGTAAGCAATGGGACCTTGGTACTATGTTGTGTTTTCAGGAAATGTACAAACAATGAGCCTAGGGCAAAACTGTTTGTGCAAATTGTGAAACCATAACATTGTGATTGTAAGTGTCAATTGGCAATGTGAAATGAATGATTGAGACGGTTTTCACCTTTTGTGGACTGATCTTGAGCTCATCTCACCCATAGATAGCGTATACATGACAGTTGATCTGAGCCATGGAGGTATTTTGTTTTGATGAACTTTGTGTTTGTATGTTTGTTGTCAGTGTTAGTCATCTTGGTAACTGTGTTTGAACCTGTTATGGTGGGCACCTGAACTCACTTGTGACTTGCTTGTTTTCTTTTCTTTTATGTTGTTGGATAGCCTTCGAGAGGTTTGCTTGCAGCCCCAGACTGATGGTTGGGGTGGGTAGGGATTTTCCTACCTCGTGGATCGGCTCATTTTTAATATCCGGTTGCTTCATTGATCTCGGGACGAGGAAGAAATGACCCTGTGATAGTGATTTTGTGCCAATGACTATTGAGGCACACGAATGAGATAAATCTTGGTGTATGGCTTGGGACTTGCTAGAGCTTATGTTGTAATGATTGTATTTAACTAAGCACATAATCATTTATATTGTACAAGATTTGATTGATAATTTAGAACTGTTGATTTCAAATGAAAGGTTTAACTTATATGGGATTTGTTGCCTTAATCATTAAAACTGGATGAACAATCTACAATCTCTTTAATATTAGTTGTTTTGTACATGCTAAGTCGATTTTGACGCATTTGACATGGTCTTATTTTGATGTAAATTGTGGCCAAGAGAAATGTATTCTTCATTCGTTGGTATGAGCTCAACCCGAGCATCGATGTGGGTATGACTATGATCCTTTTTGTTTAATGTGGAACATTTTGGACTAAGCATGCTTGTCGCCATTGGCAAGGCTTGCATTCATTTGTTTAATCTGCTCATTATGAGTCTTGTTGCATTGGAAGGAAATTACATTATGCTTAGAAGTAATTATCAAGGACGAACAATCCAGGAAACGAATATAACTTGGTTTCCTTTGATCAATGGAACTTGATTGTTGTTTGTTTGGCTTGGGCTGAGTAGTGTGTGTTCGGTCTGACATGAATTAGTTTCGATTACATTATGGCTTGATGACTCTGTTATATCAATATGTATCTTTGCTTAAGTTATTAGATCCTCAATTGATCATTTAAGTTGTTATCACACGGCTGTAGCATGCATTGGAAAATTGGAATTGTGTTATAAAGCATTGGAATAAGTTATGACTAGTATTGTCACATATATGTTATGATGTTTTCTTATATTGGAAAGCTAAGGCATGATTGAATTAATTGTGAATAATTTTAATAAAGAAATTGATTTAAAACCTATTTGACCCAATTCGTTATGAAAGGCCTACAATTAGTGAAAAGTTGACAAAGGCGGGTTAATGTCTCGTTTTTAAATAAGTGGAACAGTTAATTTTGAATGTTAATCTATTAAATAGGTTGTTATCTTGAAGTAAGAAATAAGAATTGGACTAAAATTAATTAACTCTTACGGTGATTGATTGCATGTTTTAAGAATGATAAGATTAATGTTTAAAAAGGCAACCAATGATTAGTGGGAAGTAGATGAGTCGAAACCTATTCAACCCACAGACTTCTCCACGAGACTCTGGATTGGTTGAATGTTGCTTTTATGTCCTTTAGTATAAATAGGAAATTTTAAATACCCTCAAGGATGGGATTTTTTATCAAGGTTTATAATGTGGTTGCATTAAGACCCGATAAGGAGGTATTAATAACCCCTTTCCTTATTAGGCAAGATCCATAGTAATTTACATTAAAGCCAAGCAACAATCTTATTGACACTCCTTACGGTTGGCACATTTATTAAAGCTATTAAAGCTTGTTTATAAAGTGTGTGGTAATTTAGATAAGCCTAATGTTGATCAAAAAAGGCAAGCAAATATGACTTGACTCCATAATGAGAGGTCGCTTTCTAGTTGAAGCATGAACCCTCACAAGTTATGGTATAGTCTTTTGTAACTTTTTATATAAGCTTAAGGTTATTGATACACCTTGTGACCTTGTGAGGGTGCGTAAAGTTCTTTGTGGTGTTGACAAATTGTTGACAACAGAATAAATCTTTTGGTAATAAGAGTGAATGCACTATTTTTATTGCTTTATGGATGTATGATAAGGCTTATGCTCATATGCGAGTAAGTAGATGCTAGCTACCGGTCATGGTGTGTTTAGCCGATTCCACTTGAATACCACACTACTAAGATAGATCAATCAAGTGTCTAGTACGTGCAACTGTTCGTAATGCCTTTGGCACAAGAAGTTGATTGATGGAATTCAGAATTCTCAACCCTAGAAATCCAAAAAAAAGTTGTAGTTGGGTTTAGGGATTTGTGACAGTGGTATCAGAGCATAGTTCTTACACTAAGAACCTCTGGGAAGCATGTGGCTAAAACTTTGTTGGTGTTTCTCAACATGATGAGGACACGAGGCATTAAAGGTAATGCTAAGAATAGTGGATCGCAGCAATGTTGATCATCACATTGTCAATCATGATGCCAATATGAATGTTGGCAACAATGACAACGGTGGCAATAATGGCAATATGCATGTTGAAGATAATCATGTCAACATTAATAATAATCCAGAAGGCAATGTTGGGCAGAATGTTATATTCCAGGTGTGCTTCATAATATCCAAGTGCAAATGGAAGCTTATGGCCAAAGGTTGGCAAACCTAGAATGTACAAAGAGAAAATGCGCAGGAAGAGGTGCCAAGGGAAGAGAATCTTAGGCAGCAGGATGTGGTGGATCCCATTATTAAAGAGCTTAAGAAATTCCCTCCATCTACCTATTATGGTGGAGAAACTAGTGATGCTACAAAAGCATGGCTGGTGAATTTGCAAAAAATATTTCATCTTGCATAACATGGGTTCTAACATTTAAGGCCCTATAGGAGCTTACTAGCTGATAGGCAATGCAGCCTTGTGGTGGAACCACTTGTGTGCTTTCAAGGGTTATGATCCCATGACTCTCTCTTGGGATACCTTTGAGAGGCAATTCAGGAAGAGGTACTTGAATGGGAACTATAAGGAGCAAAAGATTACTGAATTTCAATTGCTGAAACAAGGAACAATAACCGCTTTGGAGTATGAGAACAAGTCTGTTAGTCTCTTGCGTTATGTAAACTACATGCATGATGAAGAAACCAAGGTAACAAAGTTCAAACTGAGTCCGTACGAGGTGTTAATGCATGATGTTAACATGACAAATCCTCACACCTTGGTTGCTGCCATTGAATCTACACATCATGTAGAGAAGGAAAAGTCTAAACTAAAGGCAAGACAAGAATATCGGAACAATAGGCTAACACCTAAGCCCAAGGCTTTTGTTCCTCCAAACAACAAGAATTTTAAGAAATCTGATCCTAAGAAAGGTGTTGCTAGGTACAACAACAATTCTAGAAAATTTCAAAACTCTAACAGAGGTTCTAAGCCTCAAAATTTTGCAAGACACCTTGATGAAAATCAAAATCAGTAGCAAACAAACTCTCGCGGCCCTGCCACTGGAGGTAATTATGTTTCGTCGCCTCCACGAACAGTTGTGGAATGTTGGGAATGTGGTGACAATCACTATAGAAAAGATTGCCCCTAATTAAAAGGTAATCAGCGTACGTATCACCGAGTTTATGTTATTGTGAACAATAGAAATGTTGATTTTTAGGAAACGCCTATTGAAACCAAAGGTATAATTTCTAGTTTTTCTTTGGATATCCTCATTGATTTAGGAGCTATTAATAGTTTCATCTGACCTTCAGTTGTTGCTATATAAAAAACAAAAATCTCTACGTTGAGAGAAGGATGTGAGGTAGAGTTTGGCTTTGGCAAAAGGGTGGTTGTTCTAAAATGTTTGGAACAAGTTGAATTGGAATTGAGAGTCTTTAATACTCAAGCAAATCTATTTTTAGCATCTCTTTATGACCTGATTTTTGGCATAAATTCACTACAACAACATCAAACAAAGCTTGATTTGTTTCATGAAGAAGGTACAATGCCTTGATGATTGGTGTAACCATGTGGAACTCCAAGGCATGATGAAGCCTGTGGCTATAAAAATTCTATCAGCGTTGCAATTGAAAAAGAGAAGTTAAAAAAGATCGCAAATTGTGCACGATGCAATTAAATGAACTCTCTAAGGAAAAGGAGCTCATCTTACAAGATTATCTTGTAATAAGGAAGTTTGAGATGTATTTCCCAAAGAGCTTCCTGGCTTGCCTTCTCAGGAGTTCGATTTTTTTATTGATGTAGTACCTGGATTAGCGCTGACACCCAAAGCTCCATATAGGATGAATGTAGTTGATCTGAGAAAAATCAAAGTTCAGCTACAAGAGCTGATGGAAAAGGGGTTGATTAGGCCAAGTGTCTCGCCTTGGGCAGCCCCAATTGTCTTCGTTAAGAAGAAAGATGACACCTTGAGACTTTGCATTGATTATCAAATGCTCAACAAGGTCACTATCAAGCATAAGTACCCTATCCCTAGAATTGATTACCTTTTTGATTAAATGAAAGGAGATACTGTGTTCTCCAAGATTGATCTTTGATTAGGGTATCACCAACTCGCATCAAAGATGAGGATGTGCATAAGACCACCTTTCAAACATGGTATGGTCATTATGAATTCACGGTTATACCATTTGGTTTAACTAATGCCCCAGTTGCCCTTATGAATTTAATGAACAATGTGTTCAAGGATTTTCTTGACCACTTTGTGTTGGTATTCATGGATGACATTCTGGTTTATACTAAGAATGAGGACCATGAACAACACCTACGCTTAGTCTTGCAAATATTAAGGCAACATAAGCTATTTGGTAAGCATTCCAAGAGCTCATTTTCCAAAGTAAGATTCGTCACTTGGGACATATCATCTTAAGGAAAGGTCTTTCAATGGACCCTACAAAAATTAAAGCCATTTGAGAGTGGCCAGACCCTAAAAATATGCACGAAGTGCATAGCTTCATGGGTTTAGCAAGCTACTATAGAAGGTTTGTTGGACAAATTTATAGAATTGCTAAACCTGTCACTTCATTGCTAAAGAAAGGGAAGAAGTTTGTATGGCCTCATCAATGTGAGTTAGCCTTTTTGAAATTTAAAGGGCTACTAACTTCCGCTTCAATCCTTGTTATACCAGATCCCATGAAAATTTTGAGATCTGGCCTGATGCTTGTAAAGTGGAAAATCGAGCTATTTTGACCCAAGATGACAAGGTTGTTGCCTATGAGTCAAGCAAGCTCAAAGTCCATGAGCAGAATTATCCAACTCATGACTTGGAATTGGTTGTTGTGGTGCATACAATCAAGCAATGAAGCACTTCCTGCTTGGAAAGCACAAGGTGAAATCTGATCACCAAAGTCTTATGCATCTGTTTTCCCAAGATGAGTTGAATGCAAGGTAGCGTAGATTGTTGGAATTTGTCAGCAACTTCAATACTAACATTGCCTATGTCAAAGGCAAGGAAAATAGAGTCATTGATGCCCTCAGCCGAAGGACGTATTTGGCTGCAATGTTAGTGTTGAGGCCAAATTTTAATAGTGTTGTTCTAAAATGACAGCGAACAGACCCTAAATGAAGCAAAATTATTGTTGAGCTAGCCAATGAAACAATGGCAAAGGCTGTGGCAAATTATTCCTTGGAATTAGATGGAATTATGAGGTACCAAGGAAGAATTTTTGTTCCAAATTATACTAATCTGAGGGAGCAAATCCTAAATGAAGTACATTCAGCACCTCATTTCGCTCACCCAGGTGTCACTCAAGATGACACGAACTAAAAAGGTTCTATTTTTTGCCTAGTTTGAAGAAAGATATCGTTGTTTTTGTGGTGAAATGTCTGGAGTGCCAGTGTATTAAAGCTAAACACTGCCATCCAAGAGGGCTGTTATATCCTCACAATGTTCCGAAATGAAAATGGCTATAATCTCCATGGATTTCATCTCTAGGCTGCCCAAATCTAGGGGCAAACAGGATACAATCCTAGCGGCGATTGATAAAATTACCAAAGTTGCCTATTTCATTGCTGGAAATCTTATCAATGATGCCCCTACACTTGCCAAAAAAATTGCGAAGGAGATTGTTCGCCTTCATGGTGTTCCCAAAGTCATTATATTTGAAAGGGATAAATTGTTTATTTCTCAGTTTTGACAAACCTTGATTTTTGCTTTTGGGACAAAGCAAAACTTTAATTCCGCATACCATCCCGAAACAGATGGCCAAATGGAGAGGTTGAATCGAGTAGTTGAAGACATGTTGAGAATGTATGTAATGGATCAGCAGTCTAAATGGGAAGACTATCTCCATTTAGTTGAAATTGCATACAAACAAACCTACCATTCTATTATAAAAATGGCACATTTTGAAACCTTGTATGGGGGAAGGTGTAGAAATCCCCTTGGTTGGGATGGTTTGGAAAATTGGATCATTGCTGGTCTAGAAACTCTTCATGAATATGATGAGCAAATGGCTCTCATTAGGCAAAGCCTCAACGCTACCGCGAATAGGCAAAAGAGTTATGCTGATCTGAAAAGATCCCCAGGGGAATTTGAAGTACAAGGTAAAATATTCTTGAGAGTTAGACCTCAAAAGAGCTCTATAAAGTTAGGTAAGGCATCCAAACTAGATCCACAATATATCGGTCCATTTGACATAGAGGAAAAGATCAACCCTACTGCTTAACATCTAGTTTTTCCTCCCTTTCTCAAAAATACATGATGGGTTTCATGTGGCATCGTTACGCAAGTATGTTTCTGATCCCTCTAATGTTTTGGATTGGAATAATCTCCAAGTAGCAAAAGAGGAGATGATTCAATTATACCCCATCAAGATCTTGGCCCATTGCAGCATTGATTTGCGAAAAAGAAAAATTTAACAAATTCTAGTCCCATTGGATCAGCTGAGTGAGAGTATTGCAACCTAGGAAGACGAAAGTCTTTTCAGACAACATTACCCTCATTTTATTGTGTAGGCCCCAAGGACAGTAGCTCCATTAGGGGGGTGAACATCATATCCAGCCCAGGCAGTGTTTGATCTACTTGGCTATTTCACTGTTATGTGTGTTATTTCACTACTTATGAGGTGGAACATGGTTGAATTGTATTTACTTTATCAAATTCATGCTTAATGATTCAGTTTTGATTTTATTTCATTTAGTTGTTTATATTATTTCAATTACGATTTCATGACTATTTCTATATGTCGATACTACTGATGTCACTCTATGATTGCAGGAAATGACCGATGGATGAGCTAGGTCTATCCTGGAAGGACCACCTGAAGGTCATACCAATCTCATACAGGTAGACGAAAATAAAAATGTAATTGTACGAGATTAGTGGTGTCCACCAAGTCCTTGTGTTGTTCAGTATCGTGCCGTTCTTGTGAGGTGTCTATTCTTGCATGAATTTTATCTATGTTTTGTAGCAGTCGTCATTGGCACTTGGGCAATTGTGCTTGTTTTAAAGTGATAATGACATTGAGTTTCGAGACCTTGGGGTCTATCAATTTATTGCATGGCCAATTGTAACATGATTTTTAAAACCCTTTTTGAAGGTGGGCTTGTGTTAATAAAACTATGTGGAAACACTAAAGTGGACCATGGAGAGGAAAATTGTAGGTCTCCAATGGTTTTAGTGCCTAGCATATTGTTAATACCCCCGAGGGGGTTGTGGTATTTGATCACTATGAACTTTGACTTGCATTGGAACATGTTGTTGATCATTTTTTTAAGGGTTAGGGTTTTGAAACCTTGGCTTGGCATACGTTCCATTCGAGTTGGGCCATCATGGTGTCTTTTCGTTTTGGTCAATGGTGGAGGAGATGGAAGGGAACCTAGGGTTCCACAACACGCAATGCTCAAGCGACCATTGCATTGAATACCTTGGTTATTCTTAGAAACCACAATGGAAGCCATTAAGATGGCAGCAGCATGGAGTTGGAAATGAAAAATGGAAATGGAAATGGAAACATAAAAAGAGACTATTGTTGGAATCAGAGCACAGGAAAGAGAGAAGAAAAAGGAGAGCAAAAAGAAAAAAAAGTTGGGTGTGAAGAAATCTACACAGGGTTTCTAAAAAGTAAGTTTTCAATTCTATTTGTGCTAGTAAACAATGGGACCCTGGAACTGTGTTGTGTTTTCAGGAAACGTACGAATAATAAGCCTAGGGCAAAGCTCTTTGTGCAAACTACGAAACCCTAACACAGTGATTGTAAGTGTCTATTGGCAAAGCTTAAGTGCTTGAGTGTTAACCAAATGCGGAATGAATGATTGAGAAGGTTTTTACCTTTTGTGGACTAATCTTGAGCTTATCTCACTCGTAGATGGCATATAGATGACAATTGATATGAGCCACAAAGGTATTTTGTTTTGTTGAACTTTGTGTTTGAATGTTTGTTGTGAGTTGGAGTTGTATTGGTAACTATGTTTGAACATGTTCTGGTGGACTCCTAATCTCGCATGTGCCTTGCTTGTTTCATTTTCTTTTATGTTGTTGGATGGCTTTCGAGAGGTTTCCTTGGAGCCCCAGATTGCTGGTTGGGGTGGGTAGCAATTTTTGTACCTCATGGATGGGCTCATTTTTACTATTCAATTACTTCATTGATCTCGGGTTTCAAAAAGGAACAAGGAAGAAATGAACCTATGATAGTTAGTGAATTTGTACCAATGACTGTTGGGGCACACGAGTGAGATAAATCCAGTTGTGTGGCTTCGGACTTGCCAGAGCTTATGTTGTAATGATTGTATTTAACTAAGCACAATAGTCATTTATCTTGTACAAGATTTGACTGATAATTTAAAACTATTGATTTCAAATGAAAGGTCTAACTTATATGGGATTTGTTGCCTTAATCATTAAAATTGGATGAACATTCTACAATCTATTTAATATTAGTTGTGTTGTACTTGTTAAGTCAATTTTGATGCATTTGACGCAGTCCTGTTTTGATGGAAAACTTTGGCTAAGAGAAATATATTCTTCTTTCATTGGTGAGCCCGCCTGAGCATCAATGTGGGTATCACTGTGATCCATTTTTTTAAATGTGGAACGTTTTGGACTAAGCATGGTTGTAGTCGTTGGCAAGGCTTGCATTCGTTTGTTTAATCTGCTCATTATGAGACTTGTAGCATTGGAAGGAAATTACATTATTCTTAGAATTAATTAACAATGATGAACAGTCTAGAGATGAGTATAACTTGGTTTCCTTTAAACAATGGAACTTGATTGTTGTTTGTTTGGCTT
The DNA here is from genome assembly GCA_037957365.1 of Torreya grandis. Classification (NCBI taxonomy): domain Eukaryota; kingdom Viridiplantae; phylum Streptophyta; class Pinopsida; order Cupressales; family Taxaceae; genus Torreya; species Torreya grandis. The sequence continues at coordinate 456,485 of JARHVA010005431.1, forward strand.
GGGTTGAGTAGTTTGTCTTCGGTCCGAGATAAATTGGTTTGGATTACGTTATGGCTTGATGACTCTGTTATATCAATATGAATCTTAGATTAAGTTGTTATTAGATCCTCATGTTATCACACAATTGTAGCATGCATTGGAAAATGGAATTGTGTTATAAAGCATTGTGCAATCCTGACTTGCCCAATGCAGTGAGATCGTCGTGGTACTCTGTTTCGTCGTCGTTGTCGTCTAAGGTGGGCGTTTGCTCGTCTTCAATAGCCTTAAAGACCTTATTTAATGATCCAACGGCACTAGGTTGGGCAAGAAGGTGGTGTCCCTATATTCAAGCTCGGGCTTGGGTCTAGAAGATGAAGCGGCCATTTCTGTGGGCTAGGAATTACTGAGCTCAGGGGCGAGGAGAAACACAGAAAGCATGAGGAAACACTATGGAGAAGGATATCAGGGAATTAAGAGGGGTAATGGTATGCTTGATTGATTCGAGGACTTATAGGGGTCCGTGGAAATCTTCTGCATTAATGGACTTTGATAGCTCACCCAACATGAGTTCAAATTCGAGTTTGTGGCTCAATCCACTCATTCATTTCCCAATCTAGCATTAACTCGAGAATTTCAAATATATGCTCCCCGCCTAGATTTGGTGGCTGCAATGAGACATTTTAAATTATCCAATCAAGACCCAGTTTCCCATTTAGTTAATGCGAGACGTGTGGTAGGCCCACGACTACCTTGTCTTTGTAGAATCTCGGGCGACTCTAGGTTGCGCTACATATTTGTCGCTAGTTGGTCCTACTTGCAATGGATGCCACCTAAGCACAGTCGGGTGCTCTACTCTTACTATTTCGAATGCTAGATTTGGCCACCTAGAGCAGTGAGGTGACGCATGGCATCCTCTGATTGGATTTTGAATCTAACTGTACCTCATTCTAACCATCTCGGGGTATCCTGGGCCTTTTCTACTAGTTTGTATGGAAGTGCCACCTGGCATTGTCTAATAGGTCGGGCTCTCCCAGGATCTAACATCTCTGGGAGGTCCAAGAGACTGACACATCTAATAGAATCTACATGGCACTTCTTCATTCAGTCAAGCTCTCTCGGGCTCTCACATCTCTGACAGTCCAGGAGACTGACACCTCTGACAGGATCCACATGGCGCTTCCTCAATCAATTGAGCTCTCCCAGTTTCTGAAATCTATGACAAGTCCGGGAGACTGACGCATCTGACAAGATCCGCATGGCTCTTCCTTGTTCGATCAGGCTCTCCCAGGCTCTGACAAGTCCGGGAGACTGACACATCTGACAAGATCTGCATGGCGCTTGTTCAATCGATCTCTCCCAGGCTCTAACATCTCTGACAGGTCTGAGAGACTGACATATCCGACAGGATCCTCGTGGTGCTTCCTCATTTGGTCGGGATTCACTGCAAGATTTCACGAAAAAGCGACTAAGTCAAAAGAAACCCACATAATCAATTAAAAGCCCACCTATCTACGACCAAAGCTTTATGAAACGCTAAGTAGGACTCCAGGGCACTGATACTCCTAGAAAACCAACATGAGTTCAAATCTGCAAATAACACAATTAACGCAATAAAATTTTCTAAGTGTGAAAACCCTTTGTTCTACAGAACGCAGCAAGAACTAGATTGTGTTTAGACTTAGAAGACTACAGGGATCTTTAATCAGAGACCAACTCGCCATTACAAACATTGTTAAACGCTTGGTAGACCAAGGTGGAACAGAGGTCCGATGATTATCAAAGTCTGAGGTCCACTGGAAAGGGATTGAAACTCCGAGAGCTTTGAGTTGAGCATTTTCAGAGGGCTACCCCACTTCTTCAAAGGAGGGGGGTGTGTTGATCACAACAAATTGCTTTCTTCTTGATCACTTTATTTTGTCGTCATTGCTTTGTCATGCAGCTTTCCATCGAGATCATCTTGTGCTCTTTGTTTACAATTCAGAACAACATGTCCTAGCTTTTTACAATAAAACCATGTGTATTTGTTTTTCCTAGTCACATGTTTATATTTTTTGTAAGAAGTGTTGGGCTTGTTTTATGTAAACATCACTTCTTCTTTTGAGCCTTTGTTTCCTTCATTAAGCAATGTGGATGTGATGTTTGCCAAGATTGGATTCAATTTGCTTAAATTGAACACCATATGGGACATATTCTTGGGCATGCTATTGAGCAATATGGCTTTTGCATCATTTTCTTTGATTTCTTCATTTATTACTGCTAGTTGGTTTATAAGAGAATGGAATTTGCTGATGTGAGATACTATATCTCCACCTTCCAATTTTAGCCCATACACTTTTTGCTTCATTGTTATTTCAACACTATTAGCTTGAGATTCAAATAGTGTGTTTGGTGATTCCGAGATTTCTTTAGAAGACTTTTTGAAGTCCACATGATGTAGATAGGGCTTTGATAAGCCGAGAACAATAATGACCAAATCTTTCTTATCTTTGACCTTCCATTTTTGGAGCTCGTTCACATTTGTTGGTCTTGCCACAGTGCCATCAACAATGTCACCAAGAACTTTTTCTATCAGCAATAACTAGATTTGGACTTGCCATGTATGAAAGTCGCTTCCATCAAATTTATCAATTGAATTAAGTTTCTCCATGTTTCCCCCCCACAATGTTGACTTCGCGGATGTCGGTTTCAAATTGATAATGCATCCTTACGATAGTGACAACTATGACACAAATTGTCTTGACAATTTTAAATTTGGACTCTGATGTCATACAAGTAAAAACAATTAAATACTATACACTAATTGACAAAGACAAAACTATAACACTCGACCTTTTAATTAAAATACCAAAACAAAAATATTAAATAAAAAGTCATTGGGACTCAATTTTAAAACTATAATTTAAAAATTAAAACTATAAAGTTATGAACCTAACAATAACAACTAATAAAAAACTAAAAGGAACAAAAACTTAAAACAAAGCTTATACCTAAAATACTTAATCAAAACCACCTAAGAAACCACGAAATAAACTAAACCTAATACTAGTTACTAAAAAAACCACAGATCTTTTTTTGTAAAACCATGACTGTGAGGCAAAGAAGAGAAGATGGGTGAAGGCGTCGGTGTTGGATAATGAAGGATGGCAACAAAGGAAATTCTGAGCTTGCAAAACAAGGACTGAGGACCGAATAGGAGCTTGGATTTGAGTGGAGGGTTGACAAGGCGAGCTGTTGTGCCTTCAAAACTGGCCAAGGTGCAAGCTTTCAGGCATTAATCGAATGGAGATTCCGGAGCTAAGTTAAATGTGGATGGATGATAGTGATGTTGAGTTGAACACAGACTACAAGATAATCAGGCTCGGGGACAAGTTGATTGCAGGAAGAAGCTAGTTGTAGCGTGCTGAAATCATTTCTTTTCCACTACATAGAAATGATTGTTGGTTGTAGTTTTCATTTGCTTTGGATAAACCAAGAAAGCTTTATGCCAAAGCCCATATAAAATAAGAATGAGATACTTGCATTTTAAATCTAGCTTTTGTGTCAAAATCGAGTTGTTGTGGAACTCGGCGAGTAGGGTTGGAATGCCAAATGCAAAGCCAATGATGCTAGTCGGGTCAAAGAAATGTAAATACAGAGACCACCAATAACAATTCACCCAATCCTTGAACTAGATGATTGTGAATCCAAAAGGAGAGATGAAGTCTATCCCTTATGCAAAACTGCAGATGTATGGCCTGTAGAATATAATTCAAACCTCATACAAAAACAGAACTTTATTCATGAACAAACTATTGATAGCAGGATTGCATGTGGTCTGCACTGCTCTTCTACTATCAGCAAGTAATAATAGTCTATCGAGTAGAAAGACTTTCGCACATGGTCTACATTTGCTCAATCCTATTGCCATCAAGGCCTAATTTGCAGAGAGGTCCATTGAACCTACTCCGATACCAGTGTTGAAAACTGGTTGAGATCACTCTCAAAAAGAATTTGGTCTATCACAATATGCATTTCATTCAAAGGAGCTTATTACATTTTATAGTGTATTATTCCCCTTTGAAGGAGTTTATTATATTTATGGGCTGCAATCCCATAAATATCTTTATCCTATCTCCTAAACATTCTCTCACAGGTCTATCCCCTAATGAGTTGTTTTTCCTCACGTACAACTCATTTTATTCCTCTTACAATTGAATATTTGAGTTGTTATTACAACTCATTATTCACTCAAATACATAAATTTAAAAAGCACGCACTTATGTAGTATACTCACCCATATAAAGCACTAATACCTAACAGTCATCTCACTTTGATATGGAGAATCTAGGTGCTGCAAAAATCATTTTGGGTGTGGAAATTAAAAGGGATAGACCAAGCGTGAAACTATGGTTGAATCAGAGAAAATATGTTAAGATGATATTGCGAAGGTTTAGAATGCAAGAATGTAAACCTGTGAGTACTCCATTCCCTATTGATCTAAAATTATCTGCCGAATAATGTCACACGACCCAAGAAGAAATTGGGGACATGACTCAAATTCCTCACGCAAAAGTTGTTAGAACGCTGATGATGATTTTCAACGACAATCATTATAAATTTATAAGTTATGACAGTTATCAATTGGTTGTTGTATGCACATGATGATGCAATTTCGTACTCTATTTGGATTCAAAATTAATAGAAAACACTTCACAACATTTTACAAACTCATTTGATACATTTTGTAACTATATTTTGTATAAAATCTAAATTCTTTTAGGAAATTTAAGTATTTTTATGTTTTCGAGTTTTGCCTAGTTTTACCTAAGTTTTTGCAGAGTCAAAAAATATTTGCCCTGTCGAGTCCGAATAAGCAAACTATGGTCTATACTAATGCAGTGGGAGTTGTGCGCAGATATATGTCCAACCCAAGAAAGGAACATTGAACTGCCATGCAAAGGATCTTCAAATCTCTATGTGGCACTTCAAAATCCAAATTATGCAATCTACTACCAAGGAACATCTAAGCAAAATAAAATTGTAAACGTGCAGGGTTTTGTTAACGTAGACTAGATTGGAGATCTTGATTGTTGAAGATCTACAAGTGGTTGTGTTTAACCTGTTTGGTGGAGCAATCAATTGGATGAGCAAGAGGCTATAAATAGTTGCAATGTCAACTACAAAAGCTAAGTACATGGCAACAACTCATGCAAGTAATGAAGCTATATGGTTACAAAGGTTATGTTTAAATGTTAGTTTTCTACAAAAAGCAGTGAGGATAGATTGTGACAATGAAAGTGCAATCTGCCTGCCAAAGAACCCCACTTATCGGTTGAAGCATATTTATGTACAATATCATTTTGTTAGAGAAATAGTTGAAGACAAGGTGTTGTTGCAAAAGGTTTGATACATTTAAGAATGTTGCTCATTCATTGACAAAGGCTATGAGTATTGAGAAATTTGCTTGGTGCAAAAGATCAATGGGCATGGCTGCCGTTAGTTGTTGAAAGCATGTAGTTGTGACCCCACATGCAGAGTGTTCAACAAGTGAGTGATTGTTGGATATGTGTTGTATCCTTTGCAAAATTTACACCCCTTATGAATTGTATAACCCAACACATATTAGTGGAGTCTAGGGCATCACCCTAGTTGGGGCATATGGGGGCCCAGTGGCCCTCTCCTGCTCCCCAAAAAAAATTTCCAGAGTTTATGATCCATGGTTTCTAAGACCATGGTTTGTACCCATTGTATTGTAAATATCGCTCGAACAATTTCCTATTGATGTGCCTACGAAGACTCGCACGTGCATTGTAAATCAAAGCTTTGAAATGCGTTATTCTATTGTAAATGGTTAAGTTAACGCACTAAAGAAGGTAGTTGTGCTGATTTTATCATAAGGGTTTTTCCAAGTGAAAATCTTGTGCATCGTGTGTCTATCACATTTTTTCTTTATGTTATAGCTTAAACTTTTGTTAGCATTGCTTCTCTTGTATAAGTTTATAGTTTTATTTCTATTCATGCTTCCTCACTCACTATGTGATTCTTCAAATCTATGATATACATCCACCCTTTGTTTTCAATGGAAATCGGATTTTTTTCTGATTATGTTGCTTTGGTTGTTGTCAACCAACCCCAACCCAACAATGCATCACAGCCCTTCTTTCTCAAGGAGATGACTACAAAATTTAGTATAAAGGGACGGGTGCCAAAGATTACCTTTTGGGCCATAAGAACTACCACAACACTCTTAAACCATGTTGTTTGGCTCCCACCAATTAGAAGGTCGGTGGCAAAACAGTGGGCTTTTTGAGACTCTTCAAAGTCTCCTCTAGAAGAACATTCATGCCAAAACCACCATTGACACTAGTATTTGTCAAAATCCTACCCAAAATTTTCATATGCACCACTGTCGGCCATCAGGCTAGGTTGGCTCGTGTATGCTTCATGCTCGGGCATGTCATGGACGGTAGTAGCAATAGCATTTTTGAGTTCTAGAATGCTTTTCCATAAGGCAGCTACCTTCATCGATACAGTAGTCTAAAAGACTTGTCTTGCAATAGTTTAATCAAACTCACGTTTTCTTGTCAATACTTGTATGTTCATGAAACTGTTGTCATTCTTCACCCATGTCCCTCTCAACTTCTGCCCTTTCAACCAATTTTTCCTTCTCCATAAATGGGTTTGGGTGGTTAGCTTCCTTTGGTTGCACTCTAATGAATGCTATAACCTCATCCTCAATTATGTCAATCATGTTGGCATTTGCTTGCTTTGTACAATTACCACCGTTATGGTCACTAGGCCCACACCATCTACAGAGAACTCCAATGTTGTTTTGATTAAAGGGAATTTTCTTGCAAAATGGCCCCCCCTCATTACATTTCCAACACCGAATGATTTGCCGACCTTTGTTGTCATGATGTATCTAACTACCACTTCCACCCATATTGTTGTGGCATCTATTATTATTTCTTTGGTTTCACGTACCCACCAAGGGATGTGCTAGGAGATGTGCCCTTATTCTTTCGAAGTTTTGTTGGAGTGGTAGGTGGTATCGATGGCTCTCCTTGAGCGAAAAATACTTGGGCACCCTTATTCTTTAAGTTATACATGCAATCCTTGACTGCATGGCCCGTTATTTGACAAATTTTGCAAAACATTTTGCTCGGACAATTAACCTTCCTATGATCTTCCATTTTGTAATTCGTGCACCAAAAGGTCCTTGCCATTCTCCTCAGTGTCCTTTTTCAATTCCTTTGTCATCTAGAGCATGTACCTCCAAATAGCCCAAACAAATCTTGGCTCATTATCAATGGAGTTAGAAGTCATTATCTTCGCTCCTCAAACGCAAGGATGTCTTATTCTTGCTTTCAATATCCATCACGCGATTATATACATCCTGTACGACGAAGGTCGGACCACCTTTATCTTCCTCGGCAATGAGGGTACCAACCCTTCAATGACCCCTCTCTTCTTCAAGCCATCGGCTAGTTCTTTTTCAAGTTTTCCCAGGAGCTCCTTGAGCCTTCTTATTTTAGGTTCATACGTTCTCATGCTTACACTATTGGGTATTATAGATCTCGGCAACAATCTCGTTGTCATCTCCCAAAAGCCTAAACTCCTCAAATGTTTTCATGAGTCTCTCCCATGATACTTTATCAATATGTGGTGCATCTATGAACCAATCAATAGCCACTCCCAAAGTGTGGCTAGAAAGCACTATGTGCCCATTGGTGGTCTAGATTGTAATGCATGACCTGCAATGTCGTATTCGATATTCCAATCCATCACCAGTGAACTTTGGCCACTTCTACTTTTTTGGAGATAGAGTTAATGGGGTAACCATGGCTATGGGTATGAGTTGCTTCTGATGTGGCTCTTCAAAAATAATTATCCTCCTTAAGAAGGTCTATGGTGGACATTCTTCTACTCTCTTTCTCACTATTAGGTTCTCTTTTTGTACCACTCCCTCCCACTTTTCATTTGAGCTGCCCTAGTATAGTCAGCTATGTGTTGTCAATAAGTAGATCCTCAATTCCTCATATGTTTGTCTTGTACACAACACGTTCTTATTTTGTGAAGAAATCATTATTAGACTCTATCTCAGGATAAAAGACTTTGCTCAAAAGGAGGGCCCTTCATTGAATCCTTGTTGGATTCCATGGACTCTTCTATAGGACTTACCAACCATATCTAGTTTGCAAGGTCAGCACTTCCCCTGATAGAGGCAATGGTCTCGCAATCTCCACCCACTATGTGCTTGTGAGTGGTGTCCCATACTTCTCTCAAGGAGTTCCTAGAGGTGGCGGCTTCTCAAAACCTCTATCCTCACTCTTGTTGCGCCAAGAGTTTGGTAGACTGTTGAATTTCTTGGTTGCTCCCCTACCTCGTTGTCTTCTTCTCCCGCCTTTGTTTGGGCTCAACTACTTAGCATCAATCTTCAGATCTTTATTCCTCTTCCTAATGTCTCTCTCATATTGTTGTAAGTTTTTTTGTCATTGTATTTCACGGTCATGTTTAACATAGAGGTTTTGCAAGACAAAAATAAAGACAAGAAAATGCACTGTCTGCAGTTTTGTAAGGAGTCTAGGTAAATGATCAAGCAAACAATCTACATCTTTTGTCACCACCAAGTTGCCTAAGATAGAGTCTATAGGCAATCGAGTCCATTCAGATTGTTCCTTGATGTGCTCACGTATGATTGATCCCACAGATACTTGAAATCCCTTGTAAGGTTGTCCTCTTTGTTGATTAGTTTCAACTGCTTCCTAGATTGGTTGAGCCATTAAGTTTGCATCAAATACATCATGTCGTCATCAATAAGTATTGTTGACCAATTTTCCTTTTTGAACCGACTTTAACTTGACCTGATATTCTTAAAGGTGCAGCTAATTTCACCCTACATTCCCAACAATCTTAGAGGCAAGGCACCAAAATGTTTGTTCTAAAAACTACACTACCAAAGATAAATCAAACATAGAATAGCAGATACATACCACAATGGATATAGAAGAATATGAGAGTAATCACAACTTTATTTCACATGTAGTGATTAGTACAGTTTGTTTAGTACAGGGAGGACTGATACACAACACCCTTCCCCTTACATGTAACATGCTATTTGAATGTCAAGACTCAACTATTGTCAGTAAACACAACTGTCAATAATCGAACATAAGTTCATTACAACACTACCTAATGCCAACAAAAGATTAACATAACACAGTAGGCTACAAAACAATTACCTTAACTTGCTTACACAGATTTGAGCAAGTCTTGGAATCCTATCATTAACTTGTTAAAAAAACCACAACAATAGGTTCATTTCAAAACAATTCTCACATTACATCTTAACTAATCATTGTAGTTTTTCTTTTCATGTGACATTTATAGAGTTGTGATCAATTCTAAGGTTTTTATAATGCTAGCTATAGTCTTGACCAATTCTAATTATAGGTCATAGTCTAAGTAGCCGATACGCATACGGATAGGGATACGGATACAGGGATGAGAATCGGATACGTGGATACGAGGATTTTTTTTTTAGCCCTGGATACGTTTTTGGATACGGAGGTACAAAAATATATATATAATATAAAAAATATAGCCATATACGCAAAATTAACCATATAATATGCATAGAGGAAACATAATAAGTTGAATAACCACAAAACATACTAATAATCCAATGCCAAATATCATATTATTCAATTGTCGAACTTAGATTAGTCTTATTAGTTATTACAAGTACATAGTGCAAATGTTACAATGTATGGACAAAAATAAAGACAAGAAAATGCACTGTCTGCAGTTTGGTGAAGATTACAATGAGATGACCTGGTGTTAAATCAACTTAAGACTATAGCCTGTTCTCTTCTTTGAGCTTATTCACGAGTTGAGCTTTCATATCATACCTGGGCAAATGATCTTTCTGTATGTACCGCACAAAAAGAGTCCTGGAGAACCATATTTTTGGGACATAAAAGATGAGCAAAAAAAAGACATTATTGATTTCAACCTCTCCCTCATCTTGATCATGTTACAAACATTTATTTCCTTTATTTTGGCAAGGCTGAAACACGATCCAATAACTGGAAGACTTGCTGACTTGCTCTGGCAACCTTCATAGCTGTTGTATACAGCCCTAATAAAGAAGATACAGATGAATTGATTGAGGGTCACGTTTTGAAAACACAGCCAGCCATTGAAACTGCAGATAGGTTTTCATACTCTTTTTTGTTTTTAATTGTTTTTTGAAGTTCGTGTTTGACTTTTTATTAGGTGAAATTGAAAAAAAAAAAAAACTACTGGATATGCAGGGGATACGGTCACAATACATCCTGCCCCCTGTGGATACGTCCCAAAACGTATCCGCAGAGGGCAGGACGTATCCTGCCCGTATCCCCTGGGTATCGAACCCGTATCCGTATCGTATCCGGGACCCTATACAGCAGTATCCGGTAACATAGGTCATAGTATTTTATCAACTTAAGACATCCACAGATTAACTAAGTCTAATAATAGCAAGTTAAGTAAACCTAGTAATCAGGCTAATAATTTGGCCTTTATTTAGCCCATCTAATTAATTGGTTAGTCTTGACAACTAAAAAATTTCTATTAAGATATTGTATAACCAATTGTTTCAACATACAGCCCATTTATTGTTTTAAAATAGGAAAATTAATTGTTTAAACGAGACAAATTAATTATATAAACTATTTTCTAAGCATATGATAGCTAACGAATACTCAGTACACTTCTTAACCTTAGGCCTCTGCTTGACTTTTTTTAATTAAAAGAGGCTCTTATCGTCCTAACCAACTAGAGTCTTAAATAATAATAATAAATTATTATATTATTTAAACACTCTTTTCAATGTATAGCTCGTTTATAATTTTAATCTATGTAAATTAGTTAAACCACTCTTTTCAATGTATAGCTCATATATTATTTTAATCTAAGCAAATTAGTTAAATAAATAATGCATTGAATTTTGTCCAATTGTCAGTTAGTGGCATCTTTGAACTTCAATGGAGTTATCATTAAAAGGAAGCTTAATCCGCAATCCATACTCACTTCCTCTTCCTGATGATGGATCAGGGAGTGTGATTCAAAATGTCAATCAAAAACCTGCACATGGTTTTTTCAAGAAGCTCTTTTATTACATGATTATTGTCATGTTTTTAATAGTTTCACTATACTCTTAAATTTCTCTATTTATCTTGATCCTACCCGCTTCTTAAAGGCTTCTAAGGTGTCATTTTGAGTGGTGAATCTATTGTCTAAAATGATTTTATGCTTTGACCAAGTTTTTTTTGGTCCTTTATTCATTTCCGCTTTCTCAAAATGCCATGGTACTGTTCTAATGTTGATTCTTTGAGGTGTAAAACTTAAGTGCAAATTTCAACTTCTTCAAGAATCCCACGTAATTGAAAGAAATTTTCTATTGACCTGACCCATGCTTGACATGTCTCATTATCTTTCAAGGTAGAAGTATGTTAGGTTTCCCTTTCAGTCTTTTAACCAGATGAGGAGTTTTAAGAGGGTCTCTACTGCTTAATTTGTATACCGTTACGTAATTTTATAGCTCCCTTAATCTTCATTCCATGCACTCCAATGGATCATGGAGTTGTATTTGTATGACCTCCTCTTGCATGTTCATTCTGCCATGGTATCCAAAATGCTTTAAACATCTGATTGTCTTTGTAATGCTTGAAATATTGTTGTGGAGTTGCCTTTCCAGTTACAGTTATTTAACTTATTTTTGTTGGCTATGTGGTGTGTAGGTGGGGAAAAACTAAACCTATTCTAATACTGCTGTTATGGATCATCCCATCCGATATCTCTATACAATAACAACATACAAAGCCACAAGCTTCACACAAGTAAATAACCAAAACACGGTGGATTTTGAATGAGTGCAAACCATCATAAACCCATGTCCTAAGGATAGGCAACCCTTGACCCTCATCGCCGCAAAGCACTACTAAATTTGGATTCCAACCAACTTCATCTCCATCACCCAACCTTTCTCATCATTATATCAAGCATAAATCAAATATAGTCTCACAAAATAAAATCTATTGTTTGTCATTCTAGTAAATTCAGAAGTGAAATTTATTATTTTCATTCTAGTGGATTCAATATTGATTTCAATCTCCCCCCAACAAAGGAATAGGTAGCAGAATCAAAAGCAGGTTAAGCGACAGTTTAATAGGGGGACATTTCCTCGAAGTTATATAATATAGGCATTCTATATATCACACAAAAGCTCTTGGAACATACTTTTTGATTGTGTAATCCAAATTTCATGATTTTAACATCTAGTTTCATTTTTACCATATTTTTTTCATGAAGCATTAGATGTGCAATAATTGTCGCAAGGCAGCCCATAGAGTATTTTTTTAATAAACATGGGCTTGTTATATATCGTAAAAAAGCTCATGCAATGTACATTGCAATAGTGTTTAGTTCATCTAATGAAATCAAAGTTATTTTTACTAATAAAGGGGTATAACCAAGATAAAAAAATTATTCAAAAGATAAGTGGGCTCTATCCCTGCATAGTATAACAAAGATGAATCTTAATGGACCAACGAGCAGAACCCCAGTCCAGTTGTAGCTTGAGGAAACCTACATAGAGAACAGAGTGACATCATTGCATGCTGCACCCAAGATTTACAAATTACCACCTATAATGAAGTTGAGGCTAAGGCAATGATGTTATGCCTTAAATTTGGCACCCTTGACTTTAATGATTCAAGCAAGGAAAGGCCTAAATCTTTGCAATAATCGGAAGCCCAATGAACTACTAGAGGAGGCCCAAATTTGAACCTCAAAATTTTGCCGTCTCCCAAGGGGAAGGAACAAATGTACCAAATCACCTAGCAAATTATGCAGTAAATGTCCACATGAAAACAAAAGGGGACATAAAGCCACTGTAATGATCCCAAATATTGAAGAAATTGAAGGCTTAAACAGTAACGAATTTGTATGGTTTGAGAGGCAAGCCCTTTCCACATTTTTGGAATAATCTTGCTCAATCGAATGCCAGCTGGGGAAGGGCGTTTCTGGACTGTCGTTAAGTTATCCTGTTTGGCCCTTTCAGTTCAATTCCGTATTACCTTTGTTGCTTGTGGTTCTGCAAATAATGAGGGAATATTCAAAACGCTAGGTGTGACCCAAGAAAGTTTATAGTGCAGCCATAGGGATTGTAATTTTTATGGACATAATTAAAAGATAAAATTATTTTTTGTGTTCCTTCTTCATGTTTGGGAAAGCCAGGGCTCATAAAAAAGATAGAAAAGGTGAAGGGTATATTTTCTCTGGATTACTCTCTGGTATTATTGGTGTGGTTGGGCAGCACTGTTGCTTGGTTCAAAATCATGTTTCCAATTTTATCCTTTGTAAATATTGGCAGAGGACATTGATTGCCCAATTTGAGAATAATTGTAAACTTCAGTTGGCTTTTAACTGTCCTGGTCCATCCCATCCTTGGGATATTAAACTCACATATTGCTTGCTGGGTGAAGTTTAAACAGGCAGAAGAAATGCCTGCGGGCTGATGGAAACTTCCGGCAATGTCAGTGATAAAAATTTGCAAAGGAGCAGCTACGGAAGCAGAATTCTGTAGCCTTTGAGAAACGCTGCAAACTTGCAGCTGAGGTAATAAGAAGAGTTGCAAGACAAAACAGAGAACCAAGCCCAACAGGTTATTATTGACCTAACTGCAGAAGCTTTGAAGGAAGACTTCCATTCTACCATACTGAATAAAACTAGGAATCCTAGTGTGAGTAACCCACTCAATGAGATGCTGTAGATGGGATAGGCATTGGATAAGGCTGGAGAGACAGAAATTGATGTAGTTGTCAGCAGCTCAATACCTGACACAAAGCAGACCTCAGGGATGATGAGAGAGAAATAAACTGTTCTGATGAAGATCATCTTAATGACAGCAGGAAAGCTATGAGGCATATGTATGAGGTGCAGGATCAGCCAGTTCTGTTCTTTGGTATGGTGTTTCCAGTCCAGCTGCAGAGATCTCCTTCAGCACAATGGCAAGTGAAAGGATCACTCAGGTGCTACTCCTTAAAGCACCAGATCTTAATGGGCTCTAAAAATACTATGCCTTTCTATACTTGAATGAATGAAGCCTCCCCATAATGGTTGCTTCCAGGTGGCGTTATGTTTTCACTGATTTAGTTAATGACTATGAAGACTTGCCTTAGTATTGGTTTCTGGCATAATGATAGTAAAAGACTTTTTTTGCACAAAACATATCGATTGTGGAAAATATACTATGTTCCATGGACTGAATATTTAAACATGTAGCTGCCTACCTACAGTATTGACAACTTATATTCGGCTATTAAATAAAAACTACTATGAAGAAATTTTGGTAAAGCTCTGTTCTTTATGACGTAAATGACTCAATTGTTTTATTTCAAGATGTTAGCTTCATTGGCAGTCTCCTGGTAATTAGGAGCTGCATCCAGGACTTATTTTACAGATCTATAGTGTTGTAGTTAGTTTGGAAGCGACCTGACAGATAAGAACTGTCTGTAGAATGTCAATTAGGGTGGTAGGCTACTGTCAATTTGTTAGCCAGAATTGAAGGGTTAAGACTTGGTCTGGAACTTACATAAGCTATCAGATTTTTCATTATGTTTTCAAATTGGGACCCCGAGAATGCCTGAAATAGTTTCAGCATGTGATCAAGGTTCTTGGGCCATAATGACAATTGGCAAACCTTGCATGAATTTCTAAGGTCAATAGTGAACATTTAAAAGAGGACAAGTGAATTTCTTATATCAATATGTATTTTATGTGACTTGATACGGAGGTACCCGAATGAAAAGGGATGAGGCTAGGCTCGAGTCCCAAGTAAATTTGACGGAATGGATACCCCTCAGTCCTAGGCATTAAGCCAAAGAATGCTGATTATTCATGCACCCGATACCTACAGATTGCTAAAATAATCGGGATATCTATCCTTCCAACTAAAAATAAAAATAAAAAATTGTATGTCAACCCAGTTTAAGTCAACTATCATAAAATGCATAAGTAGTTAATGTAGGTACTAAAATAAGCGTAAGCGTCATTTATGTTTGCACTAGAGCTTAGTTGGATATTTTGTGCTAATTTCGTATGCAATGAATAAAATGGTTAAGCTATGTGTTATGTTATGTCATGGGCATACTTTTAGTTTTTGGTTAGTCACAGCTGGTCCCAATTGGGTAGTTGGCAGAACACGCCTCTTGGGCAAACATTGGTGCTTATAGTGCAGACCATAAATTGATCAGTAGTCTTCTTGCTGTCCATGATTGAAGCACATTGCATGTTATGTGAATAAAGCAAAGTGTTTCATTTAATTCAATGCGTTGTTTCTTGCATAGTAGCAAAAATCGTTTGGGGAAAAAAAAAAAAAATTCAAAAGTGTAAGTGTTTTTCAAAAAATCATGATTAATCGGGAAAAAATCGGAAAAAAGTCGGAAAAACATAAAACCGTCGAAAAATTGTGAAAAAAAGAGAAAAAATTGTTGTTCTTTTTTAATTTAAAGGCATAGAGATACATATTAGGCATTTCAATTGCATAGAGAATAGATACAGATTATGAGAAGAAGTTAAATGAAACTGTACACCATCAAAATCAGCCAACAAGTCAAAGTCAACTTCATCATAAATAAGGTCATCATTATTTTTGAGCCATTCAGATTTTGGATTGATTTTGTAAAATTCAATTGGCTGATTTTTATCGACAGTACCTAACATTATCAAATAGAATGCATATGTTAGTGACTTGGAGAATAATACTTTAGAAGAATATAAATCAGCTTTCCATATGAATTGCGAATTAGAAATGCAACATTTCTTAACCTTAAGCTTTCTTCATCTTCAAGTAAAGATTGTGGTGTACAAATACCAAATCATTCATCCGTTCTTGAGTGCGTCGATTAGGTTTTTTGGAATATATGTGTGCTAACACACTCCAATTATGCTTGCAAGCGAGTGAACTACATGGCTGGTTCAAAATGTGCATTGCCATCCATCGAAGGTGTTTGGTTTATTTACCAAAGGAATCTCATCATTATACTGCAAAAATAGATTTTGTCAACATTGTAACATGCACAATTCAATCAAAATTTAATATTTTCACCGTACGTATGTAAAAAAATTGTCTCCTTGGTTTAAAGGTCTTCCTTCTTGTAATGGTTGTTTTACTAGAGAAGAAACCCCTTGCCTGCTTGTACATCGGAAACTCTCCCATAGTTGTCTCAAAAGATCCCTAGGAAACATTCTCACCATGCACTTAAATAGGCCCTCTGTGACCTTTGCATCATCTCAAAATTAGCCGCTAAAAAACAAAGTTGGACTTAAGAAATATTCAATTGCATGGAGGGGAGAATGCATCTATTGATCCCATCTTTTATCAACTATCTCCCATAATGGCATGTACTTAACCCTGTTATTTTCCAATCTGCTCCTAATAGTGCCTTTGGCCCTATCAATTGCCTAATATAAATAACCCATGGGGGTTTATCCTTATAGATGAGTCTCGAAATTTGAACTAGAGGCTCAGAGAACAACATAATTTTATCTATCTCTTCCTAAAAAGATAGTGATAAAACATAGTTGGCCACCATTTTACCCTCCATATATTTCACAAAGGAAGATTCCATCCACTCAGTTGAAATAAACATTCATATTAAATTCATTTTTTGTTGAAAAAGAATTTGCAACACAAGGAAGTGGGTTGTAAACCTTGTCACCCCCCGCTGAAGAAGTTTCTTACCATCTATGAATGTATGCGTTATATCAAGCACTCATCTGTAGGCATTTTTGCAAAACATCTTTCACCCATAGAATTTTGCCTATGTCATCCAAGGTCAAATTAAGACAACGTGCCACATATGGTATTCAAAACATAGTTCCATATTTGTCCATATGAAACCTCCCAGCAGCCATGCAAACAACATGATTTGTAATGAATTGGACCACATTTTGTGGCCCCACCTCAATCACAATCTCATAATATAAATGAAAGAATGTCTTGCCCAATTTTATAATCTCAAATTCATCAACACTCTTAATAAAAATTGTGCCAATGTCACATGACGCAAGGAAGTTAACGAGTGTGTGGTTTCATCTATCCATTCATCTGACATTATAATGCATCATGATTTTTTTCATTCTTTATGACGTTTTGCAAGAACATCACTCACATCTTGTACAACATTCTTCAACATATTAGTATGCAAAGCCTCGTATGATGGGGCAGTGGACCCAAAACTTGCAACTTAATTGCATTCACCATACGCTAGAGTTGTACGAAAATTTGGAGATTGACTTATTTGCCTACTCGTGAACAATATTTTTCCAACCTATACTCTCTAGTGTGGTTTGCACTCCATGTGTAGTGCGAGAGCTAAAGAAGGCATGAATGTTTCCCATACTTACATCTGGCCCACAAGATACTAATCCAAGATTATTAAGGAGTTATAATGACAAATATTTCCACCATATTTCACAACTAAAAATATTAAATGTGTTCAAATGAATGTTAAATATAACATCTACCACAAATGAGGGTTACGTTTACTGGTTAGGGTTAGGTTTAGTTTTTTTTAAGTTTTGGGTGTATTTAAGTTTTTTAAAATTTAAACAACATTTCAAATTCCCCGCCCATCATACGAGGCTTTGCGGATTGATTTGCTGAAAAAAGTGCCAAAAAACCGAGTTGAAAAAAACATTTTGGGCCAAGTATAAGAATTAATCGTAATTGATCGCATTTAAATCGCACATTCTGCTACTATGGTTCTTTGTATATTTTTGCTCTCTATTTTCTCATACTACCATGCTTGTTTTATATTTGCATATCATATTAATGTACTAAATTTTTGTAATAGTCATAGTGCGTTATGGAAAAGATTGAAAAGAAAAGCCACATAAAGCTTCGAAAGTGAATTTAAACCCTTTCCTCCTCAATGTTTTTCATTCCCAAAGCATTACTCTTTCTTTGTGTCTATATAAGAACTTTTTTTTTTTAAGTTCTCGGCTAAAGCAATTTTCCAAGACATTTTCAGTGAACAGGGGAGATACCTTGCCTAAGAAGGAAGAATGTGTCTACACTACAGGGAGAATACTAACAAACAAAACGGCATAAATATTCAATATTATGTAGAGTACACATGATATAATTTAACAAAGAAACAAAAGCCAACAATGATGACAAGCAGGCCTTGGTAGAGAAGCAATTATAAAACTTGATTTCTTTTTAAATCTGATCAACAGATTATATAAGAAGACACATAAGGTGGACTTGCTGATGACATCCAAACTTGAAAATGTAAAATATAACGGTAAAATGCTACAATGTTTGAATTTACGTAGTTGGAAGTAAGGAATGTTAAAGATAATTACAATTATATTATTGGAACTACGATTTTGAATATGAAGAAAATGTTAAGGCATTACATGGGAGGCCAAAGGAATGAAGGTTATTACATGTGATCAAAATATTTGTATATTAGATTGATGAACTTGCACTACAGAAATATCTTTTGGAGCAGATGCCAATAAAGATCTTATTATTTTATTTTTTCTTTCAGAAGATATTAACATTTATCAGTCATGCAAAAGATTGAAATGTAGAATGCATCATGATTGTTAGTATCACTTACCAATATATCAAGTGGATTCCTTATAAGGATGAAATGCTTTCCTTTCTTCATCAAGTCCTTTGGCAAAGAAGGCAACCTTTGTTTGGCAATGTGCTGCAAAATCATCAGGATAGTCAAAAGAGATAAGTTACAAGTCACTACATTTGAAAACTGTTAAATGCTAAAAACCTAGTGTTCAAAGGAAACCATATTTGATTTCATTCTTCTCCCGATTAAAATAAAAGTAAATAGAATCACCAAGATAAAAAGATAGAAAGGCTACAATTTCTTACAGACCTAACAAAAAAATATTTGTATAATGTGGCATACCATAATGACCTATATTTCATCTTTTATAAAAATTTCCAAAGTGCTTACTGCTTTGTTGTACGAACTTTATTAAACGATTTGTCTTATGTATTCTTGTTGTTAGCTGTAATGTAATCAAACATTACGAACGCCATTGTGATTATGAACTTGGTTGTAGTTGTCGTCAACTGTTGTGTCCAGGCAATGAACTATGAACATGATAAATAGTTTCCCTTGGTTAAAATTATTTTTGTTATCATGATGCTGATCATCATACCTCCCATATCACAACCTGTACCTTCCGTGCTTTTGACTAACAAAAAGCGTCATTCCATCTCTTATATCTCGTGTTCCCTTGCTCAAGCTTACAGTGTATCATGATCACAATCCCTTCATGCACCATGGTTGCAACTTGCAAGCATTACTATTTCTTCACTTAATTTGTACCCAAGAACATCTAGGTACAACATACCACATAACAGGCATAACAACCCAATTATTTACCTTAGAAAACCAACTGAACAACTGTTTCGGCATGGCACTGATGTCTTTCCGGAACTAACAATATTGTGAAGATAACAATGGATAAATAAAGGAAACAACACAAAATATGCCTTGGACTTTATATGCCTTGTTAATTAATATAAACAACACATTTAAAACAATACAAATTAAGACGAACGACAACGTTGAATATACGAAATCAAAAAGTTTCAACTAAGCCTCCTAGTTCATCCAATAGACGACTGCAGTGTATGACAAAAGCCACAATCTTGGTAAGTAGCAGTGGGAATATAGAAAACTTGAGTTAGGCAGTGTGGATTCAGATCTTTCTAGACATACTACAATTTTTCTTGGTTATTTTAACATGAGAACTCCTCTCCCAGCCATGTAACACCTACTCTATCTTCCACAAGATATGACATTCGGTTGAAATTAAGGTACAAGTCAATGTAAGCCCCTTTACAACTACTACTACACATTGTCATAGCGGAAAGGAGAAGGAGATCATACAACATTTGCAAATAAGATTCAATCATATGAATCTCCCTTTTGAAGTCCATGCATTAATAACAAGGAAGACTAGTTGGTGGAAATATTTTATCACCTATTGGCTTGCATATAGGTCACCATAATATTTCAAGGAGCATAAACTATAACTACCATCAAAATTAAATAGAACACGATGTGGTAAGCACAAAATCCACTAAAAGGGATGTAAATTATGTATTTCTACTAGGTTTTCACTAATGCTAGATGTCGATGAACAATTTCTTCAGGCCTTGTTTCAAAACATTTAAATATAAGATTGTTTTTTCCCTAAAAAATGAGGAATCCCTTAGGCATTTTAAAAAGAAAGATAATATATTTGCATCCTCAAATGATCAAAATAATCCAATGGGGCTCAAATGTGTAATCAACATGATAGCAATAAAAGGTGTGGCTAAAGCATCTCACACTTCCAAAAGCAACAAAACAGGGCTTGCCAAGGATATATAAATCCCCTAATGGAATTAAAACCCACAGAATTTATGCATCAGCAATTCGTAACAAGAACATACAATAAAGAGAGAAGACTTATTCTTATTAAACAGAAACCATTGGGTGCACAAGAATAAAGATAACCCTAATATTCATCCGCATTGGAGGTGGAATCTGCAGTACTATCAATCATTGTGCAGCAACCAATAATGAGCCAGACAACATCATCTAAAGGGTAGTCAAGGTTGAAAGGAAATGACAAAGCTATCCCCATGTGCATCAAAAGAATCCTTGGAAGAAATACTGAGGTCGTTCCCCTATCATCCAAGTTTAAAATACTCCTAGAGGAAGTGAAGAAGCTACCGATACATTTTACAAGTTATGGACTGAATGGAGGGATGAGTAGCAATCATACAATGTCATCCACCGAAGTGTGTTGATCTCAAAACAGCCTTCATGCTAGAACGTTGTATGTTTGGTCTTGAACTTTCTGCACCAATGTCTGCAGTGCTTACAAGGCACTTGACAGTCCAACTAACTCAAATGGGCAAAAACAACAATGAACTCAATCTAGTAGGACTGTGTTTAACAACTGAAGGTCGCTATCTCTCTAAGAAACAGAGTTAAACATCTCTAGTCTGATTATTCAAAAAATAGATGAAGACATCCTGGAATCTGTACAAAGACATTCTTCCCCCCATTTCTCAGATTGAACCCCTAAGACTTTCTTAAGAGAGCGTAGTCTACAAATCCTGTCCTGCCAAGGATATAATGGTCTGTTTCAACTTGAAATACCACACTTTTATTTGGCCAAGTGGAATCTAAGACCATGTGAGCAATGCCATTGCAGATATTCTGGATGAATAATTAAGCCATCTGAGATCTGTAAGAAGTTACATGCGTAAAAGTCAACTAGGGGCTGAAAGGCTGAGGATAAAACCAAGTCTTGTCAATGAACTGCCTTAAACAACGTCCTTGATTACATTATTTATTTCAACTTCCATTCGGAAATGTTGAGGACGATCATCTAGGAATTATTAATAGAGAGGGAGCGTGTCAATGGAAATGTTTTTTCTATAAAAGCAATGGGGCCTTAAGGTACCAACATGATCTATGCCCATCAAACCCAAAGTAAAGTGACAAGCATGCTCTTCGGAGGAACAAAGAGGCAAGCCAGGACACCTCTTAGGTTCAAAAGTAAAATCATCTGGAATTCGAAGCCTTTGAAGGTAGGAGATTAGCCCAAAGAAATACTCAAGACATAGAGGGTGGGCTCCAAACTTAGCTTGGACAATATACTAGGGAACAGTCAAGTGCAATGACTAAGACAGTAAAGCATGATATCCTGCACTCTTTTCACATAGACCCAGACTGGTTGGCCAAGACTAAGACCCAAACCTCTCAGTCTTAGAGAGCTGTGGATTAAATGATGGTGTCAAGAAGTCTCATCTTGGATGGAATGCCATAGAAACACAGATGGAAACATTAACACTCAAGCATTGTCAGTGCCCTTTATGGAGACAATGTTGGGACATAGGTCGCAAATTAAAAAGCTCCACAAACTACATTGCTGGTTTGCCCTATTCTGCAGGCTCGGCAACGAGCACGAAATGCAAACCCCAACACTAAGGGTTCATCCTTAGGCACCTGGGTTGCCTCAGGTTCTTCTGCTGAAGAACCCGAGCGAACCCGGGTGCCCGAGACAAACCCTAGGCATTTGGGAGCAGAATCTGCAGGGTTTTACAACCAAAAATGGTCAATGTCAAGATTTTTTAAAATTTTTATCATTTTTTCACATTTATATTAGACGTCGCATATAAATACTTCGTAACTCTGTAGCCGTAATCAAACATCCCCACAACCTGGAACAGCTCGTTAAAGTGGTACTCACATCTGCCCGAGTATATAGAGAAGGGGTCAAAGTCGAAACCGTCATAACAGGCCTGGGCAAATTCATCGTAGTAGATGATCTCCCTACGAAGGATGTCGTCTAGCAGATTTAACAACCCTTCCCAGTCGTTGGCCCCTTGGATTTATCTCCATGAGTCTGCAAGCTTTTTCTTGGGCTTCTTTGACCCCATTATGTCCACACTGATGCTGCTCAAAATGTCCGAAAGATAGTTGTTGTGCTGCAGAAGGGCCTCACCTGAATTTTTCCATTGGATTTCTTACCCCATTGGCGATCAGATTTAGGTGCCCTCATTTTGATTTTGATCTCAATTGAACCCAGCTTGGAAGACAAAAGGAGAAGAGAGGGAGAGGGAGAGGAGAGAGGCAATCATATTCATGTCTTCCTCGCAAGAATTAAATCCAGCTGGGCGCACCAATTTGCAAGATGGCTCTACACATCCTTCTAGCTTTAAGAAAAAAATTAATGACGCCACCACCACGGTCAATGATAGGATAACTATTGATATTTGTGTTTAATGCTTATCATGACATTTGGCATTCGGTTAATATTTTGTGATTATTTTCATATTTTGTTTTTAATATCAATATGCATACTATGTGGTTAATGACATTGTCACTAAGTTCCTATGTATTAGGCTAGATTTTCTATATTTTTTAATTTTGTACGAACGTACCCAAGAAAGAAAAATAATCGTTGTACCGCCAAACCCGGTTCTTCGAACCTGAACCAGAACCAAAAACGAACCGGTAACTTAGCCCACAAATAGTACTCCCAAATAGGTGTTAGGAAATGATAGTCAAGAAGAACAAAAATACTTAGACAGAGTCTTTCTAGTAGTATCAAAAGCCAAAACCTTTGTCTTACTAAGGTTTACTAACTACCGAAGATCAAAAAAAAATCAGGTAATTTAGCTACCTCTAAAGCCACTTCGAAGAGAAGCCTCAAAGAATAACAATGAAGAAATCAAATGATAACCTGATAAATGACCTAACCATCTTCAACCTAGGGAACTACTCCAACTAAGAAATATAAACTCCAAAAAGCATGAGATAGAGCAAGCACCCCAATGCTCGAAACATAATGGTGCTACTGATACATTGAGCTAGACAGAACCAACCCATAACAGTTGCAGAAAGGCTCATAATAACTGCCACTAGATGCTAAAAAGTCCAGTCACACACAGCCATTCGAAAGAAATAAAGTGATTAGAAATTCAGACAGATGATTTACTAAAATCAACAAAATAGTAGTAGACCTTTTACAAATTTTGTTTGGCTTCCTCAATGATCGCTGGGAGTGTCAAAATATTATCCTCAGTCTAATAATCTTCTGAAATTTAGCTTGGCATTTAAGCCTGAGCTTCCTCCTCTCGAGTAAGTAGGAAGGGTACGTGTCAATAGCCATTGCATAAATCTAAGGGAATATGTACCTGATCATAATGATACAATAATTATTTCAGATCTACAATATCGTCTGATTTATGAATAGGATGTAAAATATGTTTGGACTATGTCACAAGGAAACCTATGCAAACAACTTTCTTGGAAGAATCTGTAATTGAACCTGCCAAAACAATCACTCCCTGCTTGGAGAACTCAAACTGCAGTCCTTTTCCCACAACTCTTTACTAGTACTCAACATAAAAGTGGTTGTATTAAAAGGTAACAGAAAATGGGCAGGGAAGAAACCTACATAAAATATTGATCATCATTATAAAGGTTTGATGCATGTAAAGTACAGGTATGAGATTTAATGAGAACGTGTGGAGTTTGTCTCTGAAGAAGGACCTGCAAAAAATCCTAGGAGAGTTGAAGGGTAAATAAAAGCTCCTTCCTCCTAGACTTAACAAACTCATGTTCCTTGCATCTAAGGAGGCAACCGTATCTCCTCCAAGTTAGCCAGCAGCCTGGTACAGAACCCTTTTGTGGGAACTTGGGTTGCTTATCCATAACTTTGCATTCATCATCCTATCATTTGTATTCATGAGATAGAAGCCAGAAGAACAAATGAACTTATGATAGAGGATGGTATGTGGAAAAAAATCTTGAGTTGCCTCCAAACGAGTGGGCACTAAATAGTTGGATTTCTTAACAGCATTTATGAGAGAGGAGAACTCAAGTAAAAGCTAAGAGAGTTGGCCTTTATAGTCAAATTCAAAATGAGATGTGAGGAGAAGAGCTAGGAGGGTGGGAGGAAGTAAGGCGGGAAGCAAAAAGCATTAAGGCCAAATAAGCATGATCCACGAGAGGAAACCGATCAGACAGCTCAAAGTTTTGAATGTGTGGGACCAGGAACATACCAACCAAAGCACAATCTACCACATTAGTCCTGCGCATTGTGAGGGAAATATTTGTATTTATAAAAAAACACGAAAGAAGACTTGCCCAGTGTAATCAGATGCCTCCCCTAAGTCACACTGGGGACTGCTGTGTAAACAACACACCAGTTCAGGCAAAGATCTTTGATATCTTGAAGAGGCAAAGTTCATCTTTAGCGATATTTTGAATCGGTACCTTCTGCAATCCAGTGCGGACCAATGGGTTCTATATATAAAGAGCTTAGCCTATACAATAAATAATGTAGCCGAATTTTCAGCCTGAATTCCAGGAATTATAATGTGTATCATTAGGAAATACTTTTTGAATAATAGAGGGAATCCTTTATTGGCTGTTAAATTGATTGTCAAATAATTATTATTATTAAACGACACGGTATTTGATTAAGAAAAGCCTAAATTTTCGAGGTAGGTTATCTAACACAATAATATGTCATGCTAAAAGAAACTAGCAGGTTGGCAAATAAGATGATATTTGAGGGAGTGAGTCTGAAAGCACTGGAAATCAGCACTACATCAATATGGCCTAAAGATAATGCAATCCTTCAGTTGTGTGAAACTTTGGAGATTGATCAATGGCTGTCCTTAGACAACAATGTCCATATGTAATTGAGGAGGTTCTGAAAATATATAATGAACAATTCATTGGGGGAAGAGCCCATTTCACCTTTAAGGATAGACTTTCACTTTCAGGTGGTCAAACTATGAAGTCCAATCGAAGGAACTAAACAAAGGATCCTGCGTAATATGAAATCTGTGGATTGTGGGAGGTGTGGATTACAAAATGGAGGCTGAAAGTGAAGAAGGGGGTAAGTATTTCCCTCTCCATGCAGGAAGGGTTAGGGAGGATTTAACAAGAACATATTCCAAAAGAAATGTTTTAGTTGGCAAAACAAATGAGAACAGCGATAAAATAAATCCTCTCATGAGTGGAAAACACTATAGAAAAGGTTTATGAGGCCATTCTGGATCTAATCAGGAACACATTAGCTAATGGGGAGAACATGTGTGAGACTCTGAAAACCCAGTACCTGATGCAGGATGCACTGAAGGAGGGACATGTGCAAAGGGATATGTAGATGAATAGGAACGAGGAAAGAATGGACAGGCTGAACATGAACATCGAGGAGCTGGTAGATTTTTATCCTCTTGACAGAGAAAATACCTCTAGCGAAAAAAATACAGCTAAGCCATTTAGAGGAGTCTTCCATAATTTTTCATGTTTCCAGTGTCTCTTCAAGTAATATTGGCTCTACTTATACAGTCAATGCATATATAGGAATATATTGTACAGTGCAAAAGTGCAAACTCTGCTAAAGTTTTGAAAATCAAGAAAACTGGCATTTTGGTGGCGGCTCTCAGGTTGTTACAATATAATATATGATGTATAAAACACTGACCAAAAAAAGGCAACATATGTAACTTTTCTTGCAACATACAGTAGCAAAAACCACTGAACAAGAAAAACAAACCTTGCAATAACGATACTTCTTTTTCCCAGGCCCAAAAATGACATCATTAACCACCTTGTTGCCATCCACTTCCTGAAAAGGAAAATCAATTCATACCCACAAAATATAAATAATTATAATCAAACAAATCACCCAAAAAATAAACACAAATAAGTAGCTTCCTCTATTATATTGAATAGATTAGAGACATGCATATGCATCACCAAATGCATCATTCCAATATCTTGTTGACCTCATATGGTAGTGACTAGTAAAAACAAAAAAAGAGAAATCATTTGAAAATTCCAGATGTTTGGGACCAAGGAAACTGTTAAGGGATGTATTTATTTTTACAAGCATATCTTGGCAAATCTGTCCACTGCAAAAACCAAGGCATGTGTTTTTTTCAAACTGGACACCAGTCAAAGGGGTTGTGATGTGATGGTAATGGGGTACAGTCATAACAGTGTGACTCAGACTAAAATCTCCCGGTGGCAATAAGGAGGCCCATAACTCTAGTGGGCATGCTGCAAGGTTGTAATGTAACGATATAGGGTACAAGGGTGGTCCATGTTTACAAAGCTTTAGAATGTGGACCAAGCTTAAGCACATGCCCAAGCAAAAACCAAAAAAGAACTTTACACCCATAAAAACAATCCTATAAACAAATCGGTGTGCTCAGATAGGTCCACCGTCCTACAGACCAATTTGACCTACAGGACATTAAAACTTTTCCCATCAAAATTATAGGATACAGTGTTCACCCATAGAAATAATTTTCCAAACAAATAAATGCAATCGACTAGGTCTTACAGAACAATTCAGCATAAAGGATGTCAACTAATATTTGAGGAAAAACATAAATTTATTAATGATACCTATTAAGTTTGGCTAGTCTAATAATAAAAACATGGAAAATTCCTTTTCTTTTATGGAAACTGAAAAGTATATTTTTTTTTTTTAACCGTAAAGAAAAATAGCCAGTTGCAAGAAAATTGCCTATGAAAAATACCCTGTATGGGACTTACCGTTTTGGCAAGCAGTTCCTCCCTGTATGGCCTCTGCACTCCAATCTCCGCAAGAAAGTGAGCATAAAGGGGTTCATCAATTACTTCAGTATCATCCCTCTGCAAATTGAAATATACCCCCGATTGTTAAAATCACCCCCTAGGAAAACCAAAAACCATCAGAACTTAGCATCATCTAAATTCTTGAATTCAACTAAATTACTAACTATAACCTTGTTAATAAAATCAGCCCCCCAATAAATCAAAATGCATTGGAGCCCAGCAATCCATTGGAACTCAATAATTATCTAGGTTCTTGAATTCAACAAAAGAAAAGTCTACACACAAATTCAAAATGATAATCAGTGTCAATAAAACCGTTTCAAAAACCATGTTTTAGGAACCAAATCATAAGACTACCTACAATCAGGTCCTACTTCCTAGCCAAGATTCCTATACAAAATTTTCTATCACAAAATGAATTCAGCTAAATTGCTAAATATGCCCCTGATTAATAATATCAGCCCCAAGTGAACTCAAAGTCTGATTGGGCTTTAGGATTATTTGAGTTCTTGAATTCTACTAAATTAATAACCATACCCCTGTTTACTAAAATCAGACTCCAGTAAATCCATAAATCCATTAGAACTCTGCATTATCTAAGTTCTTCAATTCAACTAAACTACTGACTATACCCCCTATTACTAAAATCAACCCCCAGTAAAACTAAAATGAAAATCATTATCTCAGTGAAATTAAAATCAATTGGTGCTGAGAATCATCTAAGTTCTTAAATCCAACAATATTACTAAGCATGCCCCTGATTAAAATATCAGCCCCCAGTAACATCAAGACCCACTGGTGCTAAGCAATATCTAAGTTCATCATTTCAAATAAATATGTATGATTTTCAAAACTAGCACAAGACCAAGTTGCAGACTCCACAATTTGAATGAACTTAAAACAGAAAAAATTAATCAGGATACAAAAAAGAACTGCAATAGGTGGGGTCCGATGATAAATGTTGGTAAAGCCAAAATCTAACTTCTTCAATTCAGAAAATAATTGCTCAGATTTTCAAAATTGCCACAAGACCCACTTGAAGAATCTGCAACATAAATGAACTTAAAGAGAAAATATCCATTACACCTAGTTACTACAAATACCAATAACTTGTATCTTAATCATAAACTAACTCGAACTCAGCATTATCGGACTTAATAAATTACTAAACATACTGCTCAGTAATAAAATATACTCAGGTAAAAAAAAATCCATTCAAACTCAGCATTATCTAAATTCTTGAATTCAAATATATATATATATATATATATATTTTATGAAGGTCAATGGGGACATCAACGAGCCCAAACTAGGTCGTAGTTCCATGTTTATGATAGGGATTTAAGCACATTATCATGCCCATGGATTTGATGCATTATCACAGCACCCTGTTAATAGGGATGTACATCAGGTGGTGGGCCCTATTATCACGGGTGCAATATGATCCTCAGTCTCATACTTTTCAAGATACCCATTCAGCACTACACCCACCACCCCATGAACTGAGTCCAACTAATTTACTAAACATGCCACTGATTAATAAAATCAACCCCAATAACAACAATGCTGACTGGTATTCAACATTATCTAAGTTCTTAAATTTAAATAAATAGCTAAGATTTTCTAAACTCGCAACAGTTGCAGGAACTTTAGACAAAAAATTTCAATCATGACAAATAAATACAATTATAAAAAGTTTGCCCCAATGATAAATGTTAATACAACCAAAATCTAAGTCCTTAACTTCAAATAAAATCCTCAGATTTTCAAGACTAGTACAAAACTTGCTTGCAGATTCTACAACATACTGAACATAAAACAGAAAAATACAATCCGGGCAAATAGATACAGCTGCAACATTGTCTTGTCTGCTGATGAATGTTGATAAAACGAAAATCATAATTGACAAATCAAGAAAAACAACTTGCCCTATAATTTCATTCAATCCCCACCCACTGCAGGTAATTTGCTAATACAAATACCTATGACTGAAACTCGGCATCACCTAAGTTCCCAAAAACCAACTAATTTCCTAAACACGCCCATGAGGACTAAAATCAACCCCCACCAACACCAAAACCCAACGGGCACAGCATTATCTAAGCTTTTAAATTCAAATTAATTGCTCAGATTTTCAAAACTAACAAAAACCCATAAGTGGTTCTATAACATTATTGAACTGAAGATGGAAAAGATCAATGGGAACAACTAAATACAATTGCAACAGGTTTTTCCTGGTAGTAAATGTTGATAACACCAAAATCATGGTTATTTAAAAACAACTTGCCCGGTAACTCTTTTCAATAACCATCCACTACAACCTAATCTGTTACTAAGAATACCTACAACTTATACCTTAATCAGACCCTGAACTGGAATTCAGCACTAAGTTATTGAAACCAATTTGTTAAACATAACCCCGATTAATAAACTCAGCACGGTAAAACCAAAATCCAATGTAGCTCAACAATATATAAATTCGTAAATTCAAATCAATAGCACAAGACCCGTTTGCAGATTTTGGAGAAAAGTGAACTTAAAAGAAAAATCCAATTAGGACAAAAAAATCCAACATTATGATTGTTTACCCCATAACTTTCTTCGATAAACACCCACTACAGCAAGTTTTCTATGGTTACCTTAATCATTTACTGAACTAGAACAAAAAAATTGATGCAGGTTATAAGGCCTTTTTCATACCTGTGCAAATGAATACATGAGGCTTGTGCTCAGAGACCTTGGTTGTGACCAGGAATGGATGACCTCAACTTCATGGATCTCTCCATCATTACCAGAACTTCCCATCATGACCGTAAAAATTATCCGTTTACCGGTGGATTCGAGACTAAGCCAAGTGATCTCTGAAAAAGCTTCAATCAAATGCAGTTTTATACGGCATGCACCGAATTTTTTTATTTAGCACAGAAATTTAGGTTAACCAATAGGATGCTCCCATTTTGAAACTGTTGCGAAAGTACCGGTTGATTGAGGTAGGGAGAAGCCGGTGTTAAATTTGACGGTCACATTTACCCGTCAAAAAAAAATTGTGACGGTTTTAAAATTAATGTCGCTTTGCACGTAACGTTCATTTCTTATTTTTGACTTTCATAATTTTTATATAAAAACGAGTTAAATTTTGTTGTTATTGTTCATATTGCAAGGAAAGAATGTTCACTATGGCTACACACATTGCCTCAAAAGATGTTATGTCATGGAAGGGGATTGAGCACCTATTTTTAATATGAAGTTGGTCCAATGGAGTTGTAACAATGTGTAGGATAAAATGAATCTTTTCTATTAAAATAAGACCTTTAAATTTTCATTTCAGCAAAAAAAATCTATAAATTAGTGAGGGCTGAAAATTTCTTTCAATAATTTAAGATTTAAGTGTGAACGATTTTTTTCAAGATTTTAAAACTAGTAAAAATATAAATCACTTATTTACAAATAATTCTCAAAATACACCCCTTAAAATTTCTCAACATAAAAAATAAATAAAAAATCGTGAAATTTTTATCATAAAAAAACTACTAAATTTTCTTAACACTATCAAGGAAAAAACATATAAAAAAATTAAACTTGCTCCACCCATAACAAAATAGTCTATTAAATTTAATATAGAGTTCCTGAATTTGAACTCCAGTGCCTTCCAAGGCTATTGCAATTCCAATCTTGTAAGGATCTTTTGCATCAACGTACCCTCTGCCAAGATCTCCTTCAGAGCCCAGGTTTCTGAAATTGCACTCTAACATTTTTTCAAGCTCAATATGCTCCATGAAAAAATCACAGAAGCAGAGCTTTGCATCTTGCAATGTAAAATACAGCGTTTGCAGCACTGTTATGCTAGGTTCAAAGCAAGCACCACCCTTTTCTGAATATAAAAAGTAGTATCCCAATGGTTTACAAGTGCTTTGCCTTATCCTTAGATGTGTAGTAATTTATTGCACGCTGGATATGGTACAAAACATCCCTTAGAAAATTGCAGCGCTGATTATTTAAAAGAGGGAAATGATCAGAGTTATGGTCATTGTGAGCTTCCATAGATGTGTAGATAAAAGGGAGTAGGGCTTTCAATGGTTGATGAGTTAATTGGATAGGTTCATGCAGAACCGTAGGAAAAATGTCATGCATAGACATTAGATGACAGAATTGGCTACACCATTTTCCCCTACCAAATGCCTGGGCAAGCCTTTGGTCTCTGACTAGACGACAATTGAATGTTAGACAAAATGGAAGCTTTTGGTTTTTCGTAGTCTTATTTTTGTTCACAATGGTATTGGTGAGCATCCAGAGTGTTGTCCACCTAAACCGTGGCCTATGAAATTATGGCTTGCTCATTCCTTCGACTCCATTCTACCTACAATTATTATGGCCAACAAAAGAATCTAAATGTAAAAACCATTGAAATTTTTATAAGGGGTTCTATTTCGTACACATAAATTGGGATATTCACCTTTCAATCAAAATTACGGTTTATAAGAACAAGATTGTTGTTGACTGTCTTACAAAATAGTTCTCTACAAAAAAATTTAGATTTTTTACAGTCTATCCAAATCATTCTATATGATCTTGGAATCATTCCAATTTCTCTGATAGAGCCTTAACTTTCCCACTACAACTTGGCTCCATGTTCTTGAAGGACAAAAATGACTTCTTCCATTCGCAGGACTCACTCCATGGCTCAAGCAACCCGCAGTGAATGACAACAGAAGCGGTTAAATTTTAATCATCTTGTAAACATGACCCTGTTGTCACTATTTGGGCACTGGCAGCTTAATCGACCAAATGGCAATCGCAATGGCACCTTGCGGTAGATCCATTGATTTGCGCCCAGATGCATTGCAAACTATAATCTCGATTTCCCATACTTTTTTGCTAATGTTATTTGATCCTCAATGCCTCATCTTCACTCCACTTCAACCTCTCTGACTCCTAGTCCTAGAGTCCTGACTAAATTGAGTCTCTGTCGTCGCATCATGATTTACCAATGGGAAATATGGGGAATGGGGATCGTGGTCAATGCTGTTGATCGTCTAGTAAACTGGTACTCTAGACTCTAGTCCAAAAACAATGCATTATAAATTATAATTTACAAGCTTACAACTGTGTCTGCACCGCACGATAATGACATTATGTATATGTTTCCACTTTTCACAGTAATTCCACTTCCCCTTCTCTACGTACTAGCATGGGTTCGAAATCATATGATAATGTTGTCTTTAGGCTTCAAGGAGCAGGTTTCATATGGTATGATCTCATATTTTATTTTATTTTGCTTCTGAATCCAGAGTCTGGACACTATCACATTGGCACAAGTTGCAATGCATTTATTGATGTGTTTCGACGGTTTGGTCATGGGAGACTATGACTGTGAGTCGTGACTCGTGACATGTCCCACTCCCACAGTCCAACCTCAAAGTCCTATTAATAATTTTAAAACGGTCAAATTTTTATTGTGAACGTCAATATGACATTTTGTATAATTTTCTACTCGTCCCCTCATACGGTTAAAAATATAATGCAACCGTATTTTACGGGTAAAAACCTCAAAAACGTTGAAATGGCTGCCAAATTTAACCCCTGGGGAGAAGTAGTGCATTCCTTTGTATGAGTCTAATACGTTAGGTAATAGTATTGGTTTTTGTATTTTTGTACGGTGTACGATCAAAAAAATCATATTAAAAAGAGGAAATGTTTGTGAAGTATGCGTAAATTTCTGAAAATTGGTTTTCTATGTAGAGAGATTATGGTTTGGAATTATGTTTATGGCCATGTGAAATGAAATATTTGTAATAGTATTGGTTTTTATGGCCATGTGAAATGAAATATTTGTAATAGTATTGGTTTTTATGGCCATGTGAAATTTAATATTTTTAATAATGTTCATGAAATCCCAAAAAAAAAAATGTCAATAGGGGTTGCACTTCTTAAGTGTATATCATCAATGGTTGATATGTGTTGTTGTCAAGTTTAGATGATTGAGTCTTCTTGATGCGATCGTGTGCTTATGGTTAGTGTTGTCAACATCCAAATTTTAGACACTTTGTTTGCAACACCCCGTTTTCGACACCCTGCACTAACATATCCCTAATCGTTTTTATTCATCACTATTCCTCTCTAATTTGTCCTAGCATCACTCAATTATAATTCAATCATCGTTACAGCCATTACTACCCTAATCAACACATCCCTAGCCTAACCACTCACGCTATTCATCCCCCCAATCAATTAATCATGTCATGGTAATAACATATAAATCTCATCTAATTCTTATCAAATCTAGATTAATTAACAATTGATCATATTAGCTAGTTGGTTAGTCTAATAATAAAAGCCATGCACTGATAAATCAAATAAACAAATAGATTCAAATATCATCACATCACCCATCTATCATCGCATCCCTCCAAATCCCAAGTCAAGTCATCAGATCACCCCAAAACCCAAACCAAGAGACAAAATCTAATGATGCCCATACATCTTCAAATCATGCCTTACATCCTCAACCCCCATCATTTAATTCCCAACACTCATTTAATGAGGATTTTGATTCAATTCTAGCCCTTGATCTTGAATTAGATCCAATTGTCCATATCATTTGCAAAAATTTATTAATTGGAGATCCCTCCTCTATTTCTATCAAACCATGGTAGCCTAATGAGACCGTGTCAAGTTAGAAAATCAAGCCAAGAAAGCCCTGAGGAGATCAAGCTAGTTTGAATCCATCATCGTCAACATCATCCAAGCAATCATCGATCCATCAAGGGGATATGTTGTCGGAGTATTTGCGCATCTCCAACTAAGCAACCATAAACTGAGCATCATCCACACAACAAAAGAGGAATTTCATTTGTAGGTAAAGGTATAATATAGTGTTTTCCCATTCTCTTTTATGCCCAATTTGAAGTGCATTATCTACTTATAATATGAATTTCATTTATGTTTGAATTTATAACATATTTGCTCTAACTTGTTTGTGTACATGTTTTGCATGTTCAGTGGGACCCTTTGTCCAAAATATTTGTTTTGTTTTGCTTGCTAAGAGTTGTTAGCTTAGTTGGGACATAGATGCTGCAACACATAAACCACAATTTTGAAGCTAAAAAATGCAAAATTTGACTCAAATTACTCCTAATTAGCCTTCAAAACTAGACCAACCAAGCTAACAACTCTTAGCAAGCAAAATAAAATAAATATTTTGGACAAAAGGGTCCCATCAAACATGTAAAACATGTACACAAACAAGTTAGAGCAAAAATGTTATAAACTAAGTAGATAATGTGCTTCAAATTGGGCATAAAAGAGAATGGACAAACACTATATTATACCTTCACCTACCAAGGAAACTCCTCTTTTGTTGTGTTGATGATGCTTAGATTATGGTTGCTTAGTTGGAGATGCACAAGTACTCCGACAATATATCCCCTTGGTAGATTGATAATTGCTTGGATGATGTTGACGATGGTGGATAGTATAGAATAAGATCTACAATCTATTAGGTTTTGTTTTATATGTTATAGTTTTACGTAAACAGCACAGTGTCTACATCTTTAACAATGTCTATGTTCTAATAAATAATGTATGTGTTATTTTCTAGCATCTACATGGGTGTGTGGTCATTTTTATCTTTCAAGTTTCCAATGTAAACATCACACTGTATGTGTTTCTAGTAGCTTTTGCATCCTGCTAAGTAGCATCTATATACCATAAATCAATATCTACGTCTATTAATTGTGATCCATCTCTCTGCACAAACATCATAACATCTACATTATTTGTAGTGTCTGTGCTTTGTTAAATAATAGTTTCACTCTATGTTATAGTGTTTTCTTCTACTAATTGTTTAACTTGCAGGCTTTTATGTTTGTCAAAGATTCCAATCATCCAAAAATTCTAATGATCTATTTGCAGGTTCTCTAGTTAGAGACATACAATCAACTAAACACATTAATCTTAATTAATTAATTTGTTTATGCATATATATTTTTAGTCTTGTTTGTGTGTGTTTATCTGCTTACAATTGCATATGTTCTTTCCTCACATTGCAAGGTGATATTGGAAATTAGAAACAATGCCTGCCTAGTTTATTTTATCTTCCTAGGGTTGTACAACTGGGATTTCATCACCCAGTGTAGAGTCAAAGCACGTGTTCCAGCTATCTATTTATAATTCCTTGGTGTAGACATTTTCATTAGCTAAGTGGTTGCCTATTTTACCAACACCATGAAGTGAGGTGGTTTCATCCACCAATACCCAAGCCTTCAATGACACCCTTGTCTCACAGTTTCGAGCCTTAACATACTACAAGGTATATAAAGTACACCCCTAGATTAGTCTACTTATCCTAGCATAAGAGCCTCTTTACTGCAGATGGATGGTGGTGTTGGGAACATAACATTCCCCAAGTTCACCCATCACGTGCCTTTCAGTGTATTATCGACTTGACCACTATTCGATTGTAATCCTACTTGACTAGCATAGGTTATACTTACATACATGTTTGATTGCATCTCTCATGTGTTAAACCCATTTTCAATCTAATCCAATATAAATTAAATCAAACCAACATCTAAATCAAATCAAACTAAATGCAAATTCATGGCATCCCAAATCCAAAATCAAAACATTCTTGACTAAATCCAATAGATAAGCCAAAATTTGGTTTTATTAGAATCTCGTATATGACCTTCATCGCCTACTCAACTCCACAACAATCAACCTAATCCAAAATCCAATACCCATCAAGTCCATCAGGCATATACACCCTACCTTATCCTACCTATATCAAACAAATCCAAGAACCAAAATTCCAATCATTAACCATCCCATCCCAGTCTGGCTAGCAAAAGTTTGAAAAACACCACTCCCAAAAGCAACAAGCCCAAATTTGACCACAATCCATCCAATAATCATATGAGTTGCACCCTACCAATCCTTTTAGTAACACCTATCAGACCCTTGAGCCATAATATTTGAACCATATTATACGATCATTGCTCTAAGGAATGTCATTACCAAAGAGCCAAAAGGATCCATGTCCACGAATCACCAGCTAGGGATATGCCAATATCCCCTCCTAAATCATGATCAAGTTCTTCCAACACCATATCAAGGTCAAATTATCCTTGATAAGCCCATTATTGGTCCACCCATCTTTGATGATCCCATCTTTAATCAACTCATGTTTGACAATCCTATCATTGACCAACCCATATTCAACCAACCCATCGTTGGTCCATTAGTTTTTTACATGCTTGACCAAACCATCTTGCACCCTCCCATCTTTAACCTACACAATCTACTCCAAATCTTTGATCGACATGATATACATAAACTCTTTGACTAACCTACTTTTGACCAATAGGACATGCCACTCATTGACCGATCACCCTATCTTCCCTCGCATATTGAAGCATCCATCACTAAGCCTATAGTGAATAAGGTACTTGTAGACAATGTAATTCAAAATGCCCTCTATGCGGTAAAACACCCCATATTACCCAAAAACAGTGGTAGGCCTACTTTTAATAGAAAAATATAATCGATAACTCATAAATTTCACACAACCTCATTTGTCAAATCCATCTTTTTAGCAGAAAAGGTGATCAATAACTCCAACGAGTCCTTGTTACATAATGATAGATTAGCCTCCTATTTTCAAATCAAGAAGAATCCCATTGCAAAAAAAAAGTGTAAAATCATGAGTTGTAAAGGATGAGGGCTTAAATTACATAAACAAAAAATCCTAGAGCCCATCCATCTACGCACAAATGAAGGATATCATTGCATTGGCTACAAACCACTTGATGATCAATATGATGATGTTAAGGATACTTCCATGATTTATGTGGAAGCTTTTCCCAACATCAAAATAGGTGCCTTGCATAGCCTCTATGAAGTTCTTGTTACCACCAATGCCTTTGATAACACCATCCATCGCACTATCCATTTTAACTTTCAATATCCTGCATTCATTGATCGAGACCTACATGATCATCTACCATTGGATCTCTTTCATAATGATCTTGCTATAACAAAATCCTTTGGATTTTGAGATAAGATCTTGCTAGAAGATCACAAATAGGGATTCAAAATCCATCTCAATACCTTAGCCTACTTTGGGGAACATGAAGAGTTCCTCGGTCAAAACACATCTAAAAATCAACAAAATAAAAAATCAAGGTCCCCTTGTGAAAACCCCTTTGAGGCATTATTAGACCAAAATCAAAATTAAAAACATAAGAGCAATTTTATCAGTGAAAACCTCTATGAGCCACCAATGGGTGAGGAACTCAATCTCCCCTCTGCACTAGGACAATTATAGGATGGTTCTACATCATTTGTCAAATACAACATCAAAATAATAGAAAATCCTATAATCATTCAACTTACAACTACTCCTAGTCTAGCAAGATAGAGAACTTTCATCATTGACATCTTTTTATGGCTAAGGGTGTGTGATATTGTTGGTCCCAATTCCCTCGATCACACCATCTCACTAAATCCTTTACATGATCAATGAATAACCTTCATCCCATTTCACCCTCTTGGGCAACACAATCCATCATATTAGCTATAATAGAGCCTAGTTAAGATATTTGAAAGAAGTTGATCTAACAATCTAGGAAGTTACCATAAACTTCTCTAGAGAACATACTTGAAGATTCAGATGTAGCCATAATAAATATAAAAAAATCTAAATAAAATAAAATTTAAAAATCTAAAAAAAGCAAAAAAATCAAAAAACAAAAAAAAAATGGAGGGAGAGAAATAATCATTCACAAGTGAAAACCATATGACGCCTTGGGTAAGTACCATGATGAAAACCAGTTTCTAGCATCATGCATAAATTTATTGTCTACAAGTACCCTGCACTTAGGGGCAAACGTAATGCCCCTCTCCCACTATTTATAAACTATGATTTTTTTTTTGTGAATTTTTTTTCCAATATTGGGTATCAATAGCATAACAAGAAACAACATACAAGATTAATATTTTAAACCCCACTTATAACACCAAGATCCCACAGATTTATTTATTTTAATAAGTTGAAAATATAATGCAATTGAAATCTTTTATTGTAATGAGTTGAATACTCATGGATATTGATGAGAAGACAGTTGGGTATTGAATTAACACATACAAAAACACTTAGTTACATAATATACAAAGTATAATCCAAGTTTAATGTGGACATATAATAGAAAACACTCGTTACATATATGCATTAAACATCTTATCATAAATACAGTTGATGATAGTGTACAAAAGTACTATAGCAACAATACGGATCATTGTAGCAATGATAGAGATAATTGTATCGATATTGTAGTAAATTAAAAATGGAATAAATTTCAATCTTTTGGTATAAATATGATCCCTAGATGAAATCACCACAACTAGAATTAGAGGGTTTCCATCCTCCAATCCTACACACCAAAGGGTTGTCATCCTTGGGTGAAAAGATGAACAAAAAATGTCAAGCTCTAGATTAGGGTTTGATTTCAATGAGTAAGGAACATTAATTGCTTTTGAGCCCATCTCCTCCTTTTATAATATTGCTTTTAATTCTATCCTTAAAAACATTTAAAACATTTTAATAAAATATTACTTTTTGGCCCACTTTATAATAATAATACACAAGTGTCTTTTTACCATGTTATAAAAAATGAAGTGACTTAGGACCACTTAAGATATTATTATTACATAATTTCCCTAACTTTATCCCTTAGCCTACTAGAAATAAGAAATATGTTAAGGGTCCTCTAATTATATTGATTCAAAAAAGGGGATAAATAGTCTGCCCTTCCTGAAATTGCTTGCCCTCAAAAAATTTCATACTAAGATGATCAAAAATCTCTGCACATTACCATGTAGTGTCTGGTGGAAGATTCTTCCAATGCACTAAGTATTCTGTTAAGCTCATGTTTCTTAGTTTCTTCACCATGATATCCATGATGGCTTCCAGAACTAAGATCAATTTGCCTTCATCATCCAAAGAAGGTAGCTAAGGTGAAGGCACGATGTGTTGTACCAATGCCCTTTTGAGGCATGAAACATGAAATGAATCTTGTTATGTTCTAGAAACCTAAGCTAATAATCGACCTCAATCATTGTTTTGATCTTATAAGGCCCAAAAATTCAGGCCTTGAGCTTTTCAACTCCACTTTTTTTCAAAGAGGATTGTCTATAGGTTGCAATCTTAAGAAGACCATGTCTCTAACCTTAAAAGTTCTCTCAATATGGTGTTAGTCTACATATAAATTTTGTTGATTATGTGACCTTTGTAGGTTTCCTTTGAGTGACTCTAATATTTATTGACTCTGTGTGACCAAATATCTTACCCCTATCACTCAATTGTATGTGATGATCAAGTCCACAAAATAAAGAGCATCATAACCATACAATGCCTTAAAAGGAGTCATACCCATTAACATATGGTGTAAGGTGTTGTAGCAATGCTACCCCATATAGAACCATTTGATCCAAGTTGTTTTTTGCCTTGCTACATAGTTCCTCAAATATCCCTCAATCCTCTTATTCACAATCTATATTTGCCCATATGTTTGATGGCGATAATTGGTATTAGGAGTCAACTCAGTTTCTATCAAATGAAATAGCTCCTACCAAAATAAACTAAGTAACATGTTGTCTTATTGCTTACTATATTCTTAAGAAACCCATGAAGCCTGAATATCTCTCTAAAAAACATATCTTCCACTTGTGGTACCTTAAACTCGAATGTAAAAATAAAAAAGTGAGCATCTTTAGTAAGCTTGTCAAATACAACATATACACAACTGTTACCCTGAACTTTTGGAAGACCAATGATGAAATCCATAGAGATTATCTCCCTTTTTTTATTTAGATTTGGTAAGGGTTGTAACAAACCTAATAAAAATACATGTTTTGTTTTGTTTTGATGGTAGGCAATACACTTTATGATGTATTTAAATGACCTCTCCCTTGAGGTATTTCTAGAAAAATCTCTCCCAAATTTGCTTATATGTCTTGAAATACCCTGGGTTACCATCCAATGGTGTATCGTGTATTGATCTTAAGACTTTATTCTACACTTGATTTTGGGATGACATAAATTATATCCTTGTAAGGGACGAGGTCACCTATCACTTTATATATGTCATCCTATATTTTTTCCTTGAGGATATAAATAGTAAAAACATTTTTTGCATATTCTATTATGATAGTAACCTTTTAATCCACAAATATTTCAGATATAGAGCATAGAGTAGGTTTTTTGGATAAGGCATCATCTACAACATTATTTTTACCCTTCAACACACTTTATATCAAAATCACAATCCTGAGCTTACTCACCTATTTCTAATGCATATCATTCAAATACCTTTGGCCAAGGAAGAATTTTAGGCTATCATGGTCAATCTTAACCACAAATTTGCCACACATTAGGTATTGCCTAAATTTCACCAAAGCATGCATTATGGCCAACATCTCCTTGTCATAGATTGAGAGTCCTTTTTCTATCTCTTTGATTTTTAGCTCTCAAAAGCTATGGGATGCCCTTGTTTCATTAAAAATTCCCCAATTCCTCAGTTTGATGCATCACACTCATACAAATGGAAGTGAAAAAACCTAAACAACTAAGATAGGACATGAACTCATTACATCCTTGAGCTTGTCAAAATCTCACTATGTTGATTCTAACCAGCTGAAATCTCCCTTCTTCATTAGTTCTATTAATAGAACTACCGATTGTGAGAAACCATTAACAAACCTCCTATAATAACTTCAGACACCAAGGAAACCTCTCAACTATGTCAATGTGGTAGGAAGAGGCCAATCCAAAATAGCTTGGATCTTTTATTGATCCACCTAAACTCTTTGAGCATTAATGACATGACCCAAGTATAAAATTTTAGTCATCCCAAAATCACATTTAAACTACTTAGAAAAGAGAGTCTGATGTTCTAAATTTCATAGAACTGTATCTAAATGCCTCAAATATCTTCCCAAGTCTTGCTACAAATCAAAATATCATAAAAAAGAAGAAAAACTAATTTTTGCAACTACTTATTGAAAATATGATTCATACATGACTGGAAAGTGGTTGGAGCATTTGTCAATCCAAAAGGCATGACCAAGAATTCAAAGTTCCCAAAGTGACATCTGAAAGCTATTTTCTATATGTCCTCATCCCTCACATGAATTTGATAATATCTTGATCTAAAATCAATCTTTGAAAAATATGCAGCTCCATACAACTCGTCAATTAACTCATTAATTATGGGAGTGGGATACCTAGTTTTGTTTGTCTTCTTGTTCAAAGCTTTTTAGTCAATACACATTTGCACAGTACCATCCCTCTTCTTCATAAGGACTACTAATGATGCAAAGGGACTAGCACTAGGCTAGAACTAGGCCTGATGTGGCCCATATCCAAAATCTCCTTGATAGCCTTTTCAATTTATTCCTTACATCCTATTGGATGGTGGTAGGGTGTAATAATCACAGGCTTAGAACCTGGTTCCAATTTTATTATATGCTAAAATCCTCTATCAGGAGGCAATCTTGGAGGTAAACCACTAAATATTGTACCATGTTTGTCTAAAATAGATTGGATATACATGTGATAGGATTTCCACGTGATTGGATATCCACATAATAAGGTGTAATAATCACATGCTTATACCCTATTAAATGGTGGTAGGGTGTAATTATCACAGGGTTAGAACCTAGTTCCAATTCTATTATATACTAAAATCCTCTATCAGGAGGCAATCTTGGAGGTAGACCACTAAATATTGTACCATGTTTGTCTATAATAGATTGGATATCCATGTGATAGGATTTATTATCTATTGGTGAAATTACAGTGTTTACCAAATAATGGGATACCCAAGCTACTTGTCCTCTACAAAAT
Source organism: Torreya grandis (assembly GCA_037957365.1). Lineage (NCBI taxonomy): Eukaryota > Viridiplantae > Streptophyta > Pinopsida > Cupressales > Taxaceae > Torreya > Torreya grandis. Next base: position 498,560 of record JARHVA010005431.1, read on the forward strand.
TATCTATCTAGGCTCTTGACTGTGATAACACTTAGGCCTTCATTGGCAATGCCTTGAAGCACCACTTCTTTCACATCTAATTTGAATTTCAGTTCCATGGTTTAATAATTTTAAGTGAATTCCCAAGGGAATGTAACTGTTGCACCCCTAATACCATATTTATCTCTCTTATGCCCACATCATAGAAGTCATCATGAACCATGTGTCTACCAAGTGTGATATCCAACTACTAAATTTTCTTGGTGCAACAAATAACATAGCCATCAACCACAATAAAATTGAAACCATCAAATTCCCATGTCTCCAAGCCTATTATGGCTACCAAACCTTCATTTAATTAAGTTATGGGTTTCTCCACTATCAAAAAAAATTATGATCATATGCCCATGCATAAATCCACAAACTCTAAAAGGGTGATATCTAGGAGAACCAAAAAGTGTAGCAAGGGTGCCTCCTGAAATAGCTTCTCATTCCTTTCTTTTAGGTTTTGGTTTTTTCTCTTCAAAGTTTGATCTAGGTTCCTCTGATTTTGATTTTGCATCTATATCACTTCTATGTAATGCACTTGTCCTCACCTAAGACATATGTGTCCAAGTTCCCATGGGTCCTTGCAAGTAAAATATAATTTTTTTCTCCTGAGCTTATTTGTAGTCTCTACCTCTTTACTTGGTTTTTGTGGTAGCTTTTTTTGTTGAGAAACTCCTTTATGAAATGGTTTTTTTTGTTTCCCAAAAGGCGATCTTTTGCTACCCAAAAGGTGGCATCTTTTTAAATTATTTATTCTTGGGTGTTGAAGTTTCCAGGTTCAAAGCCCTCTTAATAACTTCTTGTAAAGATAAAGGATCAAACACTTTTGGCAAACCCTTGAGTGGTTTCATTAGTCCCTCTATAAATAAAATAATAAGTCTCCTTTTAGTCACATTAAGAACCATTATCGATAATCTTTGGAATTCATCAATAAAGCTATCCACTATCCCATATTGTTTAAGTTGTGCTAATTCTCTGAAGTGGATCTTTAGATCTTTTGTGTCAACCTTTGGCTAAATTATTCTAGTGTGGCAATGGAACTATGCCCTTGGGTGACTATACCATGATACCACCACTCATGTTCCACTCCTTCCAAGTGAAGGGTAACAAATTTGATCACCTCTTCTTCATACATCACATTTAATGATAAGTAGGTGTCCAGTTTCTGCAACCAAGACCTAACAGAAAATTTATTAGATCTATCAATGCAAGAATTGTAATCTTACCTAAATACTATTAAATATCTTTATGAAGATGATCATGTTGATTTTTCCTTCCCCTCCCTATACTATTATTTATTCTTAGATCATATAACTCTCAAAAACTAATATTTGTTGTACTGCAAGGCTGGGTCCTTCATATTCTGCATGATATGCTACAAAATCATTACCTATGTGATGTTGGGGCTCTACCTCTTATGGGTGTTCTTATTTTTGTAATTTTTTTCTTGAAAATTCTTGGAAAGGGTATTTATTGAGGCATGCCCATTCATTGAAGAGCTTCCTTCTCTTTAATTTGCCTTATTCTGAATAATATTTTATAGAGCTTGTACTAACACTGCCATGGATTCTCTTAATGTCATTTGGATTATTCTTTCCAAATCCCTCTGACCTTGGTTGATAATTTGTCTCAAATAATTCATTTCATTTCTCTTTTCCTTGTCCTCCATGATTTCTTCTTCTATTTCAGGTGATTGAGTCTTTTGTCTTTCTCTTTGATAATACCTAGTTCCTCTCCCACTGACTTGCATAAGATATCATTGAATTAACTTTCACTATAGGCTAATAAGATCATAGGTAGGACACCACTGTAATGCCCCTTTCCCACTATTTATAAACACTAGATTTTTTTGTGATTCATTTTTCCGAAATTAAGTATCAATAACATAACAAGCAATAACATACAAGATTAATATTCTAAACCCTAATGATAAAACCAAGACCCCACATGTTTATTTATTTTAATAAGCTAAAAATATAATACAACTAAAATATTTCACTGTCACGAGTTGAATACTCATGAATATTGATGACAAGATAGTTGGGTATTGAATTAACACATACATAAATACCTAGTTTTGTAATATGAAAAGTACAACCCAAGTTTACTATTGACATATAACATAAAACACTCATTACAGATATGCGTTAAACATCTAAGTTTAAATAAATTTGAAAAAAGAGGAATGAATATTGTATAAAAAGTAAAATTTATTATAGTAGTGGTACAAATCATTGTATTAGCAGTACAAATCACTATAACAAACTAAAAATTGAATAAATTTCAATCTTTTGGCATAAATATGATCCTTGGATGGAATCACCACAACTAGAATTAGAGGATTTCCATCCTCTAATATTTCACACCAAAGGGTTTTTATCCTTGGGTAAACATATGAGAACAAAGACTCAAGCTCTAGAATAGGGTTTGATTTCAATAAGTAATGAGTAGTAATTCTTTTTTAGCCCAACTCCTCCTTTTATAATAATCCTTTAATTTCAACCCTAAAAGTGTTTAAAACAATTTAGTAAAATATTAATTTTTGGCTCACTTTATAATAATCATACATAGGTGTCCTTTTACCATGCTATAAAAATAAAGTGACTTAAGACCACTTAATATATTATTATTAAATCATTTCTCTAACTTTATCCCTTAGCCTACGAGAAATAAGGAATATGCTATGAGTCCTTTGATTAGATTAATTTAGAAAAGGGGACATGAAATAATCATCCACAAGTGAAAACCATTCCTATGATGCCTCGGAAAATTACCATGATGAAAACCAATTTTTGGCGTCATGCATGAATTAAGTGTCTACAAGTGATGGAACCCAAACAATTGAATTAACCAAGCAAAATTACTGGAGGTAAATCATGTGCTCACTGAGGCAGGTCCATAATCATTTTATTAATCAAGATAAAATATGTACATGAAAGGGTGTCTATATTTTTTTAACCCTTTGACATATAAAAACATGAATTTATAGCTCTTACCTATGGTTGGTAAAATCAACCAACCTAATAACCACTTCTCATGGGAATGCAACCCAAAAAGTAGTTATGATTATTAACTCAAACATAAATCAAACTAGTAAATAAAAGACTATTAAAGGGGGTGTATTTATAAAAGATGCATGCCCCTTTACATTTTATTGACTAATTTTGACCCCCAAGGTCAAAATGTCAACCCCTATAGGTGAAAACTTTTTGTCATGTCTTGATAACCTTTTTCAAAGTCTTGTCATGCCTTATATGGTCTCTAAAAGGCCTCTCTAAAGCCTTATTAGCATTGTTTAAGGTTTATTTGGAGAAATTAAGGTAAGGTCTTGTAGTGGTCTAGCCATGTCATGGAGTGATGAAACATGGTCAAGAAGTGTCATAGGTCCTTAGATGTACTTCAAGATCATTTCATGTCTTAATCACCTTGTTCAAACATTTCATGCATGTTTGGAAACTTTAAGGTTCTTTTGTAGACTTTAAGGTAGTGTTTTATAAGGAAAAAGATGATTTTTGGCTAATTTTCATGTATGTCAAAGCTCCCCAAGTGAAAAGTATATACAAGACACCTTCCAAGGACCTTGGAGAATTTAGATAACTACCACACCTGTCAATAAGTCAAGAAGATGTTAGAATCTTGAATTTTAACACTTTGGAGGGGACTTTTGGCACTTGTACGGACTTGTGAACTCATCTTATACGTGAAAATAGTATCAGTGTCCTTTTAGCTTCTAAAATTCAGAATTAGGTATAGAAAGAAGTTTCAAGTTTCAAAATTATAGAAAACTCTCTCTCTCCTCCATCACTCCCTTCACAAGCTCATGAAGGCCATTTTCAAATACATGGTACAAGCCATACATGTGAAGTTGGAAGCTAATATTTTGGCTAGAGTTTGGGACCCCTATGGGATTTAAATTAGTGGCATTGGTATTTGATTAATCTCATTAGCTTTATGAACAATCGTTAAGGAGATAAGACATTTTTTTTAGGACCAAAACCATGACATGGTCAATTTTGGGCCTCTCAAGTGAAAGAATAAACTCATCAAAGCATGGGAGTAGTTTTTAATGATCCTAAAAAGTTTTAAAGTCACTCTCATAACATTATCCAACACTTTCTTGACATGTGTGGCCTCAATTTGATTAGAAACCTTCATTATTCTTAGTCTACAGGGTGGTTGTTTTGGTCTCATGAATGTTTCAGGGTCTTCAATAAATAAAGAATGTTGATGAAGGTTATCCATCATGTTTCACTTATTTATAATAACCCACAACTCTATAAAATATTCCTAGAGTGCTTGTTTTCATACTATTCTTCTAAACAACATCTAGTGTTCTTCACTTTAAGATTGTGAGAGGATTGTCTATATGGAAATGGTCTGAAAGATCTGGTTTTGAATTTTGAAAGATAATTTGGAGGTATAATTCATGAAACATTGATTGATTTTGACCTCAAAGTATATAAAGATCAAGATAGAGCTTACAAAAGTCTATTGTTTCAAAATGCAGACCTACAAGTATGCCTAGGCTTGTAGGTCTCTTTTGCATACAATATGAAGTAGTTATTGTTTGAGATGGTGTCTAAACAAGGTCAATGTAGGAAACATGGATTAAATTTAAGAATGAGAGAAGTCAAAAGACTCATAAGGATACATGAGCCATTTGAAAACCAATGAAGGTTAGTGTGACTAAATTCACAGGCCTTAATACTCATGCATAGGTTTGAGTTTGAAGATACAGGTAGAGGTTTATGAAATGATATGGAAAGGTTATGACATTTATAAAAAAATGATAAAGGGATTAAAAATATTTTTGGATATTTTTAAGGTGTCATAATTCCTTGAGAAGGCTAAAATCAAAACCAAATACTCAAACCTTTCTCCAATCAACACCTACAACCACCTTTAGAGAAGGCGGAGTATATAAAGGACAATGAGGTCTAAAAATGGTAATGTGGGTGGAAAATATAATGAGTGAATCAATTATGGATCATATAAAATATTCTCAAACTATCTTGGTACTTTATGATCAAAAAGAAAACTTAATTATGGAATTGGAGAGACCTACAGGTCCGCTAGGCAATGTATGTCAGTTTCAAGATGGAGAGTAGACAGAGTTCATGAAGGAGCATTGGAGTCTAGCTTGGATTATAACAACAAAGTCATTGAGAGGTTTTTTAAGCATCCAATAACTTGCATAAGAACCCTAAACACCTTAGACTATAGTTAAGACTCCAATACATACACACAACTGGCCTGGATAGTTTAAGTTACTTTTTAAGCTTGAAAAGAGAAATAAATGCATAATAGAGAAATGAGAAGGTAATTTGGGTGATATCATGATCATAATTAGGTAATGAAACTATTTGAGATCAGAAAACTCAATGGACTTGAATAAAGATTTTATAGAGAATGACTTAGTTATATGACTAAATTGACTCTCAACCCTGCACACACAGTCATATACCTAGAGGCCTATTTACCTCATGAGAGATTTTGATTGACTAAGGGAGTTAAAGTTATGAGAGAGGGAAAGGTAAAGAATATGAATATGTTTTAGAATAATAAGATCTCATTTGGATCCTCAGACCCAATAACCAAATAATGGAAACCCTACCTAAGTTCAGTGAATGCAAGCTACAGGCTTGCCTACTTTTAATAAGTATTTGCTTATTTGAGAGGTTTAAAGGTTTATAGGAGTATTGAGGGAAAGTAAAATATTTGAATATGATTTCATGGGAGTAGGATAACTCCATAAATCCCTCGTATTCACCTAAAGTGAAGTAAATATTAGAAACTTTATTCAGGCTTAATAAGCCTAATTACATACACAAACCTACAAGGGAATTCATGAGAAAGTGGTTAGTTGGAGTTGAGTGGAGAAGTTTAAGGACCCTGAGGAGATGGTAAGAAGTATAGACAAGCATTTCATGAAGTTTGAGTTGAGAAGTTTGAGGACCCTAGCTTGAGCAATTGAAGGCTAATACAGGGTTGAAGAGATAGTGAGAGTTAGATAATCATGTGAAGAAGTCATGGTGGATGTATAAGACCTATAGAGGTCATTAGAAACTCAAAATTAGACTCTAAACACCACCTATAGACCTTATATCTCTCTAAACCTCACAAACATGATCTATTAACTGAGGGTCTCCTAAAGTTGATCATATATTCCATGAAAGGATGTATGGTGGCTCAAAATATTGGGCATAAGAGGAAACCACTATGCACTCATGATTCATGGCATTTTTATGTTCATCAAAATCCTGTCCATTATGAATCATCCTTAAGAGTACAAGACATTCATAGGTTGCCTAAATAGGCTAGTTTCAACCTGATGATAGAGAAGATGATTTTTATACATCCAAATTAATTGAACAAGCCCTAAAACAACATGGATTATATCCAAAACTCCCTAGGCACCTCCCCATATCATTGGTTTGTACTTGTAAGGTACAAGTGTACAAGAAAAGGACCAAAGAAGGTTGTTTCAATCTACTTGAGATGTCCTTACAAGGTGTCAGAAGTTTAAAATTGACATGGAGGATCATCAGGAGGTCATAAAATTGAATCTCGTGTTTTTTTGAGGTTTCAAATGTGTGGGAAGTTTGTGGATCCAAAATTCAATCTCCAGGTAAGGGGGCTTAATTGAGGCCTAATTGAGGAGAGAAAAAGGAAGAAAAAGACATTTCTACTTAGATTCTAGACATGAAATTTGACATGAAGTTATAAGGGGATACTGGGTTCTCAAATATGTGTTCAGTTTCTCATGAGACTTCGTACATTCTTCTACATAAAGAGGTTTACACATTTTTAGGGCTACAAGAAATGAAGCCAAATGTGGCCTTTTGGTGTAAAAAAAAATCTTAGGAGTAGTTTGAGACTTCCAAATGATTTTTTTTAGGTCTAATATGATGTGATCAGGTCATCCATGGAGATAATGAGTTAGAGAAGAATTCATGTTTTGACACTTGTCATCAAGATTGGTCTAGTGAGATGAAGAGACTTCTAGACACCTTGCAAGAGAATGGAGTGATGTGTCAAAGAAAATATTTAGAGATCAATTTAAAGGTGTCAAAAAGAGACCAAATATGTAACTAAATATGACCTAACCATCAATAAGGCCACTTGTCATTCCACAAGCCAAGGCAAAGGGTAGTTTTGGAGAGCTAGGAAAGGTGTTAATCAATGTTTCAAACATCCATGCCACTTGAATCAGAAGAGAATATTTAGAATAAAAAAACTTGTCTTTGAAGACTTGATGGGGTAGTTTCAAACTATTTTCTTATTATAACTCCTTTTGGACACTTGTCTCTCTCTCCCTCTTATACCATTCTCTCCTTCTCTCACTTTCTCTATATAATGAGCCTTAATTGGCTAAGTTTGTATCCTCCACCTAGTTATGGCAAAGCCTTGCCAATTTTTAGCCTTTGATCAATGAAGAATAACCTGGTTTTACCTTCTCCATGGACTATTTTCAATATGCATGCTTGATTAGTTGATCTTGCTAAGTGATAGTCTTGCTTCATTGGCATGCTTGTCCTTGTTTAACATTCATGTTTAGTTTGGAACCTTTTTGGTAGGTCTCTTGAAGTGTTGAAATGGAGTGTGTATAGGTTTAGTAAGTGTTAGGATTGTGGAGCTAAAAGCTTCACTGATGCAGACATGGAGGAGGTTGCAGAATGAGTTGCTAAGTGTCAGAAGTGTTTGGCGTTGGTCTGGCCAACCGGCGTCGGCAGGGTAAGACAGGAAGGCAACCGACGTCGGTCATATATCGGCCGGCGTCGGCGACCCCAGGCAGACAGGGACCGACGTCGGTCGCCTGTGTGGTTCGACTGCGAGCTATTTACGGGCAGTTAGCTAACGAACCAAGAGTTTGCATGATGAGCGCTAATTTTAGACTCATAGCTGCGGATCTAATTATGGTAATTAGATGTCTAATCATTGTTTGGATGAGATCTATATAATAGACTCATGGTTGTATTGGAAAAGTGTGCTAGGGAGTAAGAGAGCATAATTATAAGCTCCTTCTGTGTGTGAGGTAGAGCTATGGTGCGTTCCTCCTAGTGCCACAGTACCAGGTGTGTTGGTGCTGGATTGGAGAGCCAGCTGGGTTCTTCAAGAGTGTAGGATCTTGGTCACAGTTGCATGGCCTATATAGGAGATCTACATGGTAAGTAAGATCGTTGATCTGCAGGTGTATGTGTGTGCAAGGTCGAGGTTCACAGGTGAGCAGAACCATTGTTTGATTTGCAGGTGTGCAAGGTCATACAGACAGCAACACAACAGGGAGCAGTATCAGGCATGATCTACTTGGAGTACAGGTGTGTACTCGGATAGAGCAAGAGGAAGGCAAGGGAGTTCCTTCCATAAGTATGGTCTGTTGAATTGCAGGTTGTTGCAGATTCATGGGAGATCTACTTGAAGTACCTTGAGTACTTGTGGAGCACGTGGAGTGCTTGTGGAGTGCGTGGAGCACTTGTGGTGTGCGTGGAGCACGGGAGGTGAACACCAACTCTGTATTTGAGTTGGGTGTTGGGACCTGTGAGAGGGAGAGCTTTGGGGAGAAGAATTACTGTTCACTTGAGGTGTGGGAAACCTCTGTAAGGTGGTGGAGAAGAAGTGGCATCTTCTTTATTGTATTCTTTTTCTGTATAAAGTGTTAATACAAGTTGTGTATTGTCTCTCATATCATGTGTTATTCTGAATTCTAGTTACTTGGTGAATCTGGTTAATTTCCGCATATTAAGTTGCTTGGTATTAGTAATCAAATTGTGTGCTTCCGGTTTACACCCATCCTCCCAACAGTAAGTTGTATTTTCATTAGTGTCATGTTATGACCTCTTGACTAGTCCTCTTAGTTCAATGCTTGCTTCACAAACCTTTATGAGAAACATTGATGTAGAGAAGAAGATTTGGATCAGTGTCATGTGTAGGTTAGTCTCTTGTTTGAAGTGAAATTTTAGTTGGTTGGTAGTGATTAGATCATATTTGGTGTATCACCTCCATTAGAGTAGGTTTCCCTCTCTTTTCCTAGGAAGTGTTAGAGTAGTGTTTGAGACTAAGTGATTCATCAAGGGGAGATAGCCCTTCAAACTAGATATTTACCTCTCTAATAGGGTACCCACAACCTTGAGGTGTTTCCATGTTACATAAAATTTAGAAGGCTTGAACTACCTTCTAAAGGGTGAAAGTTTGATTGATAACAATTTTGGCATGCCCAGTGGGACTAGGGTCCAAAGTTATGGAATAATTCTTAGTGTTGTTCTTCTAAATATCAGCCTTTGGAGGCATTCAAAACATCAATGGTGAATCCATCATGATCAACTAGTTTTATCATCCAAGTTACTCATTCAAAGTAAGTTGTGTTTCATTTCATTATCTTGATGAAGTTATTATGGCTGAGTTTGAGATGAATTTTAGTTTCATGTAAGTTGATGAAGTATCTCAGCCCCATGGTCATCCATACCAGCCTTGATATAATATTTATTAGCCTTATCATGAGTCACGTCAGTCCTATGATTATCCTACATTCCCTCTACTTGACCATGATGTTGCATATGATCAGCCTTCTCAAGCTCGAGATGTCCCTAGCCACTTATCAAATCAATGCATTTCAAGTTTGAAGCAAATTCTCTTAGGATATGAGAGGTACATGGTAAGGCTCAATACACAAAGTGGATATGGTCAAGATATCCCTAATCACATAATTCATGATATGAGAGATTCATTACAGCTAATGAAAGAAGAATGGGTACCTATTGAGAGAGAAAATTAGCAAAACTTCTCAAGTGAAATGATGGATGTAAGTGGTCTTATTCAAAACATTGAGTATAAGCTAAGAAACCATGAAGAACAATAGGTCCAAATCCATCAGCCTTATGTGTCTTCATACACACCACCTTAGCCCTCATATATGCCACCCATTCTTCTCTAAAAGACCTTTTCAAGTGAACTTTAATGTATCTCAAATCCTTCATATACCCCTCAAACCTTCCCTTCTTGGAATTCAATCCAAGAGAGTATTCAAAAGGAGGAGACTTTTATTGAGTAGCCTATTGTTAAGAGCCATGATTACATTTCTCTTCCTCAAGAACTCCCTAAGAAGTATTTCAAGATTCTAAGCTAAAACCAAGTGGTGAAATCACATAATGATCAGGTGAAACAAGCATAGATTGGGGCATTGAAGTCAAATAAAAATCTGAACCTATGCAAGTCTCTCCCATCCCTCCTCAAGAGTCATCTTATACCTCATACCAATGTTCTTGTGTTCCTTATCCTCATGAGGTCACTAACCACCTTCAAGAGAAGCTATTCCAAGAGAATATAGATAGGCAAATCAAAGCGTTAGAGCTAAAGATAAAGAATGAGGAAGAGAGTCAAAATCAAGAGGTTGAAGACAAAGAGAGCTTTGTGCCTAATCAAGCCCCATTGCCTTCTCCTTAAGAACCTCTAGCGTACCCATCTTAGAGGTATTTCCAAGAATGTTTTCCAAACAATAATGAGACTCTAATTGAGAATTTTGAAGATAAAGTTGTAACTATTGAAGAGCCTTAAGAAGGCCATGAGAAAGATGAGGTGTTTGTTGAAGAGAATGTCCCTTCTATTATCCAACTCAATTTTATATCTATCCAAGAGTTCCTTCAAGAATCCTCCATATGCAAGACCCCAACTTTTAAAAGTACTACCTCCATTCCCAATCTCATTCTTGAGCCATTCATTATACCTCATACTCCCTCTCCAACTCATGAACTTACCCATCACCCTGCCACCACATCCCTTCTTGAAAAGGAACATATCCTATGGGAGGTAAGTGAAGATGATCAAGCTATAGTTGCAACTGTTGAAGATGATTCAAGTGTTTATGATGAAGAATTCACCATTGGTACTCCCCTTAGTAAAGACAAACATAAATCAATATTCTTGAATGAAGAAAGAGATGATCTTGATGAGGTTGCAGCTACCCATAAAGAGAGTACCAAGATTGCCACCTTGACCAATGAAGAGGTTGATCAAAACGTTAAAGAAAAGGCTCTTGAAAAAGACATCATGTTGACTGACCTTATCGAGTCAAATGAGTAGGTTCAGGGAGATTTGAAGGATATGTGGCAAACATATTTGTATATGTTCAAGGAATATGAAGGTTTGGAGAAGTTGAAACATCTAGAAGAATAAGGTCAAGTTGATGAAGAAGAATGTAAGGCTCCTAGTGAGCCAATATGTTTTCAAGACCATAATGAAGCAATCTATGATGAGAACATTCTTTAAGACAAGCAAGAGATTGGATTGGAGGAACCAATAGAAGATAAGGTTGTTTCTGCCTTCATGGACCAAGAAGACATATGCTAAAGTATTAGGAAGTGTGCAATGAATTTGAGCTTCTTTAAGGGCCTACACCACCTACTAGTTAGATCAAAGATGTTCTTGAAGTTGTCTTACTCCTCAAAGGACAAGGTAATAATCTCCAAGGAACCATGTTTGAGGTTGCTCCAAATAATCCAAGAGATGGCCATGTTTGAGATAAACACAAATATCAAGAAAGAGTATGAGAAAGAGCTTGAGCCATAATATGAATTCACCTTCATAGGTGATTGGTGTTTAGCTACCATTACTTCATTTGAGAGCATGCCATGAAGGTTGGCAAGTAAAAAAAAGATGAAAACAACAACACCAAGGATCAAAAGGTAAATTGCTTCATGCCATTCTTCATCTCACAGAGCAAGAGATCATACAAGCTTCTCCTTTGACCCAAGAGGAAGAAGAAAAGTTTAGGTTAGTTGTATATAGTTAGTTTGTTTTCTTGTTTTTTATCTTTTTGGAGTGCTTGATAACACATGTGTGAGTTATGTTATTGTGTCATCTTTATTTTATGTGTTTTAGAGGTTAAGTCAATTTATCTTGTCATGGTTAAGGTTTGGTCTGTCTTAAATTGAGTGCAAATGACTCCATTTCCCAATGGAAGGATAAGGCTACTGGTCCATTTAGCATAGGAGACATGCTTACCCCGTGAATCATCAATTTGTTGACTAATTTTGACCCCCAAGGTCAAAATGTCAACCCCTATAGGTGATTTTTTTGGTCATGTCTTGCTAACCTTTTTCAAAGTCTTTTCATGCCTTATATAGTCTCTAAAAGGTCTTTTTAAAGCCTTATTAACATTGTTTAAGGTTTATTTGAAGAAATTAAGGTAAGGTCTTGTTGTGGTCTTGTAGTGGTCTTGCCATGTCATGGAGTGATGAAACTTAGAAAATAAGTGTCATAGGTCCTTAGGTGTCCTTCAAGGTCATTTCATGTCTTAATCACCTTGTTCAGACATTTCATGCATGTTTGGAAATTTTAAGGTTCTTTTATAGACTTTAAGTAGTGTTTTATAAGGAAAAAGGTGATTTTTGGCTAATTTTCATGTATGTCAAATCTCCCCAAGTGAAAAATCCATACAAAAAACCTTAAAATGACCTTGGATTAGTTACATAATTGTCACACCTATTAGCAAGTCAAGAAGATGTCAGAATCTTGAATTTTAATACCTTATAGGGGAGTTTTGGCACTTGAATGAACTTGTAAACTCATCTTCTAGGTGAAAATAGTGTATGAATGTCCTTTCATCTTCTACAAGTTATAATCATGCATGGAAAGAATTTTTAAGTTTCAAAATTTTAGAAAACTCTCTATCCCCTCCGTCGCTCCCTTCACAAGCTCGTGAAGGCCATTTTCAAATGCATGGTACATGTTGTATAGGTGGAGTTAGAGGATAAGATTTTGAAAAAAATTTGGGACCCTTATGTGCTTCCAATTAGTGGCATTGTTCATTTTATTGATATCCTTAATTTTATGAACAATCGCTAAGGAGCTAAGGTGCTTTTTTGAGGAGCAAAACCATGACAGGGTCAATTTTGGGCATTTCAGGTGAAGGAATGAACTCGTTAGAGCATGGGAGAAATTTTTAATGATCTTCAAAAGTTTGAAAGTCACTCTCATAACATTATCCAACACTTTCTTAGCAGTTGTGGCCTCAATTTGATAATAAACCTCCATTGTTCTTAGTCTACAAGGTGGCTATTTTGGTCTCATGAATGTTTTAAGGTCTTCAATAAATAAATAATGTTGATGAAGGTTATCCATCATGTTTCACTTCTTTATAATTACCCATAGCTCTATAAAATATTTCTAGAGTGCTTGCTCCCATACTATTCTTCCAAGCAACATCTGGTGTTCTTCACTTTAAGATTGTGAGAGGGTTGTCTGCATGGAAATGGTCTAAAAGATCTAGTTTTTCATTTTTAAAGAGTATTTTGAGGATATGAATCCTATATACTTCATGAAAAATTGATGGATATTGACCTTAGAGTCTATAAAAGTCAAGAAAAAGCTTACAAAAGTCTCTTGTATCAAAATGCAGATCTACAAGTCTGCCTAGGCATGTAGGTCTCTTTTGCATACAATATGAAGTAGTTATTGTTTGAAATGGTGTCTAAATAAGGTTAAGGTAGGAAATGTGAGTTAAATTAAAGAATGAGAGAGGTCACAAGACTCATAAGGACACCTGATGCATTTGAAAACCAATGAGGGTTAGTATGACTAAATTCACAGGCCTTAACACTCATGCATAGGTCGAAGTTTGAAAACAAAGGCAGAGGTTTGTGAAATGTTATGAAAAGGTTATGAGACTTGTATAAAAATTAGAAAGGCATTCCAAATAGGTTTTTATACTATTAAGGTGTCATAATTCCTTAATAAGGCCAAACTCAAAACCACATGCTCAAACTTTCTCCAATCAACACCTATAACCACCTTTAGAGAAGGTAGAGTACATAAAGGACAATGAGATCTAAGAATGGTAATGTGAGTGGAAAATAGAGTGAGTGAAGCACTCATATCTCATATAAACCATTATCAAACTATCTTGGTACTTTAAGACCAAACAGAAAACTCAGCGCTGGAGTTGGAGAGATTTACAGGTCTGCTAGGCAATGTATATTAGTTTCAAGATGGAAGGTAGATAGAGTTCATGAAGGAGAATTGGATTATGACTTGGATTAGCATAAAAAATTCATTTAAAGGTTTTTAAATCATATAATAACTTGTAGAAGAACCTTAAACACCTCAAACTGCAGTTAAGACTCTAATACATACACACAGTTGGCCTGGATAGTCAAGTTGCTTTTCAAACTTAAAAAGAGAGATAAATTCATGATAAAGGAATGAGAAGGGAATTTGGGTGAGAACATGATCAGAATTAGGTAATGAGACAATATAAGGTTATAAAAATCAATGGACTTGAAGAAATATTTCAAAGAGAATGACTTAGTTAGATGACTAAATTGACTCTGAACCCTGCACACACAATCATATACCTACAAGCCTATTTTCCTCATGAGAGATTTTTATTGACTAAAGGAGTTAAAGGTATAAGATATGGAAAGTTAAATAATGTTAAGACATTTTAAGATAGAAATATCTAATTTGGATCCTCAAATCCAATAGCCAAATAATGGAAACCTTACCTACTCAGTCAATGCAAGTTACATGTCTGCCTACTTTTGAGAAGTATTTGATTATTTGAGAGGTTTAAAGGTCTGTAAGAGTACCGAGGGAAAGTAAAATATTTGAATATTAGTAAATTTTAATTGGATATCTCCATAAATCCCTCAAATTTACCTAAAGTGAAGCAAATACTGGAAACTCTATTCAGGCCTAACAAGCCTATTAGCATACACAAACCTACAAGGCCAGTCATGAGAAAGTAGTTAGTTGGAGTTAAGTTGAGAAGTTTGAGGACCCTTTGGAGATGATAATGAGTATATAAAATCATTTCATTAATTTTTTAATCCTTGATAGTGGAGGAAATGAATAAAATACAATAGTTAGGGTCAGGTGAGCTAGTATGCTCAAGAACCCTAGCTTGAGAAATTGAAGGCTAATATAGGGTTGAAGAGATAGAGGGAGTTGGAGAATAATTTTATAAAGTAATGGTGGATGTATAAAACCTATAGGGGTCATTGGAAACTCAAAAATAAACTCATAACACCACCTATAGACCTCATCTCTCTCTAGACCTCACAAACACACAGTCTATTAGCCGAGGGTCTCCTAAAGTTGCTCATATATTCCATGAAAGGATGCATGGTGGCTCAATATATTAGGAATAGGAGGAAACCACAATGAAATAATGATTCATATAATTTGGATGTTCTTCCAAGGCATGTCATTTATGAATAATCCTTAAGTGTGCAAGACACTCCCAGGCTGCCCAAACAAGCTATTTTTAACCTAATGAGAGAGAAGATGATTTTTATGCATCAAAATGAAGTGAAAAAGCCCTAAAAAATATGGATAATTTCCAAAACTCCCTTGATCACCTTACCATGCCATTGGTTTTTGATTTCAAGGTACAAGTTTATGAAAATGGACCAAAGAAGGTTGTTTCAAGCTACTTGAGAGGTTTGTACAAGGTGTCAAAAGCTTAAAATTAACATGGAGGATCCTCATGAGGTCATCAAATTGAATCACATGATTTTTGAGGTTTTAAATGTTTGGGAAGACTATGGATCCAAAATTTAGTCTCGAGGTAAAGATGCCTAATTAAGGAGAGAGAACGGTTGAAAAATGCATTTCCAGTTAGAGTTTGGACATGAAATTTGACATGAAGCTATAAGGAGATACTGGGATCTCAAATATGTGTTTAATTTCTCAAGGATCTCTATACATTCTTCTACAAAGGAGGTTTACACATTTTAAGGGCTATAAAGAATGAATCCAAATGAGGCCTTTTGGTATATAATGAGTTCTTAGAGGTAGTTTGAGACTTTTAAATGAGTTTTTGTAGGTCTAATATGATGTGAATAGTGTTTATCTCAATTTATGCTCATTTATTAATTAAAGAAGTAAGAAACTAGTAATAAGGGTGTGGTAGAAGAACCTGGTTGTTATGCATGTGTGATCCAGATGAGTGTGGAGAGTTCCTCTTTGTCTTGGGAAGAATGAGATAGCTTGTTATTTTATGGCAGATAGTTGATCCTAGAGTAATTTTGGTATAGTAACAATACTTTGCCTTAAGATCAATTTTGGCATAGGTTCAGATCTCTGTCATAGTTTCTAAATTGCTAGAAAGAATACCTACTGGTTGATGGCTTGATCACCTGTGTGCAAGAATGCTTGATTATGGATTAATAGATAGATTGATCATGGATCCCCAATCACCTCCTACTCCCCTCATTTTATAGGCAAAGAGAGATAGAGCTAAAAGGTTTTATAGGAGGTTAGGCTACTAATTTTATTGCATCATGATGTGTTAGCACTAGATAAGGTGAACATATTAAATTATGCCATGTTAGCTTGTACATAGTTGGTCAGGTGTTTGTTTAGGTGGTGGGGAAGGGCCTGACCATCGATGATCAGGGTGACCATCGATGGTCAAGTTGACCATTGACGGTCAACTGTTGAAGTCTAAGTGGGGTAAAAAGGGGTAAGTTAGGAAGTTGGTTAGCTAATTTAGCTAACCTAACTTAGGGTCATGGTCAATAGGTTGGGTAATGGTTGGATCTAGGGGTGTTTCAACATTCAAAATTGTAGTGTGTAGAATTTTGGTGTCTACATTTTGCCTCTTTTTGTTATATAGTTTGTGTCAATAGGTTGTAAAACAAAAACAAATTATGGCTCGATGGTTGGTTGCCTCAAGTATGGGAGGAGGTGTTCCCCCTCAAACCAAGAGTTGATGAGGTGAAAGCAAAATAGAGTCAGGGTTTGATAAGTGGTTTATGGTGAGTCATGACATTGGTGATAATAATGGTTGGGCATTTAAAGTACAAACATAGATACAAAATATGACTAAGTGCAATAGCCAAGGTCGTGCATATACTGAGTTACCATAGTTGATAAAATTAAGGTTAGTTCTAGAAGGATAAGTGACAAGTGGACTACGTGATCACATTTAGGTGTGGTGGCTAGGAACACTCATAAACACAAGTATTATAGACAAGTTTGATGTTCTCATAGGTATCCAAAGTAGGAAGTGCTCTCATGAAAAACATAAATGGTCTAGTTGTATACTAGGTGGTGCAAATTTAAATGGTCAACTTGACAAAGTTGGTTGTTATAGTTAAAAAGACCAAGCAAGGTTGTCATAAAATATATGAAAGTTTGGGTCAAAAATAGCTAATGTTAAGGTGGATGCAATTTGATGTTTGGCTGGATAAAGGCAATCTCCAATGGTTAAGGTTGATGGGAGAAATGTTGTCTCTAAGGTGGCACTAAGGTGTAGGTGCTTAAAAGTCAAAAAGTAGGTTTCCTGATCATCAATAGTTAGGAGTCCCAAGATCGACTATCGACGGTCACTCTGACCATCGATGGTCAGGGGGAAACCCTAAAACCATGTGGATAAAAAGTGAAAAATATAAAATCATTCACTTTTAATTATTAAATTCTTTGACTCCCATGCATTTGTGAGTTTGGAATTTTCTCAAGAGTATTGATGAAGTGGGGTCGAGGTGTTGACTAGGTGATTATTGATTTGGCTGATTACTAGTGAGGTAGACCAAAGGATTCTGGGTGGATGAGGATGCAACTAAGTAGTGGGATCTAGGCTTCCTCCTCGATGATGATCAAGGAATGAGGTAGGTACTACCTTAAATTTGATAGGTTAGGTTGATTTGGTAGTTGTGGTTGAATTTTTATTAATTTGGAGTTGGTTTGGGGAGGGTTTTTTGGTTATTGCCCTACATTATAGGTTGGGGAATTTTTGTTAAAATTTATGGGTGAAAATGGGAGTTAAGAAGGCATAGAGGTTAGGGATAGGGTAGAGGATAAAATTAGGGTAATTAGGTGTTAGAATGAGGTAGATTGGGTAGGTGTTTAGGTAGGGGATGGTTAGGGTTTTACCACCGACGGTCATATGTAGTGACCATCAGTGGTCCTACCCAACCATCGGTGGTCGTATTCAACTATCGACAGTTGAGGATAGGGTACCCAATGGTGAGCTAACCGTCGGTGGTCATAGTGACCATCGACGATCGATGAAAGTGTTAGGCCATTTAGATAAAAGGTTGAAGGTAATGAGTTAAGGGTTAGGTGATTTTGATGAAAAGGTTAGGGTAAGAGGTTAGTTTAAAATGTTTTTAGAATGCTAAGGGTAGTGTTGGTGGGAAGGTAGGGTTTTAAAAAAGGGTTAATGTAGTTTAGATGAGGCAAATGGGTGTGATTAGTTTGGTGGGTGAGTGAAAAAGGATGAATGTTTATGGGTAGAGTAGTTAAAGGGGAAACTAAGAGTATTTTATAATGAATATTGTAGGCATGAGATCTGATCCAGATGCCAGATTGGGTCCCTCAGATATTTGTGGAGATCCATCAAAGGATGATGGATGATGACTAGATACATATAGAAGAGGTCAGCCTCAGTGCAATGAGGCACTTTCAACACATGTTATGATATGTGGCAATGATTATGGCCCTCATCGAAAGATGGGATTCGGCCATGAACACATTTATATTGCTAATGGGCAAGATGGCCATCCTACTAGAGGATATACATAAGATTACATAACTACCCATTTAGGGGGAGCTGATATATCATATTGATAGTGAAGAGAGAGATGAGCATATAGAGATCCTGTATGGTGAAGATCATACGTTTTCTAAATCGCATGTTGATGACTTCAATTATAGGCCATTTTATTAGAGAGCTAGGGATGATAGGAAGTTGATGACAATGATGATGATGATGGTAGTGTCATGTTTTACATTATCAAATTTGAATAGTGGGCAGTTTCCATACTTGTTGTTAGGTGTTTTAGTGGAGATTTTGCTTGGGTAGATAGTTTTTGGGTGGGCACCTATTTTTTTGGTTCAAATATACAAAGAGTTATGGGGATTATGAGTACATCAGAGATATGGGATTAGTGTAGGGTTTGTGATTCATTGTTGAGGCTATGAGCATATCAAGGTCCTGAGGCCAATGGGGTTGTCATGGAGGGATATGCTTAGATGGAATTTAGGGTGGGCTTCATGTGGTCGAGGGGTGACTATGCACTCACAGGGGCTAGAGGAGGCACGAGGGATATTTATTGGTTTAAGGAGGCATTAGAGGCCCTAGTAGTTGGAGTTGTGGTTTGAAGGCCATATGTGTGCTTTCTGAGGTGAGCCCACTACACTCAACACATTTTGTCAATGCAGAGTTGGAGGTGGATTTATGGGATGAGAGAGGGTGAGACTTGATGAGGTCACCAATTGCTCTATTTTATGACCTCATCCATACCTAGTATATATCTTTTTCTATGTAAATCCCCATAACCATCCATGACTCATGCAAATGAATGAATGAATTTATGATTTTGTGTGTGCATTGATATATATGTTATGTTATGAATTAATGATGTTTTTTCTTTTATTAGATTATACTTGTGTAAATTTATTTAACAAACATTTGAAGGGTAATGTAAGGCTGCAAGAATCTTGTTTCGGCACAACACTTACAGGCTACTCACAGTAACTATATGCTTCCACCTATAGGTTTTCCATAACCATTGTTGGCTTACACTTACAGGCTATCCATAACAACTATAGGATTCCACATATAGGTTTCCCATATCCACTATAGATTGCCTATAACAATTATAGGCTTCCACATATAGGTTGTCTGTAGCCATTACAAATTACTTGCAACAACTGTAGGATTCCACTTATAGGTTGTTCGTAGCTATTACATATAATAGAACTATTATTGTCATCAAATATTAAGGACACATCTGACTATCTTGAAAAATAAATGAATGATTCAAAAGGACCATAGTTGTTGTATGGACTCCCCACATGCAAGGAAACTTGGATGTGCTGCCAAAGATGAGAAAGACAAGGACAATGAGAAGGA
The DNA here is from genome assembly GCA_037957365.1 of Torreya grandis. NCBI lineage: Eukaryota > Viridiplantae > Streptophyta > Pinopsida > Cupressales > Taxaceae > Torreya > Torreya grandis. Next base: position 518,442 of record JARHVA010005431.1, read on the forward strand.
GACAAAAGGAAGTAAAATAATAAAAACAATATACATTATCCTTAACCCAGTTAGGCCTAAAACAAGTAACTTCAGTTACTAACCACCTAAAGTTTGACTATGATAGTTCCTAAGTATTTGTATTTTTTCCTAGTTTAATGTTTTCAGTTAAAAGATAATAAACTACCTTTTGTATTTAATGACAGAACCTAGATAAGATTAGTGGTTGGAGAGATGATAACATAATAATAGAATTGTAGAAGTCATTACATTCTGAATATTGTAATCTTCTGTAACAATCTTTAATTACTATAGATTTGAGTAATGAGAAGGTTGATTTTATAAGAAGCTTTTTCAAATCTCTCAAAGAAGGATTGGAACGCAGTTTTGAACGAGGAAGGGCCCCCTCGAAAGGAGTTGCAATGAAGATCCTGAACTTCCTTAGTTAAGTGTGTTGTGTAAGTTGATTTCATTATTAGTTTGATTATATAAAATGTGATGCATGTGTGATTCATAAGTGTGAAGTATTTTTGTATTTATGTTATAATAGTTTCGTAGTATAACTATATGATGAATTCAATAAAAAGTTCATTGTACTGCAACTAGTAAAGCAAGTTAATTTATGAATTAATAATGCATATATAGTGATGACATCCTTAAAAAGTATACACACTTTGGGTTAATAATTAATTTTAAATAGACTCAAGAATCTGGTATTAACTGGGTAATAAGTCTGCACAACATTTTGGTGTCATTATTGGGGAGGGTGTCAATTATTATTTTCTAGAATAAATTATTGCTTTTTAAGATTGATTGATGCACTATCCTACCTAGCCAAGAAAGTTGAGTGAGGACACTATGGTGTCTTATGCCAGATGTCTAAGTTCTTGGATGTTGATGGTGTAAAACTTTGAATACACTATCCTACCCAATTGAGTAGGTCAAGTGAGGACACTACAGTGTCTTATGCTAGATGTTTAAGTCTCTATATGTTGATAGTGCATAATCTTCAATGTCTCTTTACAATCTTTTAATTTATTTAGTTCATGGTTTTTTTTAGATTTTACTTTCTTGCAAGAATGATTTATATTCTACAAATTATGCCTTTAATTTTCTTGCTTTATTTTATGCTTTTTAGAGTATTTTTTTTGCTTTCAATAGATAACTTTACTACTTTCTAAAAGTCATATTTCAATTCCAGTCAATTTTGATTTCCACACTCCTTTATTGTACTTTTTGATTATTCTAAAATAAGCTCTTGAAACACAAAAGACATTAATCCTGTGCAAGAAGTTACAGGAAAATTGAAAAGTATGGCACAACATTTATGCAGAGAGAAAGAGATTCTCAAGGGAGATTCCTGCCAAACAAGCCATAAGTTACTATCAGGAAAGAACCACAAATACCTGCAACAACTAATAATCCTATTGAAAAATATACCATAAGCCAGAGGGATCTTGAAGAAGGAAACACTACAAACTGAAGGAAGTAGCTTGTAGAAGAAGTACTATTGGCTTTGAAAAAGGAAACAAAAGTGGAGGAAGCATTAACCGAGCTACTGAAGAGAAATGAAGGAGAACTTCATGAACCAAACACTCCAGAAAGTAACATCAAAGCAACATTACAACAAGGCTTTTTTGAACAAATCAAAGAAAGATCAGGAGAATCTTCATATTTCTCATCTGGTAGAAAGACTATGGGTCAACAAATAAATGTTTAATATCATGTTGATGAAGGGACTAATACATAATTTGAAGACACGATCTTGAGTACCTTTGGTATCCATATCATAAGAAAAACCATCATGAATAGAGAAGTAGATGATAATAAGACTCCAAACACATTTACTTTTGAATTTCCTATTCTTGATGCAATAGACGTAACACAAATGAAAAATATCTTGACCTTAGCCTTGCCCAATTTCATAGGTACATTATCAGAAGACTTAGACACCTTGTTGTTTGAATTTGATATCCTTTGTAGAAGCTATGACTATAGGCAGGATGCATAGAAATTGAATTTTTTTCCACCCACCTTCAAAGACTCAGCACTTCGTTGGTTCATGGGACTAGGTAGCAATTCAGTCTACACTTGGGAGGACATGAAAAAAATATTTCTAGCTAAGTATTAGGAATATGGATGAGGAAGAAATTATAGAAAAAATGACATCTTCATGATGACTCAAGAAGGAGACGAATATTTGGAAGACTATGTTAAACGATTCATGTTTAGTGTACAAAAATTCAAGCAAAGTGTACTAAAAGAAGAACCTCTAAACTCATCTTCTTGAAAGGAGTCTAAGAAGATTGTTTGGAAGCCTTGGACCTAATGAGTGGGGGAGATATCTCCTAGTTTCCATTTGCAGACATTAAAAAGTTGAGCAAGAATTATTCCAGGTCTGCCATAAACAAGGTCAGGTGCAACAATCTTCCACTAGCAGCTGCAAGTGGCGTATCAAAATCTGAAGTTAGTAACCTATTACAAGACATGAAATAAGATAAAATTAGTCACTTGGCCACCCAACTAGACAACTTGCACTCAAGGCAAAAATAAGCAACCTTGGATCAAGCTTTGACCATCTATTATCTGGATTGTAAGAAGTGGAAAATAGATTTTAGGTGTCATGAGGTTTGGGCTAAAGTAGCTAACATCATAACTGAAGAACCATAAATAGTAGAGCTATACAATATTGAAAGAGACGGGGACTAAGTTTTGTATGTTGCACAAAAAAAATATGGATTAAATGACCACCTTATCTAGGTATGGGACAAAATCCACTTTTTATAAATTCTACCTTCTTTAATTCACAATTTGAAAATACTACTACTAATTAGACTAGTCCATAGATGAATGTCCCACCTCCTAATTTCAATTGGAAATCACCTCAGATAAGTTACCCCACCACCTCATAATAGCCTCCACAAAATGTATCCCCACTTTGGATACAAGCTTGACAAACACCCCAAGGTCCACCCTTCACAAACTAGTGGTAACAACCTTAGAGACCCAATCAGCCTTGGGAAAACCATCAGGGAGGATTCCCTCCATATCAACAATGACAACCTTGTGCTCTTATGCCCAATACACAAGTTGCACCCAAACCTATTCAGCTCCCTACCCAACCCATGTAGAACCTTGTAAATAAGCTGGTTCAACCAACTTTCAATACTAAACCTATCTAGTACCTGGCATATACAGTGAACATCAATGAAGTTCACCTACATTCAAGAAAAGTTATACCACCTCCAGCCCCACCCATAATAATGGATTTAGATCAAGAAACTCTAGAATATTATGATAACCCACCTTCACCACCCCAAGAACTCTCTGAACTAGTAAATAACGCTATTGATGAAACAACCCCACTATTTCTAGAACATCTTACTCTTCAACACCATGCAATTGACCCTGAATTTGATTTTATAGGACAACTCAAAAATGTGTATGTTAAAATTCCCCTCTTCTAGGCCATCAAGAATGTGCCCATATATTCCAAAGCTATTAGAGACTTATGTCTACATAAACTTAGAAGGAAGAATAAGGATCCCAATATAGTACATGTGATTGGTCAACTGGTAGACATTATGTTGGAAAACACCCTGCTAAATAAATATTCAAATCTAGGATGCCCAGTAGTAACAGTCCAAATCCATGATTAACAGCTATCTAATACATTGATAGACCTAGGGACTGCAATAAATGTAATGACAACTGAAACCATGAATAAACTATAGTTGAATAATATTCATCCCATATCTACAATGTTATAAATGGTTGACAGGTCTATAGTTAGACTAAAAAGAGTCACTAAAGATCTTGTCATTACTATAGATTTTTGGGAGTATCCTACCTATTTAATTATGTTAAAGCCAAAGTCTAATTTGGGTGGATACCCTCTTATCTTAGGATGGCCTTATCTTGCCATAGTTTATGCCTTCATCAGCTATAGATTAGGTGGCATGTTGATTTCCAATGACAACCACACTAAGAAGTTGGTCCTCTATCCCCCAGCACAACTGGCCTTGGCACCAAAGAATATATTATGGGCTAAAAAAGATGAGGTAAAGCAACCTCCCTGGATTCTTGTATTCACCATAGACCATGCATGCACCCTGGCTGATCAGGAAAAAAATACAATTCTCTCCAATGTTCTCTAGAATAATTACCAAACTAATTCTACAGATCTCAACCACTTAAAATGTGTTGAGTGCCCATTTTCTAACCTTTGAGAAGAAGATAATTTTGATGCATTTGTATAGGAAATATTCCACTTTTTGTTGCCTCATAGCTACAGTCAAATTAGATCCATTATCAATATAAAAATAATGAAAACACTCTCATGGCAAATTGAAATCTCTCTAAGAAAAATATTGCTTATTAATAGCAAGTTGGAGTCGAATGAGGAAAAACACCTAGTCAGCATGTGGCGTGCAAAAAGATGTGCTTTTGCATATAATTATGAGGATATGCAACGAATCAACTCAGAAACATGTACACATCATATCTATATCAAAGAAGAGTGCCAACTAATTAGAAAACCACTACATAGGATGAATCTAGCTCTTAGAGAAATAGTCAAAGTGGAATTGTAGAAACCCCTGACTGCTGGATTCATATATCACATCTCAGACAGTAATTGGGTTTTATCATTGGTAATTATATCAAAGAAAAATGGAGAATGACGTATATGCATAGATTGCAGGGAACTTAATACAACAATAAGAAAGGATCATTTTCCTTTACCTTTCATTGATTATGTGTGTTGGATACACTAACAGGGAAGAAATATTTTGCCTTTCTATATGGCTTCAGTGGTTACAAACAGATTATCATTGCTCTTAAGGACCAGGAGAAGACCACCTTCAATTGTCCCTAGGGTACTTATGCTTATGTTGTATTACCTTTTGAGTTGTGTAACACTTTTGTAACATTCTAGATGGCTGTCTTAAGTATCTTTGTAGATATGGCCAATAAATATGTATAAATCTATATGAATGACTTCACTATTTATGGAGAAACATTTGATGAGCGCCTGAAGAACTTGTAAAAAGTGCTACAATGCTATCAGGAGCACCATTTGTCTTTAAGTCATAAGAAATGCTACATGCTTATGACATAAGGCATTATCTTAGGTTACCATGTATCAGTTGAAAGAATTAATGTTGACCTTGTAAAAATCAACATCATAAATAACCTCCCTGTTCCTCAAAAATATAAAGATGTTAGGAGTTTTTTAAGACATGTTGATTACTATAGGACATTTATCAATAATTTTAGCAAAGTAGTAGCACTATTATTCACTCTCCTGAATAAAAATTCTAAATTCATCTGGACTCCTATCTATGATATAGCCTTTAGATAATTGAAGGAATTATTGACCACCACCCCTATTTTATGTGGACCTAATTAAAAGCTTTCCTTCCATATTCACATAGACACTTTAGATACTATCCTAGGAGCTATGTTAGGCTAAAAATAAGAAGCACTCAATTATGTTATATATTTTGTAAGCAAGAACCTATAGGTAGCAAAATTAAATTATGAAGTTACTAAAAAAGAGTTCTTTGCAGTGGTCTATGTTATCAACAAGTTCCATCACTACATCATAGGGTATTAAGTCTTTGTTCATACAGACCATGCAGCCATTCGATACATTATGAACAAACCAACTATCCTAGACAAAGTGATAAGATGGTTTCTCTTATTATAAGAATTTGATCTAACCATTATAGATAAGTCTGGTAAGGATAATGTCATGGGTGACTTCTTATCATGCCTACAATCCCCTCAAGAAGATACCATAGTGGATGACTCATTTCTAGATGAACACTTGTTCTCCCTCACCCTCACCACTCCTTGGTATGATGATATTGCTAGCTACCTTACCATAGGATTAATTCCACAACACTTCCTCCCTAAACAAAAAGAGCTTTGACTCAAAAAAGTGGTAGGTATTTATGGTTATCTGGATTTCTTTTCTATATTGGGCATGACTCCATTATTAAAAGATGTCTCAGAGAAGATGAAGTTCTATATATCTTTAAATCCTACCATGATGAACCCTGTGAAGGACACTTTACAACCAAGTGTACAATAATAAAAATGTTGAATACAAGATATTATTAGCCCTCAATCCATAAAGATGCAATAAGGTATACTGCTCATTATGATAGATGTCAACGTATGAAGAGATCCACACATTCATATGAGATGCCTTTATAGCCTCAAATGATGCTTGATCCATTTGAAAAATGGGGCCTAGACTTTGTTGGACATTTTGATCCAAACTCTAACAACAAAGAATACATTTTTATATGTACAGACTAAGTCACTAAATGGGTGGAAGTAAAGGCTCTTACACACACCAGGGATGAAAAGGTGGTAACTTTCTTTTATGAAGAAATATTCACAAGATATGGTGTACCACAAGAAATAGTCATTGATTAAGGATCCCAATTCAATACTAGTCTAATTACTGCTTTGGTCCAAAACTATGAGATTAGGCATAAGAAATCAACTCCATATCATCCACAGTCTAATGAATAGGTGGAAGTCACCAAGAAAGAGTTAGAAAATATTTTGACCAAGACTGTTAGTATGTTATATAAAGTTTGGGAGGCTAGACTTTTTGAATTTGTTTGGGCTTACAGAATCACGTGGAAGACTACTATAGTCTTCACCCCATATGAGTTAGTCTATGGGAAAAAACTTGTCTTACCAATTGAATTTAAGCACAAGACCTTACAGAGAACACTAACACTTGGGATGGATATATCTAAAGCATACAAAGAAAGACTTATATAACTGAATACCTTAAATGAATACAAACAACAAGAATTACAAAACATAGAACTTATCTAGCACTAGTGGATTAGATGGCATGATAGGTAAATTAAGACCAGGCAATTCAATGCAGGAGATTAGGCCCTTCTATTTGATTCAAAATATAAAGATCACAAGGGCAAACTCCATACCAGATGGTTTTATCCATTTGAGATTGAGCATGTTTATGATAATGGAGTAGTGCAACTTCAAACCATTGATCCGATAAGATTTTGTCTACTAGTCAATGGCCAAAAACTAAAGTTGTATAAAAAGCTACTCACTTAGGAGGAGTTTACCAAGCACATACACATGGAATTACAAAATGGATACAGTGATGTGCTAGATCAGCATGATGTCTCATCCGATAAAGGGAGAACTATCCAAAACATAGATGAAGAAGGAGAGGACATCCTAACCCTCCTCTAGCATAAAAACTAAGACCTTCACTTGGTCCTTGACCAGTCATCCTCACTGCTGACTTGGCAAGGACCTAGAATAAACATTCTACTGTAGGCAATAGTTAGAGTCATAAAAAAGAAGAATAAAGAAACCAATAATGAAAAACCTTTTTGCGAATTGTTGGTAGTTTTTGGGTATAAAACTAGCCTATTGGCTGCCTATAACTGTAAAATGGGCCTAAATAAAAAACTAGCTTACTAGATATTTAGGGGTAAAAACAAAAACAAAAAATAAATAATCATTATGAGCAAAACTGTTCATCTTCCTCCAATTGCTATAGGCTATTCTATGGCTGCTATAAGCACCTCCCTCACCATTGCTACATACACCTTTGTCAATGAAGGTATCTCTTCAGTTGCTATGGGCTCTTTTATAGCTATTGCAGGCACCTTCCCTATAACTGGGCACACGTTTGAAATTTCTACAGGCACCATCTCTGGTTATTACATGTATACCCTCACACCTCTCTAAGTACATGCATGATAGTTTTTCACAAACTCTAAGCTATGGCCTTGGCTATGAGCTTTTGAGAAATACATGGAAGACACCTAACAAGCTAGAGGAGTGAAGGAGGATTAGAGAAGACAAGTCAAAACCTTGCTCTTACCTACCCCTGAATAACTTAGAAAAGTTAACTAGGCATAACATTCATAAGGAGTAAGATAGTATATAGACAGATCATTAGCAGGCTCATGCAAAGGAAGATCACAAAGAAATAACACCCTCAACTACCCTCTTTCATGTTCCTACAACACCTAACTTTAATACCACTAATTTGCACTAACTACTTAGTGGTAGGAGGGTAATAATCTCTCATCCAACTCCAAGACTCCTATTTTAGTTATATGCAGGCTATCATGATGACATGTAGATGAGTTGAGGGCATCATGGAAGCCTAACATCCTGTGATCTCATAATTACTCAAAAGGGACCCACTTCATTCTAGTTATAACTACCAGCATAGTCATTGCATTTTTTTAACCAGTCACATGTAAACACTCACATGTAAATCCTTGGTGTAAACCTAGATAAAATATTAAAAAGGTACACTGTATATTTTGATCATAGAAGAGTATTTATTATTTTAATATAGCATGTATGATATTTAAAATCATATTAAATCATTAAAACATCATTCATTAATACCAATCAACTCACATTTCAACCCACATGATGACATCTCACCCTGCACTTATATCTCTAATCATGACCCCGATATATCTCTTCCATCCTACTCATCTCATGTCACTTGGGGACAAGTGATAGCTCACATGGAAGGGGGAGAATACTATGGGCAATAATACCATGCACTATGGGATCTATATGTACATGATTTAGATGTCATAATGACACTATAATAACATATAGGGAAAACAATAACTTTCATTATTTTCCCTTGCAAGTACAACCATTCATGCAAAGCCAAAGCACACCATAACTTGTAACCACCAACTGCCATTATTGAACAAACCCTACTTTGCTACATGCATAACTCTAGAAGCTAAATAGAGTGTGTTGCCAATTATCAGTTGAAAGGATTGATAGAAATCTAAACTTAGTAGAATGGGAGGGTCAGTTATGATAAGGGAACCCATAGATCATAGGTAACTTCAAGGAGACCCAACTAGCTGGGTTGTCTTCAATAGAGTTGGATGGACCACTTATTTAGATAAATTACAATGTTTCTCAAAACCTTTTGCCAGAGAATTTACAAGATCCTTTATAGGAGATCAAGCTACTGTACATGGCATCACATTTCTAGTTACTAAAAAACTAGTAAGCCAAACAACTAGGCTACCATAAATAAGAGATAACTGGAAAGACAAACCCAATGGTCAAGAAGTCAGACAATAGTTCTATCAAAGAGATGAAAGGCTAGTACTAAAAAAAGGTGGTGTGGAGAGACTCAACCTAGCTAAAGCCTAGAGGGAAATAACCTCATACATCATGAGATATGTGACCTATGAAGGAAGTTACTCTCTAATTTATACTCTTCAATTTAAATTTTTGAATCACTTAAGACATGATAAGACCATTAATGTTCCAAATCACCTATAGAACATTCTAAAAAAAATGTGCAAAGAGTACCAAAAGGGGATTGAGAAAGCTTTATCTCATCATGGTCTACTATAGTTGATAACTAAACATGGAATAACCACTATTAGACCTAACCTTAGTTGGGAACAATTTTAACCTTCATGAATGTTGAACCTCAACAAGAGAAGGGAAATAATGAGGAGCATGCCCAATAGATTACACAAAAATATGTTGCAGACACTAGTGATACTGGACAGTCCATAGATACTGAGGGTCCATCTAAAATTGCTATGGGTACAAGAAGGAGAAGGAAATTAATCCTATCTCCTGATGACACAAAAGAGGATAGTCCACCCACACAAGCTAAATATAATATTCCTTATCCCATTATTCCCACTGCCTCCTCACCAAAGATTGATCCTTCCACCATGGCTCATTCAGAGCAAGAGGAAGTTCTTCTATCAACTATTGCACAAGAAGAACAAGTTCCATTAGCTACCCTTCCTAAAAATAAGATGAAAATTGAAGAAAATAAGCTCTCTATATCAATAAGACGGATACCTCCTCCTAATAGATCTCAGAGAATTAAGAAACAAAAGACAACTATAACTTCCTCACCCATAGATATCAGTGATGATGAAAAGGGAAAGAAAGAGCCCAGGATTCGAAAGACCCCTAATGAGTTGGAGATTATTAAATGGTCTACTAAAGAGAAATCTACCAAGTCACCCAAGCCATCCAGATTAATTGAGGAAGATATGGATCTCCTCAAGCACATTAGGTACACAGAAGAAGAGCTGAGAATGATAGATCAACTTGCGATAGAAGAGGAATTAATTGAAGAAAAGACTATAGAAGAAGACAAACAAGAAGAACAAGAGGTAGTTCCTCCCGACTAGGAGTTCTAAACCTTGGAACAAGCTATGAAATAAATATATAGGCCAAGGAATGAGATAACATAATTGAAAGGTAGGAGAGGCCTAGAAACACTTCTAAGGGTAGTAAAATTTGTTGAACCATCTATAGAAAGAAAAAGGTTATTAGAGTAACTTGTAGTAACTTCATCTACCTTACACACAGATAGCATTAATATACCCTCAGAAGTACCTACAAAAGATTATGCTCTAGCTTTGGTACCTTTCTATAAAAGTTTTCCTCATTCATTGCCCACTGTAAAAACACCTACAACAAAAAAAGTTATTGATGTGGATCTTTCAGCTTCCACGCCTGTAGAAACTGATGACCTCTTGAATTTTCCTAAGAAATTTTTTGGTGATGATGAATCTTACTACAAGGATTTGGTACAAGAATTTAAGGTACACGTTGAAACAAAAGAATGACAAGATGAATTAAAAAAAAGAATGAAAATGGCTGAAATTGGGATCAAGTATCTAAAAAAAAAGATTAATACAATGCATGAAACCACTAAAATGTTAATGGAGTGCAAATCACCTTCTAGGGTGTATGTTATCTACTTAGAATAAAGATGGCTTACATTCAGATATGATAGGATCTATAATGATCAATCCTACATAGTTTGTGACCCTAAATATTTCTTTGATGTTTATAGACATGCTGACCCTGATCTCCAAGCATAATTAAGTGAGTTTTACATACACCAATATGCTATACTCAATGATGCATATTAGAATTCAAACATATACTTGGGAGATGTCCAACTGAATGCATTTTATTCATATGTCCTTAATAAAATAAGAAGGAAATAGGTGGAGGAGTATCAAGAAAAAGAAAAAGAAGTTACCCTAATAATTAAGGGATAATCAAGTAATCTAGATGCTGTAATAGAAGAATGGATCTCCTTCATGAACTCAGGTACTCCACAAGCATGAGTCATAAGAAAATAAGTAGAAGTTCAGAATCATTATTTGAGTCTTATGAATGGAGATGAAAAGCATTTTTTTTCTTGTTCTCACAAATGGGCCAAACTCTTTGATGCTTAAAAAATAAAGGAGCCTTACTCCTCTCAAAACCTTAGGGAGGCAATACACAGAGTATACATATATATTGAGCTTGTCAGGAGGAGAAGGATAAAATGGTTGGGATTAATATTTCAACCTCCTTTGTTTTGGTTCCCAATTCCTGACTGGGAGGGGAAGGTCCCAACTGACAGAGAGGCTGACAAGAAAAGATGGGAGAACATTTATGATGCTAAAGGATTATTTATCCTTGAAGGGTCAGGCTACACTGAGCCCCTAGATTTTAGAAAATTCCATGGTTTCAAAATACATCTAAGGCTTGCTCGAGGTCGAGTAAGAGGTTAAGTAGGGGCATGTGATAAGGTCACTAATTGCTCTATTTTATGACCTCATCCATACCTAGTATATACATTTTTCTATATAAATCCCCATAACCATCCATGACTCATGAAAATGAATGAATTTATGATTTTATGTGTGCATTGATATATATATGCTATGTTATGAATTAATGATGCCTTTTCATTGATTAGATTATACTCATGTAGCTTTATTTAATGAACATTTGAAGGTAACATAAGGTTGCAGGAATCTTGTTTGGGTACAACACTTATAGGTTGCCCACAACAACTATAGGATTCCACCTACAGGTTGTCTATATAACCATTGGCTTATAATTACAAGTTTCCCATAAAATATATAAGCTTCCACCTACATGTTACCCATAACCACTGTAGATTGTTCGTAGCAACTGTAGGCTTCCACCTACAGGTTGCCCATAGCTATTGCAGATTGCCCACAAAAACTATAGGTTTCCACCTACAGGGTACCTATAACCATTACACATAATATAACTATTATTGTGATCAAATCTTAAGGACACATCCAGTTATCTTGAAAATAAAATAAATGATTGAAAAAGACCATAGTTGTTGTGCGAACTCCCCTCAAACAAGGAAACTTGGATGTGTTACCAAAGATGAGAAAGATAAGGACAATGGGAAGGAGATAAAAAGAAGTAAAATAATAAAAAAATATACATTGTCCTTAACCTAGTCAAGCCTAAAAGAAGTAACTTCAGTTACTAACCACCTGAAGGTTGACTAGGGAAGTTTCTAAGTATTTGTATTTTTCTCTGCTTTAGTGTTTTTAGGTAAAAGCTAATAAACTACCTTCTATATTTAATTGTAGAACCTAGATCAGATTAGTGGTTGGAGGGATGATAGCAAAATAGTAGAATTGTAGAAGTCATTGCATTCTGAGTATTATAATCTTTTGTAGCAATCTTTAATTGCTACAGATATGAGTAATAAGAAGGTTGATTATGTAAGAAGCTTTTGAAAATCTCTCTCAAAGGATTAGAACTTAGTTCTGAATGAAGAAGGGCCCCCTCAGAAGGAGTTGCAATGAAGATCCTAAACCTCCTTAGTGTTGATGCTGGAGATTGCACCCGGGGCAAGGAGGCCTACCTCTTGCCTTCTCCCCGCAACATAGAAACTCCTCTCTCACCTGTGGGATGACGAAGCAAGAGAGGAGAGTCTCTAGGTATGGGCTAGTTCCCTCTGATGTATCTTGTTTGTTTTAGACAGTGCAAAAAATACATACAGGCCTATATATATAGCTATATAAACTGGGGGGGGGGTGAAAAGGGAAGAAAGTGCAAGAAAACAAACTACTCTAAGGAGGTGATACACCAAAATAAAGGTGATCTTCTCACACCTACTCTCAGAATCAAACAAAGACCACAAACATACACTCAAACTCGACAGGGAAACTAGGGTACAAGAAAATGGCAGGGAGGTTCTTATGAAAACACAGGAACAAAGACTCACCAAAATGTTGTGGAATACATACTGTAAATGACTTCCTCTGCTCTGTATCTCCAAAATGGAACTCTCCTCTTGTCAACTGCAGACAATGGTGCCTTGTGGATAACTAGTGTGTTGGTGCTAGAACTATGAGAGCATTAAAGACAATGACTGGACACAACTCAAACACTCAGACATACACAGAAAATTTGACCAAGAAGAGGTAAAAAATAGTCTTTATAGATTCAGGTAGAAATTTTAGCAGGGCTGTGCCTTACCAAAATTGCAAAAAGATCATTACAAAATGACAAGTATCAAGTATATATCAAAGTCCAAGAGGCTCATTTGGCACTCTTTTTACAAATGGCTATTCATGAAAAGAAACAAGCCACTCAAAATATTAATGAGCCATCTACTCTGCCTGCTTCGAAGTTCGCATTTTTAAATGGCAAAACACGGTTTGTCCACCCATTAAATGAAAAATGAAGAAACCAGTTACATTTCTTAGCTGCTACATCTTCTCACGATCAATTCACTGGCACTATTTCACCTGCCAGAGTCACTTCTCGAATTGGAGCCACTTCTTGCCACTTGGACTGACTGCTTACTCATTCTTTGCATGTCACTTTGTCAATTTTGTCTTAATTCTATCTCATCAGCCCCCTTGGGTGAACATACTGGCGGGTCGCTACATTCAGGCCCTTTTCCATGGTTCACGCTTTTTCATTTGAAGGAAAACAGCTATTTCATACTTGTAAACTTGACGTCCACATAGGACGTCATCGGGTCTGCTGGCTTCTCTACAACCTTCCTTTTCCTTTGTTATTGGTGGGTTGTGTGGGACTGCCAATGGCTCTTTGTTGCTTTGCGTCGGGCTTTTGACTTACATTTTTTAACGCACCTGACCCTCTTAGCATTTGTAAATGCCTGCATTTGTGTTTGCTTCGAGTGCACCCAAATTCCTTCAGACTTTTTGTCTGAAGGAATTCCTTCGGGCAAAAAGTTTGAAGGAATTTGGGGCTTTAATATTTGAACCTTAAGAAACAAGCCTTGAACTAAAAATTGCCTAAGTCCTTTGTTGTTGTGCCTGCCCTTTTGAACCTGTTAAACCAGAAGCTACCTAAACACTTGAACCAAGGCATGAAATGAACTCTCTGAACTTGCTAAACCCAAAAATGACTGGCATTAAACAGCAGGTGAAGAAGGTGACCGACATTTTGCCTGTGGGCAAAATGGGTCAACAATTGGTGACTCACAAGGGAAGCATGCCTGCTATACTTAGAATCTAGTTGCCTTAAAAATCCATTGGGCGTGGAGTCAAATGTAGCTTAAAAAAATAGCAATAGCTCAAAAGATTGAGAATCAAACACGAAGTTTTACCCCACACATAGAGGGAAACTCACAAGACTAAAAAATGCTACCTGTGCAACTGCACTTAGGGAAAGTAGGGAAAACAACTGAAAACAAACTACTATATACAACTAACCAGGAAAATTCACCTCCCTCCTAGATCAAAGGGAAAATTTCTTAAGTCCCCTTCTTGGAAAGAAGACTTATGGTGGCAGGCAAGTAGCTGAATGGAAAAGAGAATTGGTGACTTGCTCTTCCTGCCTGTCACCTGCATTGGTTAGAATCCGAGTGGATCAAAATCGAACATGCCTCCAATATATACATATTCTGATTATTCCTGGAGGCCTGTTGGATGCTGATCCTTCAGGTTGGTGCATCCCATCAAGAAGTCGATTGCTGCCAGCTCATCACCAGAAGCTTCTTGATATGCATTGTTGACTGGCTCGTTCTCCTCTACCTCATGCTCAGGTTCCATGGTATGGCCATCTTCCTTGATGATTTCAGAGAAAGTGTCCTCAGATTCACCAACCTCTTGAAGGGATAAATCTGAAGAACTGCCACCTCCTTGCATGTTTGTTTGAAACCCAATATTGCCTTCTTCATTCTTATCCATCTCATAACCTCCTTGAAAAATAGTGTAGCGTGCCTCAATGGCTTCAAATGAATCATTTAAAACATGAACAAGAGATTGCCCATGCTCCTCCATGTCACCTAAGGTGATCTCCTGCTCATCTGCACTCATGGAGTCTCCTTGATCAGTCATGAACTAAACATACTCCTCTTCACTTGCTTCCCTCAAGACTGGCTCCTCCTCAAGAAGGGGTGAAGTGAAACATTGATGGACGAACTCATGTGGAAGAGGAGGTAGTCCCTGAACTAGAATCGAATGATTCTCCTCTTTCCATTTGGTTAGCACTTCACCTATATCAGGCATGGCCTGGTAGTTCTCTTGGGGATGTGTAAGTGGGGTGTGTTCAGACATGGAATGTGCTATTGGGTCTGAACCATCCACCACACACTGGCTGAGGACTCTCTCCTTAGATTCCAATTCTACAATCTGCCTATCCATATCTTCCTGGAAAAACCTTTCCTGGAAGTCATAATCATTATCAGGGATGGGAACAGCCTCTTCTTCTTTAAGAATTAGACTGAAATCTTCCTCCTCCTCCTCCTCCTTGCTGGTCCAAGATTCAACTATTTGATTCCAACTCATGATCCTAGGATTGGACTCTTGCTTTTTTGAGTAGGCAGCAACTTTGTCATTTTCAAGTTCCTGGGCTGGTTCATGATGCTCCTCCTTCCAGCTTGGAATTTGGAGATCATGTTGAAAGTCTTGAGCAGGCTGGGGAGGATTTGGGAGGGTCTGCTCATGTACAAGAAGAGCTATTTGAGAAGAGGCATGCTAAAAAGCTAAGCACACAGAATTGAGGGTAGGATCAATTGATGCATCAAATGAGTCAGAATGAGCAAGGGCCATACGATAGAAAGGATTCGGCATACAAGAGGGAGTTTTCTCTAGAATAGGAGAGGGCAGACTTTGGGCCAAAATTTCTTGATTTTCATCCCTCCACCTTACCAACACTTCATCAATATCGAAATTAGCTTGTGGATTGGTGGAAGGGGTGTCTTTTGGCATCGGCTCCTCTGTAGGGTCTAAAAGCTCCATCATTCTTTCTCTAAGCAGTCTCATCCTAGCTTCCAATTCCTCAACCCGCTTAGCCAGATAATCCTCACCTTGTACTTCTTGGAGCTCGTGGGAAACACCATAGAGATGGGGAGTGCATGAAGATTGCCATGAAATGCAAGGAGCCTCTTGAAGGAGGGTGGAGGGAACTTGAGAAGGACTACCCTGATCTTGTACCTTGCACTCTTGGGCAATGTCTTTTGCCCCCTTGCTATTTTGTGACTCAATCACTTGATTCCAGCTCAAAAAGTTTAGACTGGGCATCTCCATTGGGGTTGATGAGGCCATAATGTGAGAGGGCAGTGAAGATTTAGATTCTACTTCCCTTGCTACCAAAATGGACTGCTACATCTGAAGGTTTGCCAACTTGATCTGTCTATCAAGATTAGCTTTAAACACAAGATTCATTGTTTTGGAATTCTCCTCAACATGATTGGGGAACAGATTTTGACAGGCTCGACTTGGCTCAAGAATAGGGGTTGTATATGACTGATATGATGCTTTGGGTAGTGAGTATGCAGGTTGATAGACTTGGTAAGGCTGCCTCTCATACACACTCAGCTTCTCCTCCACAAATGCAATTAAACCACTCACATCCAGCATCTCATTTGAAAGCCTGTGCCAATTTGCTCTTTCAATAGGAGCCCATTCTTTCTTAACTTGATCTAGTCCATTCCTCACTTGATGGATGATATGATTAGGAATATCTTGGCCTTACCCCTTTCTGGTGTTAAGATCAATTACATATTTGTTGTATCCCAACAGTGCTCACTTGAAGGCAAAAACTGGTTGATTGGCGAAAAGATTGGGTTGAGTGGGAGAAGTGACATACTGAGAAGACTGAGCACAAGGGTGATATAGCTCATAGTAGGGTTGAGATTGGCCATATTGGGTGTGATAAGGATCACCATAAGGCTGGTAAGGATCATAGCCATGCTGGCAAAAAAAATAGAGTTCATAGCTTAAAATGATGGAATTTACACATACCAAAAAACTATTTCTTGATGGTACGGTTCCAAAACTGCTTAACCAGTTGATATAACTCAGAGTCACCAGATGCTGAAGAAATCAATTTGCTGTAATAAGACCAACATCAATCCTAAAACTCTACTGTGTTTAAAAAACTTGTGGTCCCACCGGGCGTGCTAAAACTGTTGACACTGGAGATTGCACCTGAGGCAAGGAGGCCTAGCTCCTGCCGTCTCCCTGCAACATGGAAACTCCTCTCTCACCTGTGGGATGATGAAGTAGGAGAGGAGAGTCTCTAGGTATGGGCTAGTTCCCTCTGATGTATCTTGTTTGTTTCAGACAATGCAATAAATACATATAGGCCTATATATATATAGCTATATAAACTAGGGGGGTGAAAAGGGAAGAAAGTGCAAGAAAACAAACTACTCTAAGGAGGTGATACACCAAAATAAAGGTGATCTTCTCACACCTACTCTCAGAATCAAACAAAGAACACAAACATACACTCAGACTCGGTAGGGAAACCAGGCTACAAGAAAATGGCAGGGAGGTTCTTATGAAAACACAAGAATAAAGACTCACCAAGATGCTATGGAATACATACTATAAATGACTTCCTCTGCTCTGTATCTCCAAAATGGAACTCTCCTCCTATCAACTGTAGACAATGGTGCCTTGTGGATAACTGGTGTGTTGGTGCTGGAACTGTGAGAGCATTAAAGACAATGACTGGACACAACTCAAACACTCAGACATACACAGAAAATCCGACCAAGAAGAGGTAAAAAATAGTCTTTATAGATTCAGGTAGAAATTTTAGCAGGGCTATGCCTTACCAAAATTTCAAAAAGATCATTACAAAATGACAAGTATCAAGTATATATCAAAGTCCAAGAGGCTCATTTGGCACTCTTTTTACAAATGGCTGTTCATGAAAAGAAGCAAGCCCCTCAAAATATTAATGAGCATCTACTCTGCCTACTTTGAAGTTCACATTTTTAAATGGAAAAATGTATTTTGCCCACCCATTAAATGAAAAATGAAGAAACCGATTACATTTCTTAGCTGCTGCATCTTCTCATGATCAATTCACTGGCACTATTTCACCTGCCAGAGTCACTTCTCGAATTGGCACCACTTCTTGCCACTTGGACTGACTGTTTACTCTTTCCTTGCATGTCATTTTATCAAATTTGTCTTAATTTTGTCTCATCGGCCCCCTTGGGTGAACATACTGGTGGGTCGCTACATTCAGGCCCTTTTCCATGGTTTGAACTTTTTCATTTAAAGGCAAATGGCTATTTCATACTTGTAAACTTGACGTCCACGTAGGATGTCATTGGGCCTGCTGGCTTCTCTGCGGCCTTCCTTTTCCTTTGTTATTGGTAGGTTGCATGGGACTACTGACGGCTCTTTGTTGCTTTGCGTCGGGCTTTTGACTTACGTCTTTTAACGCGCCTGACCCTCTTAGCATTTGTAAACACCTGCCTTTGTGTTTGCTTCGAGCGCGCCTAAATTCCTTCGGACTTTTTGTCCGAAGGAATTCCTTCGGGCAAAAAGTTCGAAGGAATTTGGGGCTTTAATATTTGAACCTTAATACATAAGCCTTGAACTGAAAATTGCCCGAGTCCTTTGTTGTTGCGCCTGCCCTTTTGAACTAGAAGCTGCCTAAACACTTGAACCAAGGCATGAAATGAACTCTCTGAACTTGCTGAACCCAAAAATGACTGGCATTAAATAGCAGGTGAAAAAGGTGACCGACATTTTGCCTGTGGGCAAAATGGGTCAACACTTAGTTAAGTGTGTTGCGTAAGTTGATTTCATTATTCGTTTGATTATATAAAGTGTGATGCATGTGTGATTCATAAGTGTGAAGTATTTTTGTTATAATAGTTTCATAGTATAACTATATGGTGAATTCAATAAAAATTTCATTGTACTACAACTAGTAAAGCAAGTTAATCTATGAATCAATAATGCATATATAGTGCTAACATCCTTAAAAAGCATACACACCCTGGGTTGATAATTAATGTTAATCACACTCAGTAATATGGTATTAACTAGGTAATAAGTTTACACAACAAGACTGAGCTCATCTCATTTGATAGAGTTTTTCAATCTGGTAAAGGGGATCCCAGGTCCATTCTTAAAGTATAGGAGGGAGGATGCTGAAATTTTTATTTCTGAGCCATAACCTGAGGAGGTGGTTCTTGATTGCAAGGAGTTACCAGTTAGAGCAAAGATCAAGGATGCCAGTTTTTTTGATGGGTACATAACATGGTATTAGGCCATTTATGTTGCTATATATTTTAGGTGAGATGTAGGGGGAAGTTAGTCCATAGATGTGGATCCAGTTGGTAGGGGTCCATAGGTACAAGTATAGGGAGGTGGACCTGATGGATAGGTAGGAACAACACTGATTGTTAATAGGAACATATCATAGCATTATAAGGACATGTGGCCACAGTGTAGGGCTAGATTGTGACATTACATAGTCAAGTTGTGACTGTGACAAGGGAGAGGGACCAGGCTAAGGCTTTACTAGGCTTGGTGACCTACGAGAGGGACACTTTGAGGTAGAGAGGAGTAGTTACAATACCAACAGGACCACTAGGTAGCATCTTTATGGCATGGTACTTGGCCATCATTAGGGAGTTACAATATTATGAGGCCATAGTTTTGATACAGTATCCACAGGAGCCCTGATGGGGTGAGTATAGATCCATCTTGGCAGGCGGTACAGGGGTAGCGACTCTAGGTCAGTGGGCCACTTTAGTGAGTGGGTAGGTAGGCACCTTAGGAGGGTATGCATCAGATGGCAGTTGTGTCACAAGAGGGGCCAGTAGTGGTGGTGCCCTAGGGGCATGATATGATATGATATAATATGGTATGTATAAATGTACATGATTTTAATATCGACCTATGTACTAATTTATTGAGATGTATATTTTTGAGAGAGAGATTTACCTGATTATATGTACTATTTTATGTTGATGAGACATGATGTATACAATGTTTATGATGATATATAGATGTGATTTATGGTTCATGATTCATGGTTCATGGTTCATGTTTTAAATGTTTTGATGTTTTATGCTTTATGAGATGTGGACTCAGTAACTTAGGCATGTGATGATTATGGATGATGTTTATAATTATATGTGATTATGATGATGTTTTGTTCATGGATATGATGTTTATGGTTATGATGTTTACAATGTTTTGATTATGATGATTTTGATAAATGGTTATGATCATGGATATGATGTTTATGGTTATGATGTTTACAATGTTTTGATTATGATGATTTTGATAAATGGTTATGATCATGGATATGTGACATGGTTATGGTTTATGATTATAGATGTGATGTGGTTCATGATGTTTATGACTATAGATGGTTTTATTATTTTTATTGATGTGGTTTATGATGTTATAATTATGTGATGGTTTGATTATGGTTATGATATGATGTTATATGATGTGATTTGTGAGTAGGGATAGGATGATACTCATGGTTATAGATATGTGATGTGATTTATTTTGTTTAATGATAGCACATAAAGTAAGTTAGATAACAAACTAGATGTGGTGAAAGAGAAAAAATGAGAGATATGTCCAAGTGAATACATGAACCAATTATGAGAAGATAAAAAAAATGCATGATGCTCCTTTGTTGGTAAGGAATAAACAAAACCGAAGTTAAATTGGCCTAATGAACATAATCCCTTAAAATGCTTTGCATTAGCATGCATTGGTTGATAAAAAGGTGTCTTGATCACATTTTGCCAAGTAAGCTCAAAATCCCTTGATTTGTAGGTGGTACAAAGGGTAGATAGGTGATAAGTGATATGAAGGGGAAATGGGTTATAGGTAAGGTAACCTTATGTGGGTTAGTTTAGCCCTTCTATAAGTGACCTAAGAACCATAATAGACAAGTCCATGTCATATGGAAGGTGTAGATTGATCAATGTGAGAAGTCTACTAATGCTATATGTGAAAGTTGATTGTAGCTTTCTTGGGATAGCTTGTTTTTATTTTGATATAGGGTCATTTGTTGCTTTGTTTTGATAGGTTTATGAAGTTGATCGATGCAAGAAGCTTCAAATAATTTCTTTGACAAATTTGACTTAGCCATTCTTCAAGGGAGTGGTCCAAGTTTAGGTTTATTTATTTGGTAGCTATCCTTGAAGGTAATAGTATATCTTTTTAAACAATTTTTAGATTTTGGACAACTATCCTTCTAGGGAGCAGTCTGTATGCTAGAGATATTTGACCCAAGTGATATTTTGGTATCCCAAATTGTTTTGATTCTAGGTTAGACATGGACAAGTCTATTTAGGTTTAGAGGTTTACCATTATGAGGGTGAAACTTAGAGCACAAGAGGTTAATGATAGGTGAAAGGGGTGGTTTTGAGAGACAATGACCATGGGATTTCATTTGATTAGAAATGAAAAGTATCCATGAGAACCATGCCATGGATAGAGATGTGGTACCCATATTTAGGATTAGGTTATGACTATGATGGTTAATTGTATGGTTCAATGTTATCATTGGTTGTCCTTAAAGGGGATGATGTGAAGGTTGAGGAAGGTGAAAATCTCATAAATCAAGGGATGAGCTTAAGTTAGATAATAAGGTGAATTTGATCCCTTTTTAACAAAAGAAAGGATGTAGATGTAAAGCATTGAGAGGCTTAGGTTCTGGTTTGATAAATGATAAGCTCTTGATCCATATTTATGGGTTATGATATAGGGTCCAAGCCAATTAAAAATAAACTTGTCTCGCTTGCTCTTCTCCATATTGGTCACATGTTGATTTTCCTTCAAGATGAGGTCTCTAATGTTGAATTCTTATTCCTTTAGGTATTTTTTGTAGGCACACTTGATTCATTCTTTGTAGACATGAAGGTGGTTAAGAGCTACTAGGCAATGTTCATTAAGTAGCTCAAGTCATGCTAGATGTTCTTGATGATAGTCACTCCTGGAAATGATGTCCTTCAAGGATATGCAAAGATAGTGAATTTGGAATTTGAGAGGTAAGACTACCTCTACTCTGAAGACCAAAGAGAAATGGGTAGCACTCATAGAGGTTTTAATGCTAGTGCAATAGGCCCATAAATAGAAAGGGATGTGTAAGTGTTAATCCCAACCAGAAGCATTGACTACTTTGGTTAACATCTTGTTGAGAGTTTTGTTATAGGCTTCCACCTACCCATTTTCTTGTGGATGATAAGGTGAGGAAAATATTAACTTGATTCCAAATGCATCACAAAGACCTTAGACTTGCTTGTTTTTGAAATATTTTCCATTATCAATGATGATCTTATGGGGAACATTGAAACGGTAGATAATATGATGATTGATGAAGTCAACAATCTTGTCAGATTTGTTTGAGGTGAGAGGAATAGCCTCTACACACTTGGTGAAATAATTGATGGTGGTGATGATGGAGTGGTGCCACTTGTTGGTTGAATATTTTTTCAATCAGCATACTGATAAACAAAATAGGTCTGATCAGCCAAAGTAGGAAGATTAGTCGTCCAAATGTGTAGGTTTACCATATCAGAAGGGGACTGATCTCTCCTCTCATCAAGGGGAGGTTCCCTATAGATAGGCTATATATATATATATATAAACAAAAAATAATACTCAGGGGTAGGACAAACCATCCATCTCTCTTTTTTCAGAGATGATGCGTGCGGATCAAAGGAAAAACTCAAGGGAAATGATAGACAAGACTCCTCTTCTTTCAAAAGTACTATTTAGCAAACCACAAGAATACTCCTGGTAGTAACAACAAAATGTAACAAAGGATGTAATAACCAGGAAATTGAGATGCAACACAAAGTCTCCACCTGAATTGCTTAAGAGTAAGATACGAAGGAAAATGAGGGCACAAAGTCGTCCCAAAGTCCTTTACATAGAAATGAATAGAAAACACACTAAAGGCAATTATGGGGGCACAAAGTCTCTCCACACTTGACTCTTTAGGACACCTTCCTGACTGCTGTCACTAATTTTGCTTGTTGAATTAAAGGAATAGAAAATATATTGAAGAAAAAGACATAAGAACAGTTTCCTCAACAACAAAGATATTACAGCACAAAGTCTGAAAAGTCACTTGCTTTCTTATTCTAATAACAAAATATGATCAACAATCTGAGCTCAAAGTCTTAGTAATGCCTTACAATTTGGGCAGAGTTTTGTTCTAATTGTCAAAAAAGAGATCCCGTTTACAATAGAAGAGAGTTCCTTATATAGCTTCTTCAAGAAGGACTCGGGAATAGTAATACATCATGTTGCATTGGAATCTATTAAGAAGACATTTTTGAACTTAGGGGCATTTTACCCATTTGATTTTATCAATGCGGGGAAACAAGTCATGCTTATTGAAAGTTTGCAACTTTCAATGTCCACCTGGTGATCTGATCTTATCTTCATAGTTCCTCCTTTTTTGGTTAATTAAATCGGGTCCTAGATTCAGTTTGTTGTTCTGTTCCTTCCCCACTTTTTGATGGTCTTGGCCTTGAAATCTGTGATGCATTCTAGTCTGTATGTTCAAAGGATCAATGATTAGTTCACTGTGTTGAATTTGACTTTTTTGGGTGCGTCATTCCTTTGTCCTCTTTCAGCTTTTCTGTTTGGCACTTTTCTGGATTGAACTTGCCCTTTCAGGCCTTAAGAAATGACCCATTTTGAGTTGGGAAGATCCCCCCGCAAGGGTATATACCCTTTGGGTAGTCTTTGAATGGCCTTCGAGCTTCTTCGAGCATCCCTTCGGCTTCAGGAAGTGTCTTTGAATTGGCAGTCGAGAGTCCCCCGCAAGGGCACCTGCCCTTCGGGGTCCTTCGAGAAGCTCTTTGAACTTTGGTGATGAACCAACTATTGAACTATTCCATTGAACCATGGCTTTGAACCATTCCATTGAACCAAGGCTTTGAACCTCTTGTTGAACTTGCCTTTGAACCATGTGTTTGAATTAACCGTTGGACCAAGTTTTGGTTCAACGGTTCAAACAAAGCCTTGAACTGATTGAAGAATTGTTTGATTGAACCAAAGGATGAACCAAAGCATTGAACCACTTGGTTAAACTGAGACATTGAACCATTCCTTTGATTGAACCCACTGTTGAACTGAAAGCATTAAACTGATTAAACTTGGAACTCGTTGAACTTGTAGAAATGAGCCTGTTTGTAGAGTCCGTAGAAACCAAGTCCGTAGTTTTCTCTAACCTTGAAAGAGTCCGTAGATTTCAACCTGTAGAAGCCCATTGAACTTGACCTGATAAGTCCATAGATTTTTGAGAAGCTTGAAAAATGAGAAATTTGAATGCCCAGGACAAATTTTGAAAAGGGAAGAGACAATTTTGGTATGTAGGACCAAAATAGTTCAAATGTTGTCCCAAAAATGAGTGATATTTTTGGGGGACAACACCACTATGAGGAATGAGGATTGATTTCTCCAATGAGGTCTAGTCTCCATTATGAAAAGGGCCAAAAGTCCTTGGATACTTGAAGGCCATAGGCTAGCACATGATGTAAATTGGCATGTTACTAATATTTAACACACTTTTTTACACAATCATAACAATCTTGGTTGAGGGTGAGCCAATAGTAGCTAAGGTGAAGGATACATTTAGTTATAACTAAACCACTAAAGTCTCCCCCACAGATTCCATCATGTATTTCCTTGATATCATGGGAAGCTTCATGATTATGTAGGCAACAAAGAAGGAGGCCGTGAAAACCATGTTTGTAAAGGATTCCCCCTTATATGATATAATGAGAGGCACTTTGAGCAAAGGCTCTTTAGGCATTCTTAGAGAGGTCGGGAGGAGTGATGCTGAGGTTGAGGTACTAAAGGTTTGCTCATACCAAATGTCTAAGGGAGATTCCTCCACACTAAAAATGGTAGGGAGGTCAAATTGGATATAAGAGGTTGTGATAAAGTGATGAATGATGACAAAGAGTTTATAATTGGAAGGTTGAGATGGGATTTAGGAAGCAAGGGAAGCCATTGCATCCACAAACTTGTTAGTAGATCATGAAATACATTGTATGAGGTAATGATCAAATGATGCTAAGAGTACATCTACTAGTTATTTGTACTTGTGCAAGACATCATTCTTACATTGGTAGGATCCATTGACTTGGTTTACCACAAGTTGGGAATTACCAAAGACACTAATTGTGTTGACTCCTAAGGCTAGAGAGGTTTGGAGATCTATTACTAGGGCTTCTTACTTAGCCATGTTGTTGGTACACTCAAATTTAAATTTGAAAGAGAGGGGAAGAGGTTTGCCATCAAGGTGAATGAAAATAACTCTAGCACCCACACTGCACTGGCATTTCAAGCCATCAAAAAACATGGTCATTTGTTAGGTGATCTCCTCTTAAGAAAGAATCATGATGGAATCATCTAGAAACATAAGAGGAATTGTTTAGTTGTCTAATAAAGGATATTTGGCCAATTGATTAAAAATGACTTGCCCTGTAATCAACTTTTTCTAGAGGAATTCAAGGTCAAACTTAGCCAGGAACATGAGCCACTCATCCATACATTGGTTTTGGTATGGTTTAGAGTGCATGTACTTGAGTGTATCAATGTTAGTGATGACATAGGTTTTGTGATTGAGGAGGTGATGATGAAGTTTGGTAGCCATAAATATTAAGGTGAGATAAATTTTCTTGGTATGTTTATACCAAGTCTCATACTCTATAAGTATGTGGCTAATGTAGTAGACCGCTTACTCTTTATTTTGATCATCATGGTGAGTGAGCATTGACCCTAAGGAATGGTTAGTGGTAGACATATAAAGATAGAAAGGTTGGTCCTCTTTAGGAGGGGTGAGAATGGGTGGAGAAAGAAGGTACTCTTTGAGTGAATCAAAAGCTTGTTGATAGTCCTTAGTCCACTTAAAAGATGTATCTTTCTTGAGAAGATGGTGAAAAGGTTGACATCAATCTAATAACTGAGAGATGAAGTGATGTATGGATTGGAGCTTCCCCTGTAGGTTGTGGAGTTGATTAAGGTGAGTTAGAGGCATCATTTTGAGGATCACTCTAACTTTGGTAGGGTCTATATCAATTCCTCGAAGAGAGATGATAAATCCAATAAGCATTCCATATAAGACCCCAAAAACACATTTCTTGGGATCGAGTCAAACTTGGAAATGATTCAGGCATTCAAAGCTAATTTTGAGAATGTTTAGATTATCCTTGTGATATTTGGATTTCCCAAGGATATCATCTACATAGTCCTCTATGATTTTGTTGATGAGATCATATAAGATGTAGGTCATCACACATTGGTAGGTTGTTCCAGCATTGTTCAAACCAAATGGCATAACCCTATAACAAAAGGTTCCCCAAGGGGTAATGAAAGAAGTTTTATGTTGATCCTTAGGGGAAATCAAGATTTTATTATATCATGAGAACCCATCCATGAGAGATAACATCTCATGGCCAACTTTAATATCAACAAGTTGGTCAATGCTAGGCAAAGGGAAGTCTTCCTTTAAACAAGCAAGGTTGAGGTCATAAAAGTCAATACAGAGGTGAAGTCCCCCTATGGGTTTGGTAAAGGGGATGATATTAGAAACCCATTATGGATAGTCAATGGGTTGAATGAAATTGATAGATAAGAGGTGTTGAATCTCTTCTTTGATTAGAAGGGTGATATAAGGATGCATCCTATAAAGCTTTTGCCTAACATAATTAGCATCGAGATGAATGATGATGTTATGAAGAGTTATAGAAGGATCAATTTTGGGCATATCCTGATAGGACCAAGCAAATGCTATGTTGCAGGTATGAAGGAAGGAAGGGTAATCCTATTGCTCTGAGGAATCTAAGGATTGACCAATCTTTACAATGTGAGGGTTATCTTGAGTACTCAAGTTGACATTAATAGTGGATTCGTTTAACATGGTTTGGTTCTCAAGAGGAAGGGATTTGTGGATAGAAGAATCCTCTGCACTAAGATAAGTGAGAATGGAATCATCATCTTGATGTTGGATGGTTTTGATGGTAAGAAAATCATTTTTACCATTTCAGATTGAATTAGAGGAAAGGTTTTAGTTTGGCCATCCATTTGATAGGTTAAGGGGCCGAAACTAATGATATCAACTTAAAAAAAAGTTTGGAGGAATGATTTTAAAATACGTAGACTTTGAAGGAGATTGAGTTGGTGAGGATGGAATGTTTTCCTCAATGGTGGCAATGGGTTTGGGTGAATTAGTGGGTTCTTTTGGTGGTATAAACCCAAGGCCAAATAACTCACAAGGTTTTTGGGTTTTGATGGAAGGTAACTCATGGGATATATGTTTGTAATAGCCAAGGCCAAATCCTTTCTAGGCACACCTATGAAGGTATAATTTAGTAAATACTGATTTGTCCAAATAAGAGAAATCAGATGTGAATGGTTGGAAAGAAGAGGTGGTGGAAGAAGCAGGAAGCAAATGATCAAGTCCCCCATAAATGAAGTTGGTTTGGTGGTTGAGGAGCCTAAAAGGAATGATGGTTATAATATTGAGGTTATAATCAGGATCCTAGTCAAGGTTCCCATACTCTTAAGGAGTAGGGAAGGCATCTAAGGCCAAAAGATGATACTCTCCTAGTGAGAGACATTGGAACATGGGTTCCAAAGGATCCTCTATAGGGATCTAAGAAGAAGGCATAGATGAGCTAGTTGAAGCTTCATCGATGGTAGGGGTGGAGTTGTTATTGGTCGATGGTGAAGTGGTGTTATTGTTAGTTGGTGGTGAGGTAGATTAATGAGGAATAATAACATCATTGGGTCGATATGTTATATTGAAAGATGTAAAAGGACTAGGGTTAGCTTGTATGGTGATGACTTGACCCTTATGTTTAAACTTGACACATCGATGCAAGGTGAAAGGGACACAAATCATGGAGTAGATCCAAGGTCATCCAAGTAAGATGTTATATTGGAACTTGCATTTTACAATGTAGAAGAGCTCTGAAAGCATGTAAGGTCCCAAACAAATGTGGAGGATAATTATTCCCAAAGTTGTGGCCATAATATCATTAAAGAAATAGAGGACCACTGAGGTTTCTGACATGATATTCTTTGGCAGTTAGAGTTGGTCATAAGCATGAGAGGAGATGATATTAATACTAGCTCCCCCGTAAATCATCACCCTTTTGATATGGGTTTAATTGATGTATGTAGTGATGAAGAGGGGAGGATCAAGATCTTCAGGATGAATAAAAGGTATTTCTGAATCCTTAAATGTGACAAAGGTGGAAAGATGAAGAGCTTTGACAAAGGTCATAAGAGGTTGAGGGTATTCAAGTTAGACCTTTATATATTTTAGGGCCTTTATCAATGCTTGGCAATTATGGGGTGACATTTTGATTAGTTCATATAGTATCATCTTCATCGGGTTTTGGTGAAGTTTTTTTAAAAACTATTCATTGGATAGATTCAGAAGGGTTGGAGGGAGAGGCACCCAAAATAGATATTTTAGGTTTTGGTGAAG
The DNA here is from genome assembly GCA_037957365.1 of Torreya grandis. Taxonomy (NCBI): domain Eukaryota; kingdom Viridiplantae; phylum Streptophyta; class Pinopsida; order Cupressales; family Taxaceae; genus Torreya; species Torreya grandis. Next base: position 547,002 of record JARHVA010005431.1, read on the forward strand.
GTGAAGGTGTTTGAGTTAGGTTAAAAGGTTGAGGGGTGGAAGAATATGTCCATGGAATGGACACCTTGGCCTTTCCCTTATCCTTTTGATGGACTTGAGATCGGGTAACCATATGGATAGTGTGGATGAGGGGAAGTGTTTGGCTAGAAGCTTGCTTCAGTTCCTCATCACTCTTGGGTGAAAGTGTGGGAGTAGATGAGTGTTGGGTAGGTTTATTTGTTGGTTGGGTTAGTAATGGGTTTAAGAGAGGTTCATCTGATAATAGATCATCCTCATCCCATAAGTTATGGATAAGTTCTTGGAGAGCTTTGCAGTTCTCCATGCCATGCCCAAGTGTCCTATCGTATGAGCAGATTAAACTGTCATTGAACCAAGATGGTTTAGGTTTCAAAGCATCAAAGGGTATGATAGGTGGTAGGCTTAAGGAAGAAGTTTGCAATAACCCTTGTAAAATGGCTGAATAAGACTTGAGCAAAGGTGTTGAAGGTGATTGGCTTTTGGTAGGTGGGTTTGATTGGAGTTGTTTTGTGTTGGATGGTTTCGAGGGTGAGGCTTTAAAGGTGAAATATTTGGAGGTGGATGATTGAGGTGATGAAGGTTTGGAGATAGGTGGGAAGGTGGAGGTAGATATCTTGGTTAAAAATGATGGGGAGGTTGATGTTTTGGAAGGGGTAGGTAAAGGTAGAATGAAAGGAGGAAGTTTAGTTTGGGTAGTTTCGAGAGGGTTCACCTTCTTGGTAGAAGGATGATCTCTTAGGATGGAAGAAGGATGAGGTCCCAAGATAGAAGGTAAAAGAGAATGGGGTGGTATAGTTATAGTTCTAGGTGGGAGTTTGGGTGGTTCCACCTTCTTAGTTGGTTTGGTTAAAGTTTTTTTTGATGGACTAGATGGGGTTAAATCCAACTTCAAAGATGGGTGGGTAAGGTTAGGAGTAGGAAGTACCCATAGAATCTTGATAGGTTTGATTAGAGAGGTGTAAGGGGATTTGATAATTTTGGATGGAGATGGTTTGGATGGTTCTTCCATGATTTTGGAGGGAGAGGTGTTTGATGAGGAGATTGAGGTGATGATAGGTTTAATGGTGGATGTAAGTGAGGTTAAAGATTCATGCTTGTTTTGATAAGGGAGCCCAAGATGGTGCCAAAAGGTGGCTCAATCCAAATTGGGTTGAGAGGAGAATTCTAGGATTTGGACTAGTCTAGAGAAGGGTTTGTAAACTGGTTTAATTCCTTGGGCATCAAATTCAAAGATTAGGCCCATAGGTTGAGGTGATGGAATGGTTTCTTCACCCTTGTCACTAATGAAACGTTCCAAGGTTTGGGAAGATGTTTCCTCCATGGAGGGAGTAGATAAAGTGATATCTTCTCATGAAATGGTTTCCAAAGAGAGAGAGGGTGATTCTATAGTGGGGGAGGAAGGTGTGATGACAATGATTGCCTCCTTTAGTATTTCTATCAAAGGAGAGGTGGGTAAGTTTTTTATCTCCTCAAATGGAGGAGTGAAGGTGGTTGCTTCCTTGTTTGGGTATCAAAAATAATGGAGGGTGACTCCACTACTTCAATAAGTGGAGTGGAGGAAGAGGTAGTTGAGGCAATGGTCTCCTTAATGATAGGTTCACTGATAATTACATTAACCATATGGACCTCATGGGCGTGAGAGGATTCTAGTTTATTATCATCATGGTTGGTAGAAGGGGCATGGTTGGGAAAAGGTTGTTGAAAGATGTCAAGTGACTAATTTGGGGGTACAATGGGATTGTATAATATGATTTCTCCTTTATCAATCAAGTTTTGGAAAATGGTTTTGAAGGTGTTACACCTACTAACATCATGTCCAATGACACAATGGAAATCACATAGATCATTCTCATTGTACCAACCAGGCACATGGTGAGAAGCATCAAATTGTAGAGGAGGCTTGATGGGGGGAAGTTTTATGATGTTGGATTTGAGCAACTTGTCCAAAACTAAAGCATATGACTCCCTTAGCAGAGTGTATTATTTTTGGGTAGCCCAGCTTTGATTTTAGGTTTGTTGATTAGAGGGATTAAAGGAATTGGTTTGGTTAGGTTGGTTGACAATCGGAGATGGTGCTATTTTAAGGACAACCATGTTTACAACTGCCTTTAGTTTGGTGTTGGGGTAGTTGGATAGGTTGGTGGTTTTGGATGAATAATGGTTATTAGGTTTGAATCTAGAGTTCTTGTTTCTTAGCTTCAACTTCCCCTCGTCAATGGCCCTAATTTCTAGTTTGCGTGCCATGGTGAAATCCTCATCAATTTTTTTGAAGGTTTGAAATTATAGAGTAGGGGACATGTGTTTGGCACAAGCTCAAGAGAAAATTTCAATCAACTCAGGTTGAGGTAAGGAGAAAGAGAGTTGGTTGATAAGACCTCTCCATCATGCTACAAAATTGATAATTGATTCATCATCAAATTGTCTAATGGAGTAGAGGTCGGTAATGAAGACCTTCTTAGATATATTGATGGAGAAGTGATCTAAAAAGGTTTGGGCAAGTTGAGAAAAAGAAAAGATGGAGTGCTTGGTGAGAGTAATTTACCAATCCAAAGTTGGTCCAGATAAAGACATGGGGAAGGTATGAAGGAGAAGGGCATCGCCATATACAATCAAGTAGCAAGAATGACAAAATGCTCTTAAGTGTTGTTGGGGGTCCTCCTTGCTTTAGAACTTAGAAAATTTGGGAAATTACCATTGATGAGGGTAAAGCTAGATAGGGATGGATGGGTGAACAGGTTCATTACAAATTTGGTCTTAAGATAGGAGGTTGTGATCCCTAGAGATAGATGATTCTAGGTTGGTTATTTTGTCCATCAACATTTTGACCAAATCTATTTGGGGTGTGGAAATCCATGATTTTATGGTAAGTGTTGTTGAGGTTAGGTGGATGTAATACATGGATAACTGGTAGAAGGTTGAGAGGATGCCACATGTTGGTATGTGGTCATTGAGTGTTGGGATGATGCCACATAAGGGTTAATGGGCACAAAAGATTGGGTAAAAGGTGCAACTATGTATTCTTGTGGATTGGGAATATAACATAGGTAGGGTGTCATAGGTAATTGTTGAGGGATTAATATGGGTTGATTAGAAGGTATGATTGAAGTGGTAGGTTGGGAAATTGATATGGATTGAGTTGGAGGTGTGGATTGGGGGTGAGTGGTAACTCTAGTAATGATATGTGGAAGGCTAAGAGGTATAAAAAGCACCACATTTTTAAGTGGGGTAGATATTGGTGGGTTGGTAGTGATAAGGGGAATACTAGAACTTATTCCCAAAGTGGGTGGAGTATGAGTAGCAACAAATGCGGTTACCCCTATGTTGGAGGTGTTGATTGGTGTAGGGGGTGTTTGGTTATTGGTTGGGATGTTTGATTGAGTTTGGGTGGAGGTAGTGGATGGGATATTGGTAGTATAAGATGCTTGGGTGATCATAGGTTGGGTGGTGGTAATGCGAATCATAAGATGGGGTGGCATCCCATGAGGTGGTTCCATAGGAAGAATCGAAGTAGTAGGGGTATGGTGAGATAGAGTGTTGAGGTAATGCCGGAGGGCCATGGGGTTGTTATCAAGGAATGTGGCAAAATCTACATCACCTTCAAAAACTATCTGAGGTATGGTAGGAGGGGGAGAATGATGGGGGAGAAACCTCAACATCTGAAGTATACTCCATAGAGGAAGAAGAAGAGCAAGGTGGTTCTTGGTTGGTTTGATTCCTCAACTATTATCTAGTGAAGACCATGTGAGGAAATGAAGAAAAGCTCACAACTCAAACACAAAGCAATCAAAAAGAAAAATATCTCAAGGCAATAAAAACATACACTAGAGTGCATTTAAGAACTTAGTATTCTTTTTATATCGTTGGTTTTAGAAAGTGTGAAGGAGAACTTTGATTTGTAAATTAGGTACTAGAAAGGAAGTCTAAGGTTGGTTTCAGGTGTTAAAGGCTGTCAAAAAACTGTATTGAAGGTCAGTAAATGGATTGATATTGGAGCTTACCCCCTCACTTCACACATCACATCGATAAGGGTGTCGGGTGCTTAGCCAAGATATACTGAATTTCAGATTTTAGACTCAACCAGAGAGTTGAGTTTTGGTTTTTCTTCTTGGTAATGACCTCCAAGTAAGATAGCCAAAGGGTAAGGTGATTCGTTAGGAGATGAAACCCTAGTCAGGGCTTATGTCCATTTTTTTGATGTGTTGATTGATTTTGTGGTTTGGTATAGTGTGTGATAATAAGAGTGAAACTACGATTGATTACTTTTGCTTTTAAGTTAATTAGATGAACTAAAAACATGCAAGAAATCAATATATGCAAGGTTTATTTTATACCCAAAAGAAAATTTCAATTTCATTGTATGAACATAGAATAAAGGAAGAAAAGGGCACCTAGATGCTACTAGGGTCCCACTGGTTGTGCCAAAATGTTTCTCTCAAAATTTTCTCATTTTTTAATTAAAGAATAAGTAAGAAAATAGTAATAAGGGTGTGGTAAAATAACCTAGTTGTTATGCATGCTTGATCCAAATGAGTGTGGAGAGCTCCTCTTTGTCTTGGGAAGAATGACCTTACTTATTATTTGATGGTAGATGGCTGATCTTAAAGCAATTTTGGTAGAGTAACAATAATTTACCTCAAGAGAAATTTTGGAAAAGGTTCATGTCTCTATTGTAGTTGATAAATTGTTGGAAGGAAGACCTATTGGTTAATAGATTGATTACCTGTGTGCAATAATGCTTGATTATGGATCAATAAATAGATTGATCATGGATCCCTATTCACCTCCTACTTCCCTCATTTTATAGGAAAAGAGAGATAGAGGTAGAAGGTTTTATAGGACATTAGGCCATTTATTTTGATGCATCATGATGTGTTAACACCGGGTAAGGTGAACATATTAAATTGTATCATCTTAGCTTGTACACAATTGGTTAGGTGTTTATTTAGGTGGTGGGGAAGGGACTTAACCATCAATGATCAAGGTAATCATTGATGATCAAGATGACCATCGATGGTCAAGTGTTGAAGGCTAAGTGGGGTAAAAATATGTAAGTTATTAAATTAGTTAGATAATTTAGCTAACCTAACTTAGGGTCATGGTCAATGGGTTAAGTAATGGTCTAATCTAGGGGTGTTTTGACATTTAGAACTGTAGTGTGTAGAATTTTGGTATCTACAAATATTCCATACATGGAGAGAGAATAAGTTGGAGAAGATGAATTCAAGTTTTAACACTTATAATCAAGATTGGTCTAGTGAGATGAAGAGACTTCTATACACCTAGCAAGAGAATGAAGTGATGTGTCAAAGAGAACCTTTAGAGATCAGTTGAAACATGTCAAGAGTAGAGAAAATATGTAACTCAACATGACTTGACCATCAATAAGGCCACTTGTCATTCCAAAAGCCAAGGCAAAGGGAAGTTTTGGAGAGCTAGGCAGGGTGTCAAGAAAAGTTTGAAACTTCCATGCCACTTGGAGCATAAGAGAATTTTCAAAATACTAACACTTGCATTTAAAGACCTAATGGGGCTATTTCAAACTTTTTTCTTGTTGTAACTCCTTTTGGACACTTGTTTGTCTCCCCCTCCTACTCCCTTCTCTCCTTCTTCTCTCATTTTCTCTATATGTGGAGCCTTAATTGGCTAAGTTTGTATCCTCCACCTGGGTATGCCAAATCCTACCCATTTACAACATTTTAATCAATGAAGAATAACCTTATTTTACCTTCCCCATGGACTAGTTTCAATATGCATGCTTGATTAGTTGATCTTGTTAAGTGATAATCTTACTTCCTTTACATTCTTGTCCTTGTTTATCATTCATGTTCAGTTTGGAATCCTTTTTTTAGGTCTATTTAAGTGTTCAAATGGAGTGTGTAGGGGTTTAGTGAGTTGCATTTTCATTAGCTTCATGTCATGACTTTTGACTAGTCCTCAGTCCTCCTAGCTCAATGATTGCTTCACAAACCTTCATGACAAACATTGATGTAGAGAGTCAGATTTAGATTAGTGTCATATGTAGGTTAGTCTCTTATTTGAAGTCCAATTATAGTTGGTTGGTAGTGATCAGATCATATTTTGTGCATCACCTCCATTAGAGTAGGATTCTCTCCCTTTTCATAACAAGTATTAGAGTAGTGTTTGATCCTAAGTGATTCATCAAAGATAGCTAGCCCTTTAACCTAGAGATTTCCCTCTCCAATAAGGTACCCAAAACCTTGAGGTGTCTCCATGTTGCATCAAATTTTGAAGGATTGAAATACCTTTCAAAGGGTGTAAATTTGATTGATAACACATTTATTATTTACTTAACATTTATTATTAACCTAACAACCTAACCTCATGTTAAGAATTTGGAACAAGTCCTAACAAACACCCCCCCCGTGATCTAAAGATAGTTCTTTGGAAACATGCCAAGCATTTTTATGAATTTATAAAATTTGATTCTATCAAAGGGTTTTGTGAAAATGTCAGTTGTTTGATCAATAATTGGGCAATAAATTAGATCAAGTGCTTTTTTCGCCACCAACATTCATAGATAGTGATATTTGACATCCATATGTTTCATTTTGGCATGGAATACTAGATTTTTAGACATCTTGATTACACTTTGATTATCAATTTATAACTATATAAGAGCAATCTGAGAAATCTAAAGATATTCAAGAATGCGACATAAATAGACAATTTCTTGAGAAGCATCCCATGTTGTGATGTATTCTGATTCTCCTAATGAATTTGCCATGGTATCTTCCTTCTTACAACACCAAGCAATGACAAATGAACCCATATGCATTTTGGACTCTCCACCATCAACACATCTACCAAAATTTGCATCATAATACCCAACAAGTTTGAAGTTCTTGTTGTGGTGACACTCAAGGCCATGTGTTTTAGTTCCTTAAAGGTAAAAAAGTACTCTTTTTGCTACATACCAATGAATTTATCTAGGCTCATGCATAAACTTAGACAAAATTCTAACTAAAAATGATATATTGGGCCTAATAGTCATCAAGTATATCAAACCTCCCACTAACTGTCTATATTTGGTGCCATAAAAAAAGGTACTACCATCATCCTTAGACAATTTCAAATTACTTTCCATGGGAGTGAGGGAAGGTTTACAATCATTCATGCTAAACCTAGTTAATAAATCAAAAATATACTTAGATTGTGAAATGAAAATACTTTGCTCTTTCTAAGATACTTATATGCCAAGATAATAGTGAAGGAGTCCAATATCTATCATCTCAAACCCATATTTTAATTCTTTCTTCATAAACTTGTTATGGTTTTCATCACTACCAATGATAAACAAATCATCGACATAGAGAATAAGAATTACCAATTTCTTACCATGCACTCGAATATAAAGAGTATCATTAGATTCACTACATTGAAAGCTAATTTTATTCAAGTATGAATCCATTTTTTCATACCAAGCATTGGGTGCCTATTTGAGCCCATGGAGAGCTTTGATCAATTTACACACCTTGTGCTCTGCACCCACTTTCTCAAAACCTTGAGGTTGTTTCATACATACTTCTTTTTATAAATCACCATTCAAAAAATCACTTTTAACATTCATCTGATGTATATTCCAACCATTTTTTTTTGCTAAGGCAAGTACCATATGAATAATGTGCCATTTGGTAGTTGGTGCAAATGTTTCTTCATAGTCAATACCTTCTTATTACACATAGCCTTTTGTAACAAGTCTTGCCTTATGTTTATAAATGGAGCCATCTGATTTATACTTGACCCTATAAATCCATTTGTATTTAATGGTTTGAACATGTGGAGGAGGATCAACCAAGACCCAAGTATTATTGTTAAGAATTGCATCATATTCACTTTTCATTGCTTGTTGCCAAACCAGTTCAGTAGAAGCCTCCTCAAAAGTAGATGGCTCAATGGAAGAATTAGTGACAACCATTGCATAGTTCACCTATTTAAGAGAACTCATGGGACTCATTACACCAACTTCATCTACTTTCAAGTCATAAAAAATACTTTGAGCCCATTTTGGATACTTGTTCATATTATTTAGATCAGGAACACCAAAATTCTCATCATGTGCACTAGTTGAAGGAAGAATTAGAGAATTGTTTTGTGAAGTACTAGAGGAAGTATAAGGGATACTAGTCTCATACCATAACCTATGAGAGTTAGCCTCATTATATAATCCCATATCATGTTTTGTAATCTTCCTCTCTACCCTGTCAAATTGAGAATCAATCTCTGCAATGTTCATAGTACCAAATTCATCAAATAACACATCCCTGCTCACTATGAATTTGCTTGTATCTTGTGAAAGAAAATGATACCCTTTTTTATGTTATGAATATCTAAAAAATATGCATTTTCAACTTCATGGTTCCAAATTAGTTCTATGTTCAATGGGGACTAAAGTGAAATAAAGGCATCAAAAAACTTTTAAGTATTTAACTTTTGGTTTAAACCCATACCAAGACTCATATGGAGTTTGACCCAAAAGTGCAGTTGTAGGGGAATTATTTCTCAAATACACTGCAATACCAATGGCTTCAACCCAAAACTTATCATTGAGTGTCTTATAGTGCAACATAGCTCAAGCTGTGACCTCTAAAGTCTGGTTTATTTGTTTAGATACTCCATTGTGTTGTGGAGTATAAGCATTACTATATCATTAATGAATGCCATTTTATTGACAATAATCTAAAAAATATTTTGAAGTATACTCTCCACCATCATCTGAATGAAGAGTGGCCAAGTGTGAACCTATTTCTTTTTCAACTAAGTATAACCAACAAACTTAGTGAAAACTTCTAATTTGTTTTTCATGATAAACACCCAAGTTATTCTATAAAAATCATCGATAAACAACACAAAATATCTACACCTTCCAATGGATGACTTTTTCATGTCACAAACATCACTATGAACTAACTTAAAACATTTGTTAGCTCATCATGAATAATTCTTAGGAAATTTTTCCCTATTCTATTTATATAAGACACATGATTAACAAAGAATACTATCTTTGTGAAATGTGGGCAAACCTCTCACCATACCATATCTCTACAAGTCTAATAAAGAGTGAACATTCAAATGTCTATAATGGAGATGCCACAACCATTGTGTAGACATAGTAATTGTACTTATATCAATAATCACTACAAGTTACACTGTGGGAAGAAGCACTTTACAATGCAATCTAATCAAATTTCCATCCTCATAACCTGTATACATGGTTTTATATCCATCCTTCACTAAGTTGATATAAATGAGTACATTTTTAAACATAATTGGTTAACCCTTATTATGAATAGTTACCAAAGAAAGAAAATGTTTTTGTAATGCGGGAACATACCAAACATTCTCTAAGTATTTGATAGATCCATTAGGAATTAAAATCTAAATTGACCCAAGACCTTGTGGAGTATGCATAAAATTATCTACCAAGGATACCAAAGAGAGAGAAGATTATTCAAAAATTCAAAAGAAGACTCACTTGAATGTCATGTGTTCAGTTGCTCCTGTATCTAAAACCCACACATATGTGAACTCGTCTCTAGCTTCATATTCCATATAAGCAATGTTACCTAAAGTAGTGAATGCAAATCATGAGCAACATTGTTAGACTCATCATAATCATGGTCAACATTTTTATAGTAGTTTTTCATTTTTTCTTTAAATTAAATTACTTACTAAAAACCCAATGAAAAATTAGGGATTATGATGAATACCTAGAGATTAAGAGATATTGCACACCACTTGAATCTAATGACCGAGGGAGCTTCTTTTTGGTTGGGAAGAATAACCTACACACATAAATAACTTAGAAAAAAATAGATTGATAGATAATTGGGTGAGCAGTCCTGAGATGTTGTGAGCTTCCTCAAGTGGATGTTAGCTCACTTCTTGACACAGTCAAGTGGATAAACAATACTTGAAATTATAATAAATAAATATATGGTAACAATAACGATCAATATTCAATCCTCGTTTAAGCTATCAATGTAAGCAAAATATTCATCCCAATAAGTTGTGGTAGTATTTACATCCTCCTGTATGACATCTAGTTGGTCGACATTAGCTTTGAAAGAGGGTGAATAAATAATAACATAGAGAGTTAGCTCGAAATCTATGTCACTCTGATAAGCAAATAGGAGTTGGGATACTATAGGGAGATCAATGATATTTATTACGTCATGCACTATGCCTAGAAGAGTCATCTACATAACAAGGCCATATTTAAAATGACAAAAAAATAGTAAGGATTAAGGACATGGATATAAGATTAAGAACTTGGGTTTTCAAAATTAAACATAGTAAATCGATGCTGATCTTATTAGGATCGGTGCCAATTCTATAGAATTGATGCCAATTCAAAATGAATTAGTGTTGATTCTCTTTATAACTATGCTTAGTTAAAATAGAGAACAAACTGGATGATAGAGGCTAATAAATGAATACTAAGGGATATGGATGCTATTCTAAAGACTAGATAAGCAAATAAAAATAGAAATATTGATAGAAAATGAAATGAATAACATTATTAATTACCTTGGACCTATTTGTAAACAAATTAAATCTTCCTCACGAATGTAGGCAGTCCTTCATGCTTATGATGATGGATGCATATTGAATGCAGTAGAATTATAACAAAGTGATGTTAAGGGATTCCTTAATTCTCCAAGAATATTAGTAGCACTTTGAGGTTCAAAATTTTTGGGTTCATAAGCCAAGGGTTGGATAGGTATTTATGGATCAATGCCAATCTAGAGAATCAACATCAATCACGGGTGAATCAACACCAATTCACCCAAATTGGTTGGTTTGTTTCAACTATGGGTAAAATTAGGCTTGAGTGAGTGTGAGTTTATTAGTGACAAAGTTATAAAAGGGTAAAGTGGTTAAGAGGTATATTCCCTAGGTTATTAATGGATTTAGGAGGTTAGGAGGATATCAAGGTAATAGTAAAAGCATATAACTGAGTTATCAATGGTAAATATACTAAACCTTAAGATAGGTATTATTTAGGAGATTAAATAAAAATAAGGGCCTATAATACCTAATTAATCATATATAGGGTACATAATTATAATGTCTATATTTGCCCCTTTTTATGGAGCAGTATGGAATACGTGTTGCAAGACAAAAACCATGAGAGGTTCGATGCCTCAAGTTTATGTGAGGAGGTATCCCCCCTCAAACCAGGAGTCAATATAGGATAAGGAGTGGGTGATGGGTTTGAAAAATGGACTAGTAGATGGGATAGGTGAATAACAAATGAGATATAATAAATGCAGATGCATAATATGAAGCATATGTTTTACACTAATAAGATGTAAGATAATACATGCATAGATGCCCTGAGGCAAATCCCATAATAAAATGCCATATCTATGAATAGGTGAGCTTAAAGGAAGGATAAATAAGAGTATAAGTGATAGGATTTGGCTAATCGAAGCATCTAGTGTGTGCACTACCTATAGATAGCTATTTTCAAGAGAAAATACACTCTTGAGACCCACTAAGGGGAGATACCCAAAAGAGTACATGCCTTATGTAGGCTATGGGACTAATAGGGGGTTGAAATCTACACACCTAAAATGATATAAGACAAATAATAGGGTAGGTATGATAAGGTACCAGGATGAAGCTAAGGAGTAGGTCTGGATGCATGTAAATTATGAGTAGTGTAAAAAATGAACAAATTGATGCTGATCCGAAAAGAATCAACACCGTTCCACCAAATCGATGTTGATCCAAAGTTAGGTATATAAGCAAATCTAACATGGAAAAGGGCTCATTTATTATTTGTGAAATGAGATGATGTTTGAGAGTTAAAATGATGAGTGTGACATGAGATGATAAGGAGGCTAGTGGTAGTGGATTGAGGTGATGGTGACAATCACAAGATGAGGTAGATCCCATTTTTATTAATTATTTTTATTTTTTTATTTTTTTAAGTTTTTTGGATTTTTTAGAGTTAAGTAAGAGCTAGGACTTAGGATGGCACTAGGGAATTGACACTCATTCCCCATAAATTGATGATGATTAATTGGGAATCAATGTCATTTCATCGAAACAACATCGATCTAAATGGAACGGTGCTAATCCAAAAGGGATCGACACCAATTCACATAAGAAATGTGAAAGTCTAGATGAGAGTCTAGGGTTAGGATACGTTAGAGTTTTTAGGAGATTAGGTTTATAGGGGATTTTGATGATAAACATAGACTCTATTATGAATATAGGATCAAGTGTCATCTTTGCTAGAATGAATACAACACCAGCTCGATAATGATGAGTAGGCCCATCTGGAGGCCATAGGCCTAGGAGGAGTGCATCACTATAGATGCATTTATCAAGATACAAGCTTGTTGGTTGCCCTACTAGGGTGATAAGACATTACTACTAAGACATTTTGGCTTCCTACTAGAGAGATAACCATTATTGAGGAGGACATCTACCATATTTTGTAACTTTTGGTGTAGGGAGAACCTATAGTACCTATAAATGAGTAAGGATGAGGAATGATGCTGACACACCTATATGTTGGATATGATACAAATATCACATTTATTATTGGTGGATTTAGTTTTGAGCCTCTATATGAGGTTGATACAGCAGGGAAAGGTGTACTCACCATGATGATGTTAGCGATCTCCTATTATGCAATCCTAAACTCAAGAGGAGGTAGATTTATATGGAGTTTGATAGTATGGTTGATGACATGATAAAGCATTCAATAGTGTTTTCCTAGGAATCCACTTTACTAACATAGGTTTATAGGGAACTATGGGGTTGGAGGACCCAGAGACAATATGGCTTGGATGTTATTATTATTTTATAGTGCTAGGCACATGAACACATTAGGGTGGTGTAGCCCTTTGGTACCCCATAGATATGATGGTATGAGATTGAGTATAGAGTGGCCTTCCTATGATGGAAGGCTGATCTAGCATGATATTTTATAGATGGCATTGTCTAAGACCTTGATTACTATCGAGGGGTCCTAGAAGGGTTGAGAGATGGATATATCATATGGTGACCTTATCTTAGATTTATTGCATGTCCTAGGGTGGAGATAGAGCTTATAGACATATGGAGGGAGAGATGAGTGACTGGGAAGAGGACAAAGTACATAAAGTAGCTCCATTTTGGGTGAGTACAATGATAATTAATGTTGGTACAGGACATTCCATGAGCCCTACATGTATATAAGTGGGATGATATAAAGTGAGAGCTCCTAGGGCCAAACACTACAAATGTCCCAGTAGAGGAGGAGGAACCAATGAGAGATGATGTGGATGATACGAGGTGCAATCTAACATTTATAGCATGGTGAGTAGGACAGTGGGTGATGAGGTAGGATAGGGTGGTGCATCCATGCCACGAGGGAGGGGATGAGGAGATGGGTGATGTGGAGGGGGATGGAGAGGAGAGAGAGATAGAAGATTAGGGGGAGAGGGGAGAAGATGAGGGAGAAGAAGAGATAGAGGAGGAGGAGATTGATATAACTAAGATTATTATAGAGAGGGATACATTGAGGGCTTGGTATATCACCTTATAGGGATAGGTGGCTGTAGCATAGGGGGCTTTCTCCATAGTGCATATTGAGTGAGATGCCTTGAAAATTATATTAGATACCTTATGGGTAGAGTTAGACTCATTACAACTAAATCATGACCTGATAACAGAGGCTTGCAATTAATAATGAGTAGAGAGAGATAGTTTGAGGAGGGGGAGGGAGATCCATCAATGCAGATAGTTGGAAGGGTGGTGAGGCTTAACAGATGATAGATAGGCACAATGAGCATTGATATATATAAGGAACTAGTGGTATAGATGTGATATTATGAGCATATCATACTTGATCTACATCTAGAGATTCTGCACTATGCTTCTCATCTATCTACATAGGTCAAGTCTTCCATGTGTACTCATATAGGGTCAATGAGCATGGGGAGTGTATCATAGAGGAGAGATAGAGATAGAGGAGGAGATGGGGGAGGGGATGAGATCATAGATGGTGATGGAAGCTTGGAGAGTATTCACCTAAGTAGGCTACATTTTACATAGTATCTCATTTATTGATGTATTTATTCATTATACTGGCTGGAGAGCCATAAACATGTATATGTATATTCATGATGTACACTTTTGATTATTTATATACGATTCATGATTATGAGTTTATGATGTTCATATGGTTTTTATTTATGTATTATTGATGTTTATGGATTGTGTTTATCATAAATGTTTTTATTTGATTATGGATTACAGATTTAACTTATTAAATGTGATGGATTAGGATTTGTTACATGTGATGGATTTTTATTTAAAATGTTTATGGATCATGGGTATTATGGATGTAATTTGGATCATGGATTATGGATTTTTATGTGATGTGATTATGGATGACATCATTATGAGTTTGATTAGATTATAGATTTTATACTATGTGATTATGGAGTTTATGTGATATGTTTATGGGTTTAGAGTATGAATTTGATGGATTTAAATGTTTATAAATCATGATTATGTTATTATGGATGTAATGTCCCTTACTTAGGGGCTCCTTTTTTCTGCAAAAAGCTCTGATACCACTGTAATATCCCCAACCAATTGGGAATATAGAAAAAATAAAGCTCTGAACAAAGATACAAATTCTGCCAAAATTATTTCCAAATAAATAAATAAATCACAATATAGTCTCTCAATGGCAAATCACAGATCTTATCACTTGTTCTTCTAGATGATTACACAATTGAGTCTCTATCATACAAATAAAATAATATGAAATATTTTGTCTTAAAACCTTGGGCTTTGGCAAATCTGGAAATTGAGCTTGAATCTGGAAATTCTGTCTCAGCGTACTGTGTCGAACACACAGTCACCGGCGTCGGTCGATATACTGCCGACGTCAGTCTTTGTTGGTCCTTCTCTGCCAACATCGGTCTTCAGTCGGCCGATGTTGGTCACTGGGGATCTCTGCCTGTCGATGTCAGTATCTGTGTGGATCTGTACGGATCTGTATGGACTCCGTACGGCTGCCAATAAATCACACCCTGTTTGTTTCAACCCTTGATCTAAAGATCTATGGCTCTAATACAGAAGATCTATATCTGTATAACTTATTGAATCAAAACTAAATAAAGAAAATACCTGGAAAGCTCTGTGACAAATTTTGTATGAAGTTACCTCTCAAATCTGTAAACCTCTGTGATAACTTCTGTATGAAGCTATCTCTCAATTTGGCAATAGATCAGCTGATATTTCACAACCTCTGAATCACACACAATGAAGAGTTGACATTCTCCACTGCAATGGAATCCTGGAACCCTTGGCTCAGTCTTCACAAAAGAATTCTTCAATATTAAAATCAATAATCATATGCATAATCAATAATGGCCTCCATGAGAAACCCTTATACCCTCAAAAAGATGTGCTTGCCCTAATTAGGGTTTTCTTAAATTAGAATTAGGGTTTCTAATTAAAAATAGACCAAATAATTAATATTTTATTAAATCAATCAAATATTAATATCTCCCTCAATATATGTCTGATCGAGCCCAAACGAAAGCCAACTGGAAAAATTCTGCTAAACGAAGCCAAGCCAATCTCCATCAAGACCTTCTATCCATCCTATTAGCCTATGAAGGTTGCATAATAGGCTAACCATCCATTCTGAAGATGTCAACTGAAAAGGGGACATGACAATGGATGTGATTTAGATTATGTGATTCTATTATAGGATTATATTATGAATTTGATGGATATAAATGTTTATAGATCATGATTATGTTATTATGGATGTGATTTAGATTTTGTGATTCTAAAATGTTCATGATTAATATGGATGATTATGGATTTAATTATTATGAGTTTGATTAGATTGTGGATTATGGGCTTTTATGTAAAACTGTTTATGGATTATGGATGTATATTTGATTATTGGCTATGAAGTATAGATTTTATGTGATGTGATTATGGATTATAGATTTTAAAACTTTATAAAAAATGCTTATAAATTATGTTATTCATGGATGTGAATTACATTATTGATTATGGATTTTATGGATTATGTAAAATGTGCATGGATCATGATTATTATTAATGTGATTTATAGGTTATAGATTATATATTATTGATTTACTAGATTAGGATATGAGCACAAATTTATAATTAATTAGCATAAATTTAACTTATAAAGGGCTTTATTGCTCATTATTGGCTCATACCATGACCCAATAAAACTACTTGAAATGAATGCATGCACATCTTTAACCAACTGCTAATAACTATCCTAACAATTTTAGGTCAACTAGGTTCAGGATCTTAGTGATTTGAGATGGAAAATTCTAAGGATTTGTTTTAGGATTTGATAGAAAGTAGATTTCAAAGAAGAATATGCTTTGATATTGCATACCCAAAACTAAGGTCAAACCTAGAATCCTTTTGTGCCAATCCATGTAAACTGATCAATATAGGAAGTCTACTAAATTAAAGAAATTTGATCAATGTAGGAAGCTTTCTTGGGATGTTTTATGCATGATATCCATCCTTTGAGGGAGTGGTCTATATTTTGAGATATGTTTTTCACAGTAGTTATCCTTTGAAGGAAAAGTCTGCACTTTTAATCTTTTATATATTTTTATAGATTTTATAGATTTCATAGTTGTCTTTCGAGGGAATAGTCTATTTAGTTTGCTTTGTTTTGCAGATGTTTTTCTTTTGATTTTTGATCCCAATGTTATTATTTCTTTATGGATTGACCTTAGGTATCCTAGAATAATTTCCCAAAGCTTTGTTACACAAGATAATACACTTATTCTCAAAATGAATTAGTGATAGGGAAGGATTTCAAGGAATAATGATTTAGAGCTCCTTCCCATTATAGGCAAAGCTTATCCAATTAGAGAATTCTATTAATAGAGTCAGTGTTTTCATATTCAATGTTAAAAGTGGGCAATGTTGCTAGATAACCACATATCTATATATATCATTATTTAGTATAAGAATAGTAGGGATATTATTTTGTCGAATGAAAACAAGAAACTAAATTAGGGAGACCAAGGTGATTAAGATTTATTAATAGTAGAAAGGATGCAAATGCAATGCATTAAGAGGTTATCATTTTAATTTTCCATCAAGAGAGGCCAAGTGATATGCCCCAAATCTGTACTTATGGGTGATAATATATGGTTTAATCTAATTCGGGGAAAATTTTCCCCTTTTGATTTTTTCCATATTAGTGACATGTTGATTTTCCTTTAAGACAAGATTACCAATATTAAATTCACACTCTTTTAGATGCTTATTATAGGTGTGCTTTATTAATTCCTGATATACATGGAGATGGTCAAGGGTAGCTGATTGATGATCATCGAAGAGTTTGAGCTGGGTAAATCATTCTTGATGGAAGTCATCCTCAAAAATGATATTTTTAAGGGATATGTGAAGGGAAGGAATCTAAACCTATAGAGGAAGCACAAATTTAATACCATAGACTAGGTAGAAAGGAGTAGCACCTATAGGGGTTCAAATACCAATTTGATAAGCCCATAAAGCAAAAGGAACATGAAGATACTAGTTCGTTCCTACTTCATTAATGAATTTAGTTAGGATTTTGACAAGAGTTTTATTTGATGCCTCGGCTTATCCATTAGCTTGAGGATAATAAGGTGAGGGGAAGGTTAGATTAATGTTAAAATAATCATAGAGCTCTTGAAACTTTTTATTCTTAAAATATTTTCCATTATCAGTGATGATCTTATGAGGAACAACAAAGCGATAAATAATATGTTGACTAATGAATTCAATAATTTTATTTGTTTTGGTCGAGATAAGGGGGATAGCCTCTACCCACTTAGTAAAATATGCTATGGTGGTAATGATAAATCCATGACATTGGGGAGATTTAGGATTAATCTAACCTATTAGATTAATCCCCCATTGGGAAAAAGGCTAAAAGTCTTGTGCTACCTGTAATGCTTGACTAGGGATATGGGATAAGTGTGCATGTTACTGACACTTTATGAATTTCCTAATGTATTTGAAATAATCATAATTTAAGGTAGGTTAATAATAACCCAATCGTAAGATTCACTTAGTGATGGTTCAATGACTAAAATGTCCACCACACAACCTGTCATGAGCTTATTTGATAGCGAGAGTAACTTCATGATCCTGGAGAAAATGAATAAGGATAACATGAAAACCATGATTATAAAGAACACCCCCAATATCAAAAAATGTGTGACATGATGCTAGAAAGCTCACTTGCCATTTCTAGATAGATTCAAAGGAATAATCCTCTTGGATAGATAATCAAATATCTATGCGTATAAGAAATCTGATGGATTTTCCTCCACACTATGGATGGAAGGAAGATTGGTTTTGGTAAAGGAAAGTTGATTAATCTTATGGACAAGGACAAATAAATTAGATTCTTGAGATGATGATAGGATAAATGAGACCAAAGAAGCCATAGTATCCACAACTTGTTAGTTTACCAAGGAGTGGCTTGGATAACATAATGCTCAAAAGTGGCTAGCAATTGATTAACCAAGATCTTATACTTTTGAAGGTTATCATTTTTACATTAATATATACCCTTAATTTGATTGACGACTAGCTAGAAATCACCATAGATATTAAGTGTTTTAATACCCAAGGCTAAGGTAGTTTGGAGACCCATGATTAAAGCCTCATATTCTACCATATTATTAGTGCAGTCAAAATCAAGATTAAAAGATAGAGGTATAGGTGTCCCCCTAGGAGGGATTAAGATAATTCCATCTCCCCCACCATGCTCGCATTTGGATCCATCAAAGAATAGATTCATTTGATATTACATATCTATTTGAGACATAGAGTCTATAGATTCATCTAGGAATTCATAATTAATTGGTTGATTATCAAAAAGAGACACCTCAACAAGTTGATCAACAATGATTTGACCTTTAACTAAATTTTTATGGATTAACTCGAGATCAAATTCTACTAAATCATGAGATATTTGGCCATTGGTTGATTCTAATAAGGCTTGGAATGAATACATTATAGGGGATCAGTGGTCATGACCACATATGTTTTGTGATTGAGCAAATAATGGTGAAGCTTAGAAGCTATAAAGACCAAATCTAGGCATAAATTCTCTATATGAGAATAATGCATCTCATATTTAATAAGTATGTAACTAATATAGTAAATTGCATGCTCTTTATGCTGCTCATCATTATGGGTAAGCATGGCTCCAAGAACATGATCCATAACAGAAATATATAGGAAGAATAGTTGTCCTTTTGAAGGAGTGAGAATTGGTGGTGAAATAAGGTAGCTATTAAGAGCTTCAAAAGCCTCCTGACAACTAGAGTCCCAATTAAAATATATATATTTCCTTAGGAGGTGATGGAATGGTTGACATCGATCGAATAATTGGAAGATAAAAGGATAAATAAACTTTAATTTACCTTGCAAACTATGGAGTTGCTTAAGATTAGATGGGGGTGGAATTTATAAAATGTCTTTGATCTTATCAGGGTCAACTTCTATCCCTCGAATGGATACAATAAATCCTTAGAGATTACCTGTCAATACTCCAAAAATGCATTTCTTAGAATTTATATGGACACAATTTTGGATTAAGCGAGCGAAGATTACCTTTAGGATCGAAAGGTGGTATTTTTGTAATTTCAATTTATCGAGGAGATCATCCACATAATCCTCAATAATTTTATGGATAATATCATGAAAGATATAATTCATGGCTATTTGATAAGTGCTTCATACATGATTTAGGCCAAATGGCATAATTTTATTGCAGAATGGTTCAGGGGATTCCTAAAACTACTCCACTTTTGATACAGAAGTTAAGTGTCCTAAGGGTCAAGTTGATAAGAAGTCATGATGGTAAGTCAATTTTGAATATGAGTCTAAAACAAGTTTTCCCACCCTTTTGTGTAATTTGAATTTTCAAAATTATAATGAGAGTTTAATAGTGTGTTTGAGGTCTAAAAGGGAATGTAAGGGATTAGGTTGTATGAGAGAGTCTTAAAGGAACTAGGAGGGATAATATTGGTGTGTTATTATGTTAAGTTTATGCTAAGTTAGGTTAAGGTGTGAGGTGGAAGTTAGGGTGACCACCACCTTATGTGGGTGAAAAGATTGTTGGAAGTTTCTTAAATCAAGAAATAATTAGGAATTGATATATAAGTCCTTAGAAATTATTTTGAGTAAGAGAGGGTGTGAGGTCTTCCAAGAAAGGAGAAAGTCAGTTTGGGGTTGGATTCAAAGGAAAAAAAAGATGTGACCCCACTATTTAATGTATATTTTCACTTTAAGTTCTAGGGGAGAGAGAAAAGAAACCCAATACGGTTGGTTGAAAAACCTATTTGGTTGTGCCTACATTAAATCAAAAGATTGTGAAGAGCTCTTCTTTGGCTTGGGAGGAAGACCTATAGATAAGAAAGCACTAAAACAAACTTGTTTGTTAGATAGATAGTTGGGTGGATTGCCTAACGGTAGCTAGATCTCAGAAGTGGGAGATTCTTTAGGGGCTGTCAATCCACATGTTTTAAATAATTAAGTTCACAAAACTAGAAAGAAGGTACTTGCATCAATAATCAAAAGGTACTAAAATTGAACACAATAATGCTTGCTAAAAAAATAGACTATAAATCATCAAATTAGTGATAAATTAATTAATAATAGTGCTAAGGAGTTAGGGTATGGTTCAAAAAATTAGGCAAGGGTCTATGACTAGGTAGGGACATAGAAAATTGGATTTGGTTAGGTGTAAGTAGGTGAAAGGAGCTTGTTAAAAATTTCCCTGATAATGAACCATCGATAGTCAAGGTGACCATGATCGATTGAGGGGAATCATCACCAATCAAGTAACCATCATTGGTTGGCTTTCAATAGAACTGGGTTGGTCTTGCTAATTGACAAGATTCATAAGGTAAATTTTGAGAGGTAGATAAGGGCTAGATTGCTCTTTAAATGGAAACATAATAAGTAAATACCAAGAAGTAAATACTTATCATACTAGAATTCAGTTGGGTGGATGGTTGAGATGGATTAATTGTTGGTGGAATTTGTCTTGATTCTAATAGAGTAACAGTACCTAAAAGCTTGGTTGAGAGGTGACAATGAATCAACTCATAATAAGAACTCTGATGATGCTTGATAACACTGATGATGCAAATTGACCTGTAAAAAGAGATTTTGGATACACAAAGCTCTTGATAATAATTGCAGATGGATTTGGCCTCCTAGGCCTCTCTCTCTTATAGGCATAAGTAAGAGGTGGAAGTGATGGTGTAACTAGGCCATATAAATATAAATTGTCCATGCAAGGGCTCACAACAAGATTTAGACAAGCTATTTTTAGAAAATCTCAGTGGT
Organism: Torreya grandis; assembly: GCA_037957365.1. NCBI lineage: Eukaryota > Viridiplantae > Streptophyta > Pinopsida > Cupressales > Taxaceae > Torreya > Torreya grandis. The sequence continues at coordinate 568,422 of JARHVA010005431.1, forward strand.
GGTTTGCATGTGGCTTGCATGCTAAGAGTCTAGGTAGTACAACCTGATCGTCATCAATTAGGGTGACCATCATCAATCATCATGACCATCATCATTCGAGGCTCTAAATAAAAGGTGGGTTAAAAAGGGTTAAGAGGTGAATTAAGTAAGATAGGTGGCTAACTTGACTCTGGGTTAGGTGAGTGGGTTAGGTCAGGTAGGTTTTTTTGGCCTTGTAGGTATAGTTGAAAGAGGTTAAAGAGAAACCTAAGGCATTTTGAAAACTAATACCATGTGTGTAGTTTTCTAGTGTCTACATTTTCCCCCTTTTTGTTATGTGCCTTTAAATTAACAAGCTGTTAAACAAAAAAATTGACACTGGTTAAAGGTCTCATTTCCCCAAGTATGGGAAGAAGTATTCCACCTCAAATTAGGAGTTGATGAGGTAAGGCATAATTGGGTCAGGGTTTGATAATAAGTAGATGGTGGGTCACAAGGTAGGTGATAAAATAATGGTAGGTCATTTGAAATTCAAAGAAGCGTACAACATATGACTAAGTGTGATAGTCAAGATCATGTAAAGACTAAAGTTGCCAATGTTGGTAAAAATAAGGGTTAGTGCTAAGAAGACAAGTGACCAATGTATGACATGACCATGTTTAGGCATGGTGGTTGGATATATCTATTATTCTCTGAAGTGAGGTGTAATGTTTCCATGGTATCCAAGGTAGGAAGTGATCCTAGTGAAAAACACCAATGGGTCAAGTGTCATGGGTATGAGAGGTAATAAGTGCTCCTAAAAAGACATAAATGATCTAATTGTACACTAGGTGGTGTAAAAATTAATAGTCAACAAGGTGAGGTTGGTCTACACAGTCAAAAGTGTCAAGCATGGGTGATGCAAAATATGCTAACAGAATGGGTCAAAAATGACCAATGTCGAGGTGGATGTGGCCAAAGGTGAGGGGTTGGTTGGGGGGGTAATTAAGCTGAGTCCATGTGCACTAGGCAAGTGGATGATGCCTACATAGTTCAATGGACAAGATATCCAACAAAAACTATAGGCTGAATGTAGTTCTTCCCTTTTGGGTAGATTAAAATCTGAGAACCTAGGTGGGATGCCTCAAAATTTTAAAAAGGGGAAAGGGGACCTTGACTGATAATGGTCAGGGGCTACCCCAAGGGTCAATCAGTGCTGATCACCCTAATTGATGATTTTCAGGGTGAAACCCAAAAACGTTGGTAGGTTAAAAGTGAAAAGGTGAATTGTTTTTCACCATTTGACTTTTGGCATTTTACTCTAGGTGAATAATGTGTGTTATTAATTTATGTGCTAATGCTATCGAGGTGGAAGCTTGGGATTGGTTCATTTTTTTTAGCGAGGGTCAAGCTGATGGAGGGTGGTCAAGGATGTGGCAGAGTGGTGGGATGAGGCCTTCGACCACTCCAATGATCATGGAACGAGGTAGGTTACATTTTAAATTGATAGTTAGGTGAGTTTATAGGTGGAATAATATGTGTAGGTAGGAATTAGAGGGGATAAAATGGGTTTTAAGCATTTTGGTTTGGTTGCCCTAGGTCTAGGTTTTATTAAAATAGGCAAGTGGGTAGAAAAATTTGGTTAGATGTAGGTGTTTGAGGTAGTTGTTGGGTAGAAAAGACTTGAAAAGGTGGAATTTAGGCAGATTGGTAGGGTTTGTAGTTTTGATAAAGGTCATAGGTTCAAGTCCCTCTACTGTTAGGGGTAGATAGGGATCGGTGTTGGTTCACCTTGATTAACGTTGATCAAGCTTGAGGAGGGTAACCAGTCCCAAGGGACCAGTGATGGTTTTAGGAATTTTGGTAGTTGAAGGACCAAGAAAGAAAAAAAAGGGTGGGCTTTGATTTAATAGGTGTTTGTTTTAAAAGATATTAAGGTGGGAAATTGTAGTGGATGTTGATAGATTTTTTAGGACAGTTTTTTATCGGGTTAATGACAGTCTTAGCTGATGAGTGTGTGATAAGTGTTGGGAGTATAGGGGATAAATAAGTGTGGTTTTGATAAAGAAGGATATGAGGGGGGAGGGTTGAATAGAAGCATAATGTTGTGTGGGAGAGATGTATATAGGGTAGATGTAATGGGGTAAATTGTAATAGGTTAAAAGAAAGGTACAAGTTATTACTTAGCTTTAGGTGGAAAACTAAGTATGCATTTTAGGTGTATGTTACACTTGCAGGCCTGCAAGTAGATTTGATTGAGGGACTAGGTTCCCACAATTTTTGTAAAGGTTTGGGATGCCATGACTATTAATGAATGGAGGCATATGGAGGTCATTGGATTAGGTATGATGTGACACTATCAACACCTGCACTGAGATCCTATGATGATCATCACATTCATCAAGATATGGGATCCTACAATGAACACTTTTTGGCTACCAACTAGATAAATCACTATACTCCTAGAGGATGTGTATAGGATCACATGATTGTTGATTCGAAGAGATCTAGTCTACCATATAAAGAGCGATGAGATAGACTATTTCATGGACCTAATATCTGGTGTAGATCAGGTCATGTGCATTTTCAAGTAGGTGGATTCAATTATGGTCCATTATATCGGAGGGCTCATGAGGATATATGCTTACTCATGATGATGATGATGGCCTTGATGAGTTTCATGATACCTAATTCAGTTGGAGGGTAGTTTCCACATCTGTTACTTGGTATTTTAGATGAGATGTTAGTGGGGAGGATTGTATTTGGATGGGCCCCAATTTTAATGGTGTAGATATATCAAGATCTCTAGGGATTCTGAGCACATAGGCAGTACAGGATTAGTGTCATCTTCATACTTCACTATTAGGAATTTGAGCACATTTAGGTGCTAAGACCCTTGGGGCTATCAGTGGAGTGTTATTTATCGATTGACTATATAGTGGGCTTCCTACGTTGGAGGAAGAGTGGCACCATGATAGGGGCAAGTGGAAGAGCTAGAGATATTGAGTGATTCTAAGATGCATTGAAGGGTTTGGTGGTTAGAGATATTATATGGAGACCATATGTTGGGTGGCCTTAGTGGACAAGACTTAGATATCATACCATAGGTCTTTAGAGCTGGTCATGGATATATGACCATCAAGATGGTGAGGATGACCTCATCTATTTTGATCATGTGTAGATATAGTTTGGGCTAGTTTAGGGGATCCCACCTGACTTTACTTGATATATGAGAGAGGAGGCTAAGTTAATGTTGCCCAAGTCACAACATCAAGATATTATGCTTGATTATGAGGAGATGCCAGTTAGAGATCTTATTTATGATGTGCGGGTTGTTGATAGATATGTGGCCTAGTTCTAGGGCAGGTATGTGGTAGCTAATTTTGGGTGGGTTGTTGGGGGCTGATAGGCCATGAATGTAGACCTGATAGGGGCACATGTTTAGGGGGATGGCTAGGTGACAACAACACTTTCTACATCATAGGCCCAGGTATAGGTACTACAAGAAAAGGTAACCATAGTGTAGGGTTAGGTTATTATGTTATAGGGTCAGGTGGTGACTATCATAGTAGAGTGAGATCAGGGACATGCATCCCTTGGGGTAGTTATGCAAGAGAGAGATTCTCTTAGATAGAGGGTAGCCATAAGAGGAAGACTAGCATCGATGACTGGAGGACCACTAGACATAGTTTTGAGGCTTCAATACTTAGCCACCATTAAAGAGCTCATGTATTATGAGGTGATGGTGCTAGGTTAGCTACCATAAGTGATGAGATATGTGGACTATAGAGGTAGTTTGGCTGGAGGGATATCTATAGCTACACCAAGAGAGTGGGTCACTAGGTAGGTATCATAAAAGGACCACCACCAGATGGGGGTATAGGTATAAGTACATGTATAGGTGTGGTTAGTAGTAGTGGTGTAGGTGATAATGGTCCTAGTGCTCTCAGAGCTTGATGTATTTATATGTGTTGATATGTATGTATAGATAGGTGTATATTATTTTTGATACCAGCGTACGTGTCGATGTAATAAGATGTACATGTTTTGGGAGAGAGTTTACACATTGTCACATGTATTTATTATAACATGATGTATATGATGATGATGCAAGGCTTATGATGTGATATATGATGTATGTTTATAGTTCATGGTTGGTATGCTTAATGTGGTTATTCATGTTTATGCTAATGGTTGATGGTCTATGGTTTCTTGTATATGCTTTATGAGAGATTTGACTCAATAGCTAGGGCATGTGTTATTTGGAAGATAGTTATGATGCTTTGATCTTGTTCATAGATATGATAGGATGTGTTATGGGTGGATATATGGTATATAATGATGTAATAATTAATCACTTCAGTTATGGTTATGATGATGTGGTTTGCATGAGATGTATTATGGTAATGTTATGGATAGATTGGTAAATGACATATGATATTGTTCATGATGTTTTGATTATTGATTTTGTTTATGTTAACCAAATTTAACTTTTAGTTAAGTTGGGTCAACCCCTACATATTGAAAATTTTCAAAGTTTCCCATATGTCTAATAGGGTCTCATGCATGTCTATATAGCTCACCTATCCTGGCTCTAGCCTTGGTGTAAGCCTAACTTCCTTGTACTTGTCTAGTCAACCAAAGTCAACTCTAGTCAAACATGGTCAAAAACAAAAATTATTCTAGGAATGTCCTAATATGGTCATTTAAGTGTTTTAAGGTGTTCCTAAGTCATAAATTTATCCTTTACCATGCTTCATATGCAAAAAATTCTTTTTGGTCACATTTTTGGCTCATTAAATGACTTGTACAGATTTGTTAAAGAAGCATATTTGTTAGCAAGAAAGATTCTAATGTGGATGAGGCCAGAATATGTCAAAAAGTGGTTAGAGTTAGTCAAGAAGTAGTTTCATGCACAAAAATAGGGAGATGTCCTTAAAATAGGCCCTTAATGGCATTTGTATGGACTTATGAAGTCCATATTTAGCTAAAAATGTGGGCCTAGTGTCTCTTGAGCTCCCTAAGGTCTTCACTATGCTTGGTGTGTAGAGATTTAATTAGATAAATCAAATTTTGCTTTTGCTACTTTTTTGCCTTTACAAACCAAGAATGGTCAACTTTGAATTCTTGGTACAGTATGTACAGATGGAGTTTGAGGGATTACTCTTAAGAGTTGAGAAGGCTCTTAGTTTGATTCAAATCCATGGCAATAAGTTTGATTTTCATGGCTCCTCCTTTATGAACCATTACTAAGAAGCCATACAGTTTTTTATGGTTTTGCATCCATGAGGGGTCCCTATATGAGCTTGTTTCAAAATATTTTGCTTTGGTTTGATAGATTTGATTATTTCACATGTTTTTTCAGGGCCTCTCCATAGGTTTTTCCATTTTATTTTGGCTTTTGGAGATCCCAAGAAGTCAAGAAGCCTTTTCTAGGCTTGTTAGTACTTGCATATTGGTTCCTTCTTCATGGTGAATCTCATTATTGAAAGGAGGTTATTGAAGCTTGTTTCAAGGTGATTTTAGTGTTTACCATGAATTTGGAAGTTTCATAATAATTTTTAATTGATTTTAGGCCTTTTGTCAATACACATATTGGTTCAATTCTTCCTTATTGCCTATATATGCAAATATCCACCTACAAGTGGTCTTAATAGAGCTTGAAATGGTCATTTTGGAACTTTGAATCATAAGATGAACCCAATTTGAGGTCCTAAAATTGGGTGAAGGTATGATAGACCTTTGTGAGGGAGTAGATTGACAAGATAGAAGGTGGAAACATGTTTGAAGGTAAATGACTGAATTTTGGGAAACAGTCCCTAAATGTGCAAAACAAAGGCCTAAAGGATTTTTATAGACCTTATTCAACATGACTATAAAGTCTTCCAAACCATCTAATAGAAGAATATTATAGCCTTTGGTATGGACAAGCATTATGACAAATTTTAAAAAGGAAGGAATAGTGGATGATGATGTTTGAGGGCCTCAAATATGCCCATAAACACATTGAATTATTTCAATGTTGTCTATAGGTCTTAGCCTAAAAGTGGTTTCTTGTCCACTCAGGTTGTAAATGAGAGCTTTCCAATGCATGAAGATGATTCATAATGTTTCCAATGAGTTTTCATCTTCAAATGACCCTCTAAGGAGGATGGAACACTATTTTTATTCCCCAAGCTCATACCCTATTCGTGCATAGGGCAAATAAACACCTACAACTAATCATAAGGATAAGGTTGCAAGCAAGGTGTCTAAGTGGAGTTTTAAATCAGTCAAGGTAAATAAGGGAATGTAAATCAATATCAAATGAATATTGGGGAGACTAAGGAGGTTGTAAACATTATTTTTGATGTCTAAGCATGTAATATAACCTACAATAGGGGTAAAAGAGAAGTGTCTCAACTGCAAGTAATGGAAAGCTTAAGTGCGACCAAAGGTGCATGTGAAGGCAAATAAGAAGTTGAAATGAGGTTATAAAAAATGGTTACACTTATGAGCACCATCACTAACCTCATGAGCTCTAATCAACCCCATATAAACCCTTTGAGATCCTGAACACTTACAGGCAGGAGTTGTCCCAGTCAATAAGGTGTAACCTAGGAGGTTAAGGTATGATATGAAGATAGTTATAAGGGGTATAATAAGCACCAAATGATTATATATAAATATAGGAGTATTTTAAGTCACCATGTATAAACCTCAAATAAGCATGAATACATATAGGTAACACTCCAAGTGTAAAACTCAATCAACTTACTAAAAGCTCCACACAGTTTGCCTTCAAAAAGCCAATTTCAGAATTTGAGAGAGATGGATGGTCAATTGACCTAATCAAGGGATAATTTTTTGTGGAGATCACCATGGTAACTTGAGAAAGCCTACACAATGGTTTATTTTTTGAGATAAATAAAGGAAGTGCCCCCTATTTTATCTCAGATAGGGGGCACTTCTTTAGGTGCACAGACCCTACATTCTTAATAAAGGAGGTAGGAACATGGGCTAGAAATCAAGGAGAGCCTCAAGGAGGATTTGAAAAGTTGTAACACATCCATTAAAACATATAAAACTAATCTATAAAGATTGAAACCAATTAGGGTGGTCTGAGCACCTAAGGTTGTAGTCAACACCATAAGGGATGGTAAAGCTTATAGCTAGGTAAGGAGGTCATATTAACTTTTGGACTTGGATAAGCCTCCCAATTAATTGAATAATTTTTAGGAGACTATTGCAGATCTGTTCAACCCCTTAGATGTAAGGAAAATCAATGAAAATCATTTAGGCTAAGAGTTATAGGTAGACCCATTGAACAAGGTCTAGGCCTAGTTTCTAAAGGGGGGTCATCTTCACTTCTAGTGTTGATGAGCTATCCAGATGATTGAAACCTATGTATGGGATATATACAGAGGTGTCTAAACCTTTAGTATGTAGGGGAGTCCACCAAGAAGCCATTTGTTGGCCTAAAGGCACTCAAACATTTTAGAATATATAGAAGAGATCCGAGTGGCCAACTTAGGATGCTTGTATCTCCCATGATAATTTTAATGGGGACTCAAGGTGTTTTGTGATGTTAGGAAAGGCCCCTAAGAAGCCTTCAATGGCATTTTTTTATAACTCTAATGTGTAGTCTTTATGAACAAAGGCTAAGACTTGAAATGAATTTAAACCCTCGCAAAACTCTCTCTAAGGACCCGACTAGGAAGATATTACAAATGAAGCATCCAAATGACACAATTTGGACATAAAACCAATTGAAGGTGAGAAAAATATTAAAGGATCTTCCCCATCCAACTGAGTTATACTACACTTGTACGAATGGTGTACAACATAGTTTTATTTTATAGATTTGTGTGTTTTGTTGGTATAGAGAGGTTTCAAAATATGCAATAACATTTAGGAGAAATATTGGGACTTATTAGAGGTACCCATGTTCATATATTGAGGTATATAAGCTCCTAAGTGTGTCTTTTATCTTTTTCATCTCAGCCAATCTAGTGAGCAAATAATGAACACTTAGTGAAATGATGACAAATCTAATTGGGAAGCCTTTTGAGGCTTGATTCATGAACTTGATGACATGGATACTCTTGAAAAGTGTCATTCATCCTTGCTTATGGATTGGATTGAATAATTAGAAGTATTTTTAGTGCCAAGTGTGAGAGGTGCATGAGAGGGAGTTATTTATAAATGCTAAGGATGATTGCTCATGGCCAGAAGGATATGAATGATTTGAGACTACTCCAATGCATGTGGAGGATTTATAGTAACCCCCCCTTAGATCAATCATCAGACCTATCCCTACTTAGTGGTGAGGTAGTTTAGTGAAGATAAATCATGAGGGTAGTTTCATATGCAAGAAAAAGAGTATCTAGGCCACATTTGAAGGAGTTAGATGATTTTGAGAGACATTTGTCCTTATTTTACTTACAAGACTTGTCTCATGCTTGATTCCATACTCTTGTAACTCCTTACTTGACAAGTGTCCTTGTGACTCTTAAGCTTCACTTTCTCTCTCTTCTCTCATAATTTCTATATATGCTAGCATTTTTGGTTGTTGTATGGATCTCTCAACCTAAGTATGGTGAAGCCCTACTCAATTTTTGCCTTGAAATAATAAATAATTTTGTTTTTACCTCATTAATGACTTCATGAAGTGCATTCTATGGTTGTTGGTCTTGTACAAGTGTATTTTGCTTACCTTGACATGTTATCCTTCTTAGTTGCTTGTGCAGTTTGAATTCTTTGTTTTGTAGGTTAGGAAGAAGTGTCTAATGGAGATTGCAGATATAGTGAGTAGTATATTCATTAGTGTTCTAGAAGACCTATTATCTATTCCTCCTAATCTAAGCTCTCTTCAAGACCCCATGTTTGAAACATTGATGTAGAAGAATATATTTCAGTTTGATGAAGTGTATGTGTAGGTTTCTCTTTGGTTCCAAGTGCATTACAAGTGGTATGAGTAGAAAATATATTTGGTGCCTCAGCTCCTTAGCTAGGTTAGTTTTAGGCTTCTTAACCATTTTCCTCACAAGTGTAAATGTGGTTGTAGTGTGTGGAAGTGGTACATCAAGGGGAACTAGCCCTAATCTAGATACTCACCTCAAATTTGGGTCACCCAAAACCTTGAGGTGTTTTCATTATGCCACTTGAATGATGAGAGTTGAATTATATTGACAAGGGGTGCAAGTTCAAGTGACAACAATTTTTAGCATGCCTAGTGGGACTGAATAGTCTGTTCCTTAAGGAGTTTGGTGTTCTCCTCAAGATATCAACCTTAAGAGGCAATTCCACTAAGCACCAATGGTGACTCTAAGATTAAATTTACTAGTCAAGGAGTCTAAGTACTTTATTTGAGGTTATTTCTTGTTCTATACTCTTCTCATGAATGATTCTTGGCTAATTTTGAGTTTGAGTTTTGTCTTACATAAGTTGGTGAAACATATCCATCTTGCCCCATTCCTTATCAATATGAACAAGTTCTTGGTCAATATTGTCAATCCCAATATGATCATATTCAACCCTACTATGATTTGCATCGATCTTATAATCAACCCTCTCAATCTTGTGCTTCACCTAGTTCACCTAGGTCCTCTCTAAGTTAGTCCATTACAAGTTTCAAGAAGACTCTCATTGGCTATAAAGATTATATGCTAGATCTTGATACTATAAATGGTTGTGGTCAAGTCATCCCTAGTGTTTATATCAAGAGTGTCAAGGATACTTTAGAGAAAGTAAAGAGAGAATGGATGCCCATTGAAATAACTAATTGGCAAGGCCTTAGTAATGAAATTCTTGATGTTTGTGGTCTAATTATCCATATAGAAGAGAGGTTGAAAGCTCATGAACCAACTTAGTCTTGGGAACTCCAATACACCCCACATCAGCCTTCAAGTGTGTCAACTATACCTATTCAAATAATAATCCAATCATGATTCAAAAATCCCCAATTCCTTCATGAATTCCCTAAAGTTTTCCTTCTTGGAAGTCCATCCAAGAGATTATCCAAAGGAAGGGGGACACCACTATTGGAGAAGATTTTAAGGGGAGACTCATCTTGACAAGGAGATTGAGTTGGAAAACTAACATTTGACACAATCCATCATGATAGTAGAAAATGAAGTTTCTAAGTGTGAAATTCCTCCATTTACATCTCAACCTCATGAATAACTCTTTAAGCTTAGCTTCCCAAGATGGAAATAAGTAGTGGCAACTTATGGAAAGAAGGAAAAAGAATGTTTAAGTGGAGAAGTTGGAAGTGAAGAAAAATTTGAACCTACTCAACTCCATCCCACCCCTCCTCAAGAAGCCTTTTACCCTTCATCTCAATTTTATTTTGCTTCTTTTCCTAATGAAGATCCTATTTTCCCCCAAGAGAAGATATTTCAAGAGAACCTTGCTAAAGAAATTCAGGAGTTAGAACTCAAAAGGCAAAAGCTCTCATCTGTCATAGAGAAGTTTGAAGCCAATGAAGTCATTGAACCCATATTTCCCCATCCTTCAACTAATCCATTCTACCCTTATAATGGTGAGGAAGACATTGCTCATTGGAAGCCTTCTTGGGCTAAAGTTCCTAGTTTTGAGATGCCTAGTATTGGCACCACTAAGAGGGAGAAGGAGATGCAAATTTCATATTGGGTTGATAATGAAGAGGATCTAACTTCTTGTGAGAATAATTAAGATTGTGATGATGGGGAAGAGGACCTTAATTGTAGTGAAGAAGATGTCTTAGAAGAGGTTCTTTTGGAATCCAAAGAAGAAGAGAGAAAGGAGGTTGAAGCAAGGGAGATACAAGCTGAATTACTTCAAGAGATCCTAAGTGCTAAAGAGGAAGTGTTTTATTGTTTTGAGTCTCCTATCTATGATGACTATGGATATGAACAAGAGGAGGTTTCTAATGAAGTATTTGTGACTCCTAAGGTTGAAGAAACAAAACTTGAAGAGGTATACTTATATGAAAATATTCAAAGAATATGAAGATTGTGAGAAGGAAAGACTCCTAAGAAATCAAGCCCAAGTTGTTGAGGAGTAAGTATGTGTTGAGAGGTATCATCATCAAGAGGCTCTAAACCATGATGGAGCAATCTATGATGACTATGAGTCTTTTGAAAATGGTTTGAATATTGATTCTAAAACCACACATGAAGCTACTCCTAAAAACATCAAGAAAGAGTTTGAATAAGAAACATTCCAAGCATTCCATGATACAAGACTTCTTGAAGGGTTTGAGGAGGTTGTAACGAAAGAGAAGAGAAATGAAACCTTTCAAGAGAACACAGACATTCAAAAATCTATTCCATTCATAGAAATGCAAATCTACCATGATGAGAAAAAGGAACAAAAATATGAGGTATCTTTTAAAGGTCAAGAAGAGTTCATCTACCTTGGAGACTTATTTGAGATGACTCCATCAAAAAACATGCCAAGCCAAAGAGCAAAAAAGAAGCATGAGTCATCTAGTACTACATCAAAAAAGAAGCATGCTTGGCATTCTCATTCATCTCATGAAGAAGGAGATTCAAGATACTTTTATTTTGATCCAAGAAGGGAGGTATATTTGGTTAGATGTACATAATTAGTTTTCTTTGTATTGTGTCTTGTGTTCCCTCAGTGCTTAGTAGCACAACTGTGCCTTTACTTTGTGTGTTTGTTTGGTATTGGTGTGTGTTGTATTTACTTTATGTGTTTTGAGGTCAATAAGCTATCTTATTTGTCAAATCAAGGTCTGATACTACTATTTTTAGAGTGCATTTGACTCCCTTACCCAATGGATAGGATAAGGTTACTGATCTTTAACATAGGCAAGCATGTTACCCTTAAGAATTGCCATAAATATTGACCAAATTTGACTTTTAGTAAAATTGAGTTAACCCCTACATATTTAAACTTTTAAAAGGTTCTCATATGTATAATAGGATCGCATGTGTGTCTAAACATCTCACCTATCCTAGCTCTAGCCTGGGTGTAAGCCTAACTTCCTTGTACTTGTTTAATCAATCAAAGTCAACTCTAGACTAACATGGTCAAAGGATCAAATTATTATATAAATGTCATAATATGGTCATTTAAGTGTTTTAATGTGTTCTTAAGTCAACATTTTTCCTTTTCCATGCTTCATATGCAAAAAATGCCTTTTGTTCACATTTTTGGCTCATTAAATGACTTGTACATATTTGTCAAAGAAGCATATTTGTCACTAAGAAATATTATACTATGGATGAGGTAATAATATCAATATGTGGTTAGAGGTAGTCAAGAAGCAATTTCATGCACAAATAGGGAAATTTCCTTAAAAAAAGGCCCTTAATGGCACTTGTACAGACTTGGGAAGTCCATCTTTAGCTAAAACATGGGCCTATCAGAGTTGTTGCCAGAATCTAGATAATGCGAGTGCAATGGAGATGTGATCACATGAGTTGAAGCAAGTGCACACCACATAGATGCTAAAGCAATTTGAAAATAACACAAGAAGATAAATTGCACAAGACAAAATGGAGAAAACCAAAATCTGATTAACATGAGATGGCCAAAGTGAGGAATACATATAAGAGAGTACGTAAGTAACTCCTCCACAAAAGGTGGACAAGGCACCCCAAGAATAGACTGTAACTCCTCCATGAAAGGTGGTGAGAAGGTGCTAAGAATAGAGAAGTAACTCCCATCAAGGGAGTTACTTATGACATTCTTATGACACCTATGACACATCTATGTGACACACCTCCACATAAGCTAGCCTATCCCACAAATGTAGGAAAACTCCATGTATGCACAAGAAATACAATTTCCCTAATTAAAAAATAGGGAAAAATAAAAACTTACACTAATACTCCCCATAAGTGCAGCTTAGGTGGGCAGTGTGGAAATGTAAAATGGGTCCCGGAAACTAAGCCTGATGAGGTACCCCTGTACAAATGCAATCTCCCATAAGACAGAGAAAAGGAGAAAACCCGTAGGAAAAAACTCCCCCCCAAAAGAGAGACATAAAAGAAATGAAGAGGCTAGAAGGCCCCCTCTGAAGATGATGCTGCTATAGATGTAGATCGCACCCCAAGAAGAGCTCGTAGATGAATGAACTTGCTCTTGATGAAAGGTTTGGTGAAGATGTCTACAACCTGCCCCAAAGACTAGCAAAATATCAAGTCAATGACTTGACTATGAATAAGCTCCCGAATGAAATGCATGTGAATCTCTATGTGCTTGGTCTGCTGGTGCTAAACTAGATTCTTGCAAATCTAAATGGTACTTTGATTATCACAATAAATGATGGTGGGTTACCTGATAGGAATGCCAAACTCAGAAAGAATCCCTTGAAGCCAAATAGCCTTAATAGCTACATTGACAACTCCCCTATACTCTACCTATGTGGATGATATAGCAATAACATAATGCTTCTTGCTAGACCAACTGATAGGACCTAAACCTAGAGATAAATTGTAACCAAAAGTGGACTTGCAAGTCTGTGAATTGTCAGCCCACTCTAAATCTATATATCCAACTAAGTCAACCTCTATGCCAAATCTGTAATGAATCCCATATTTATGTGAACCCTGTATGTAATGCAAGATCCTCTTAGCTGCTTTCCAATGCAACTCATGAGGTTCCTGCATGAATCTGGAGACAAGTCCCATTGTATATGATATGTCGAGCCTGGTGTGAGTCAAGTAGATGAGACTACCAACAAGTTGTCGATATCGAGTGGCATCAACCAATGGTGAAAAATAGTCAGCCTCAAGCTTTACTCCTGATAGAAAGGGATTCAGAGATGGCTTGTAATCAGCCATGTGAAACTGAGCCAATAAATCAAGAGCATACTTAGGCTGTGTAAGAGAAATCTCTGAATCTGACTGTGAGATCTTGATGCCAAGGAAGTAGTGCAACAAACCCAAGTCTATCATATCAAATCAATCTTGGAGAGATGCCTTCACCACTGTAATAACTGATGAAGAACTCCCAGTGATCAAAAGGTCATCAACATATAGAACCAAAATCAAGAGTGAATCATCCTGCCACAAGAAATAGACATTGAGATCAGAATGGCACCTAGTGAAACCCACTGTGAGAAGGAAGGAATCCATCTTGGCATACCAAGCCCGAGGGGCTTGTTTGAGGCCATAGATAGATTTCCTAAGTCTGCATATTAAGGAAGAATCCTAAACAAATCCTGGTGGCTGCTCCATGTAGATCTCCTCCTCTAGGTCTCCGTGAAGAAAGACACTCTTCACATCCATTTGATGCACATCCCAACCATGTGATGTGGCAATAGCCAAGGTGAGTCAGATAGAAGTCATCTTTGCAATGGGTGCAAAGGTCTCTGAGTAGTCAATGCCTGCCACCTGTGAGAAACCCTTGGCGACCAATCGCACCTTGTACTTATCAATCGACCCATCTACTGCAAACTTGGTCTAATATATCCACCTAAATCGAACCATCTTTCTTCCCTTAGGAAGTGAAGTCAAATCCCAAGTGTGATTTTTTATTAAGGAAGAATATTCTTCTTCCATAGTACTATCCCACTCAGGTACCCCAGATGCCTCTCGAAAAGTCTATGGATCCAAAATTGGAGCAAAGAAGGCATGTGGATCTCTCTGAAAATCCCCCTAGTACGTTTGTCATCTATGGGATCTCCTGCCCAAGTTCCACCACTCTCAATTGTTTGTCTGGCCCAAAGTGGCCAAGAAGTGGGTGAGTTAGGTGATAACTCCTCATCCTTTGACTGACTAGAGGTGGATGACTTTACATCACTGTCCTCGCTATCTGAACTCAAAGAAGAAGATGTCTCTGGCTTAAGAACCTACTGTGGCTAATCTGAATCTGATGAGGAATCATCATGAAGAAGTAGATCCGATGAGGGAGAAGAAGTGTCAAGTGTTGAGTCTCTAGGACTCTCCTGAAAATGGACACTTCTCTCGATGAATAACTCATGAGTGACTGGATCTAGAAGGTGACACCCCTTAATACCATCCAGATATCCTACAAAGATGTAGGGCTTGGACTGACATTCCATAGCTTTGCATTTCTTCTTTAGAATGTGGGCCATGGCTGGGGATCCAAAAACTCTAAGGTGCTCAACATTAGGTTTCCTTTTATGCCAAGCTTCAAAGGGTGTTATCCCTTTCAAAGCTTTGTGAGGAACCCTGTTTTGAATGTAGCAAGCACAATTGATGGCTTCAGCCCAACTACTATGGTGCTAAGGATTTGGAGTGATCATATAGCTACCCATCTCTTTCAAGAACCTATTCTTGCATTCTACAACTCCATTCTATGAAGGACTGTAAGTGATTATGCGCTACAAATCAATCCCCTCTGTGGTGCAAAACTGCTTAAACCTGATGTTGACATACTCCCCTCCATTATCAGTTCAAAGAACCTTGATGGATTTCTCACTCTATTTCTCAATAAGAGCCTTGAAGTATAGAAAATTTTCAAACACTTCAGACTTTTGTTTGAGAAAATATATCCAAGTGTACCTAGAGAAATCATCAATGAAAGTGAGGATGTACTTGGCCCTTGTGAAAGATGGTTTGGGAAAGGGTCTTGATACATCACTGTGGAATAACTCCAAAGGTTGTGAAGCCCTCCAAGCTTTGACTTTGTCAAATTTTGCTTCGAGATGATTCCCAAGGGAGCACCCCTCGCAAAGTCCTTTTGAGAATTGGACACGAGGCAAGCTAATAACCATGTCATGTTTGCAAAGTTGCTCAAGGTAGCGATAGTTGAGGTGGCCAAACTGATCATGCCACAATTTTCTAACTCCATCTGAATGAGTCAAAAATGATGTTGGAGAAGAATCTGATGGAAAATGTGAGAAGGTGTATAACCTTGCTTGGTGATCTGCCCTACCCACTGCCACTGTAGTATCACTATGCAACTCCCTGATAGCTACTAAATCTGGTGAAAACTCAACTCTCATGCCCTGACCAATGTGAGTGATTTGGTACACTGATAGGAGATTGGTTGAAAGAGAAGGAACACTTAAAACATTATTGAATGTTCCTCCTTCCATTTCAACTGACCCTCTCCTTACAATAGAAAATGATGTGTCATCACCCAAACTAATTGAAGTCATGCTACAAGGCTATAAAGATGAAAACTCAACTAGTGAAGAGCCCATGTGGTGAGAAGCACTCGAGTCAATGACCCATGAAGATGTAGAAGCTATTGTAGCTACAAGGACCTTGCCCTTTTCTTTCTCCTTACCCTTGCCTTTTGCCTTGGTAGAATCTTGGGTAGATGAATTTTGCTTGATGGACTCAGGAACACCTATGTTGTTCTTCTCTAGAAGATGAGTTAGGTGATCTATTTGTTTCTTCATGTATTTATGTTCATCATGCCCTATATTTTTAAAATAGGCACACTTAACCTTATCCTTCTTAGGTTTAGCATTGGAAGAGGAAGACTCAGTGTTGTGTTTGGTAGGATTGTTGTTTTCTTTCTTCTTCTCCTGGTCCTTGTTTTTTTTCTTCTTCTCCTTTGTTGAAGTCTTATCCTTACCATTTACATCTATCAAAGCTTGGGGTTGAATAGACTTCATTGTGCCCATTTGAATTAGCTTATCTTGCTCCCTAGTCAAGTCGGCAATGAATGAATCCAAGGAAGGCATTTTCCATGTAGTGCCAAGGGCACTTTTTGTGGCATGGAAAGTGGAGACAAAGACTGAATAACTTGGACCTAACTTTGCAAGAATAAAAAGAATGAGTTGATCATATTTCTTCTCTATCCCACATTATGTCAATTGAAATCTAAGGGCCTTAAACTTAGTGAAGAAGACCTATAGGGTGTCAAAGTTGCTAGGACTTAGACTTATGAGTTCATTTTCGAGCTCATGACCTCTCATCTCATCAAGCTTCCCAAATAACTTTTCTAAGGCGTCCCATATGTCATTGGGAGTCTGGGAGGATTCTAGATGGAAGAGAAGTTTTGGAGACACAGACAAGCTTAGTAATCCATAGGCTTCATCACTACGGTTGTACCACTTGACCTTTTCAGCATCAGTGTTGGGTTCTACTTCATTACCCATGGTGATCCTATACAACCCTTTGATTCTAAGAATAATTGACATTTTAACCTTCCATTCATGATAGTTGAAGGGTGTTATGGGTTTAAGTTTAAAATAATATATTTTTAGCTGAATTTAGGTGAAGTTGTGTTGATTGTAAGTTGTGAAATTATGCAAAAAGGAGAATGAAAGCAAAAATTTTCAAGTTGTGAAAAGCAATCACACCCACCTAAAATATTGAGCCCCCCAAAATATGAAAGTGCACGCTCAAAATATGTCGGACTTAGCCGAGAATGCATCTTAGAGCAATTAGCACAAAACTAAAGCAAACAGGACGTCGGACTCAGCCGAAAATGCGTCTCGAGAGACCCAAATTTTTGGCACTTTATAAACTAGTGCATTGTTGACAAATAACAAGCCTACGCTATAGAGAATTGAATTATAAACACTTTTGAAAAAAAATGGCACCCAAATCTGAGTTACCGTTTGTATGATATTAAAGGTTCAATTTTCCCATAAACTAGTGTTTTTGCAAAAAAAAGCACTAAAACATTTAAAAATGCCTGTTATGAAAGAGAAAGTGGCCTTCCAAGCAAAAGTTGGATCTGGCATGGAATGAGGAATCCAAAGGAGGTTTGTGTGAGGGGAATTGGCCTTTCGTCAACTCAGGCCTCACCCTTCGTTTTCGTAGGTTGAAGATACAAGTTTTAAATGAAAACCTCAAAATTACAAAACTGTCTAAAAAACTAAATATTCAGTCAAATTGACTAATTTTTGTTTTACAAGTCAAATTTTAACTGAAAATAATGAAGCATAGATAGAATAAAGGATTTCCAAGTGTCCAAGGGTTTCCACATGGGATGCCAAGTAAAGAAGGGGCGCCAAAATAGCACAGTCCAGAATTTAACTCAAAAAAAACAAAAAAATAAATGCAGCCCTGTGTTGGACACCATACGGCCTACTTGGTGCCTTGATGGGCAAGAAAAGAAGCTGGAAGGACTACCTGAGGTGAAGCAAAATTGAAGGTGCCTTATTGGAAGGAGTGTGGCACAAAGTTCACTGCTGACCAGAAGTGCGTGGGTTTGCAGGCCAAAAGAATAACAACAGAAGTTGAGACGCTGTACGACTGTAGTTAGCTGTTGGAGAGCTTGATAAGGAATTTAGAACAATAAACGCTCTGATACCAATTTTCAGGATCCTACTCCTCAATAAGAGTACATATGATTACCTTGTATAAGCAACTAAACATGAAATTATACCAGAATGATCAAGTAACTAGAATTCACAAATAACACAGAATATGAGAGACAATACACAATCTTGTATTAATACTCATGCTAGAAGGAAATACAATGAAGATGCCACAATCTTCCACACCTCTCAGATGTAAAAATCTCTTTCCCTCAAGAGTTCACTCTCCTACTAAAAACGGTCCCAACACACAACTCAAACACAGAGTTGGTGTTCACCTCTAACCAGTCAGTAATAACACTGCTAGTACCAAGCACTCAAAAGTACTTCAAGTAGATCTCCCATGAACTTGCAACAACTTGCAACTCAAATGATCTTACTTACCATGTAGAACTTCTTCCTGATCTTGTAACAACCTACAGATCAACTTGTTCTTACAATTGGAAGGATCTACCTTGCCTTCCTCTATTGCTCTTTTTAATTAAAATACATGTCAATGGGTCTATAAATAGATCTCATACTAAACAATAACTTAAACTTCTAATTTACAATAATTAGACATGCAACTCAAGACTCAAAATAGTCTTTACATGCAAACAACCGGTTCAACAAACTAATTATTCATGCAACGAATAGTTCTGGAACCATACAGGTGACTGACGTCGGTCCCTATCTGACTGGAGGTGACCGACGTCGGCTGACTCCTACTAATGTCAGTAGCTTCTTGTTCACCCCTGACCAATGTCGATTGGCCTAACCAACACCGGTGATTGTGACACTCAGCAACCTCCTCCATGTTTGCATACAGTGAAGCTTTTAGCTCCACAACCTAACAATCTCCCACTTGGAGATAAATAGTTGCACATGTACCGGTACCTGTACATCATCTAGTTTGTTTTTTGGCTTTGTATCCCTCTTCAATATCACTCTTGAAGACCAACCACCACAAATCCTATGGTGCACCTCCTATCATCCAAATCACCTTGCCACATCTGATTCTACAAACTCATGTAGAGAAGTGCTTGACCCTACATAGCATGTATACCTGCTGCTGGTCCCTCTCAGATATTTGAGAATCCACTGAACTGCTCTCCAGTGCTTCTTTCTCAGATTGGCTCCAAACTTTCTAATAACTCCCACTACTTGGAAAATCTTAGGTTTAGTACACATGTACTCAACCTCATCATGTGAATCAGGACACTGTTCATAGAACTGTCCAACCATCGGCGTGCTAACCAGTTTCACACAATCATCTGGAGACAAAATCAACCTATGACCTTCCATGTCTCTAGAACACACTCATGTCAAAGAATCTTGCTGCTCCCAGATTCCTCATGACACACCTCTGAATTAACTTTACCTTTAGTTCAACAACTCCTTGCATATGTGACCCTGCAACAAGCACAACATACAGTAACAGGATAATGTAGCTAATATTATCCAACTTGGTAAAGAAAACACAATGGTTAAACCTCCATTGTCCTGAAGCTTACTCAAGACCATATACCCTGGCCTTCCATCTCACATGTCCATTCCCACTCTTCTTTATGCTAAAAATCCATTCGTCTCTTAGTGCTTTCTTCCAGCTGGCAACTCCACCAAAAACTCTCATTTGGTTCTTCTCCAAGAAATCACATTCCTCATCCATGCCAAGCTCCCACTATTTTTTGGATTCTACCTGCTCTGCTTCTTTAATAACTTCCTAGTTCTTGAACATCAGTGAGCAACAAGTAGTGTAAAGAAGGGAAATGATGAATTTGAGGCTTACTTACCCTTTTAGTCCTCTATATGGGTGTTTGAGACTCCTTGACAGCTTTCTGTCTGCCCACAATTCGTCTTAGTGACCGATGCCAGTCACATCTCAGTCTTCACCCGACCATCATCGATTCCATACAACTACCTCATCACCGACGTCCATTTTCCCTGATCGACGCTGGTGTTTATTTGTCCAGAGTCACCGACGTTGAGCTACACATATCCAATGTCAGTCCTTGTCTGGATGTCGACGTCAGTTTTCTAACTGATGTCGGTCTCTATGTTTTACTTGTGAGCGATGACTTCTACTCGTGAGCTCCTTTTGGATCAAAACCTTGTCCAAATCAACCTTGCTCTACTCAGAATTCTTCAGCCCCTTGCACTGATCTTTGTCTATCATCTTCTCCTTGAAAACCAAGGCTTTCCTATTCTTATCATGAACATTGGATTTCTCAAGAAACGTCACTTTCTTCTTTTGCTTACATAAATCTTGATCCATGATTTTCAAATCTGAAAGCATACCCTTTGACTCAATAACATGCATCCCCTTCTTATTCATGTGACCAAGCCTATTAAGCCACATTTTTGAATCTACAACTAAAGTAGATACACCAGAAGGAGAATTAGTAATACAAGTAGATAGATAAAACGTACCTACTTTCTTACCTCTTGCTATAACAAATGCACCCTTGGAAACTTTCTAAGAGTTCACTATGAGAGTTACTGTGCAACCCTCATCACCCAACTTTCCAACATAAATCAAATTTTGCTTCAAGATTGGGACATGCATGACCTCCTTCAACACCCATGTGTTGCTCATCTGCAATTTCAGCTTCACTTTCCCTTTGCCAACCATTTGACAAGGCTTACCATCCCCTAAATAAATTTCTCCAAAGTCTCCTTGGACATATTCATGAAAAAATTACCTATTTGGGGATGCATGGAAAGAGGCACCAGAATCTAAAACCTAAGATTCTATTTTATCCAAGGAACATACCAGAGCATCATGTGCAACAATACCTACAACATCTGCTTCTTCATGTCCTTCATGCTGATCTTCAACCAACCAACAATATTTCTTTCTGTGCCCTTGCTTTCCACATTTTCAGCAGGTTATTCTGCCATACTTGGATTTGGATCTCCTACCTATCTTGGACCTTGATCTCCCATGCTCGATCTTCTCTCTTTGCCTTCCCCTGCTTTCAACACTCAAAGCATTCCCTGATGATTCACCTATG
The DNA here is from genome assembly GCA_037957365.1 of Torreya grandis. NCBI lineage: Eukaryota > Viridiplantae > Streptophyta > Pinopsida > Cupressales > Taxaceae > Torreya > Torreya grandis. The sequence goes on from JARHVA010005431.1 coordinate 589,554, forward strand.
CTTTTCTTGCGAATTCCTTCATTCAAGATTACACTCACAACATCATCCACTTTAAAGATTTTTGAAGCAGACACAATATTACTAACTGCCATTACCAAACTCTCCTAACTTTCAGGTAATGAGCATAAGATTAAGAGAGCCGTAATTTCATCATCAAAAACAATATTGACTAAATTTAACTGGTTTACCAAACCATGGAAATCACTAAGATGACTATGTATAGATCCACCTTCCAACATTTGCAAATTAAATAATTGCTTCATAAGAAATACCTTATTCGAAGCTGAGGGTTTTTCATATAAATTTGCCAAAGATTCCATCAACTCTACTATTGTCTTAGCCTATGATAAGTTGGAAATCACAGATGATGTAAGGCTCAACCTTATAGATCCTAGAGCCTTCCAATCAAGAACCTTCCATTCTTCATCCTTCATATTCGTGGGCTTGCATGCAACCCCACCCAATGGTAAGTACAAATCTTTCTGATATAAATAATCTTCTATCTGCATCCTCCATAATTGATAGTTCTTGCCATTAAACTTCTCCATTCGTAGCTTACTTTTTTTTGCCATTGCTATTCTCCCACTCAAACAGAAACCCCTGTGAATGACCGGTAATCAACAAACACTAACCAGATCTGATACAACCTATTAGTAACCCAACCAAAAGCTCTGATACCACTTGATAAGGAATCTATAATAATAAACACTCTGATACCAATTGTCAGGATCCTACTCCTCAATAAAAGTACATATGATTACCTTGTATAAGCAACTAAACACAGAATTTACCAGAATGAACAAGTAACTAGAATTCACAAATAGCACAGAATATGAGAGACAATACACAATCTTGTATTAATACTCATGCCAAAAGGAAATACAATGAAGATGCCACAATCTTCCACACCTCTCAAATGTACAGATCTCTTTCCCTCAAGAGTTCACTCTCCTACCAAAAATGGTCCTAACACACAACTCAAACACAAAGTTGGTATTCACCTCCAACCAATCAGTAATAACACTACCAGTACCAATCACTCAAAATTACTTCAAGTAGATCTCCCATGAACTTACAACAACCTTCAACTCAAATGATCTTACTTACCATGTAGAACTTCTTCTTGATCTTGCAACAACCAGCAGATCAACTTGTTCTTACAATTGGAAGGATCTACCTTGCCTTCCTCTATTGCTCTTTTTAATTACAATACATGTCAATAGGTCTATAAATAGATCCCATACTAAAAAATAACTTAGACTTCTAATTTACAATAATTAGACATGCAGCTCAAGACTTGAAATAGTCTTTACATGCAAATAATCAGTTCAACAAACTAACTGTTCATGCAATGAATAGTTCTGGAACTGCATAGGCAATCAACATCGGTCTCTGTCTGACTAAAGGTGACCAACATTGACTGACTCCTACTGATGTCGGTAGCTTCCTATTCACCCCTAATCGATGTCGGTTGGCCTGACCGATGCCAGTGACTGTGACACTCAACAACCTCCTCCATGTTTGCATACAGTGAAGCTTTTAGCTCCACAACCTAACAGTACGAACTACTACTGTTGTTACTACTACTTGGCATGGATTGAATTCTGCTCTTCCCTCTGCTGCTCCACACAATAATGAAACCCAAGCTAACTGTTGAACCAGCCCCTGAAGTGAAGACAACCAAGACATCCAAAGGCCAAGGATTCCCAAGAAAATGATACCAAAAATGATATATATTTTTAATTTTAGAACAGATCTAGAAATAAAAAAAACAAAGAGAACTCCACTCCTCTTGATTTCAAAATAAACTAAAAGCATAACCAGACACATGATTACCGTTCTTACTCTGATACCATATCAGAGTTGTTGCCAGAATTTGGATAATGCGAGTGTAATGGAGACGTGATCACACGAGTTGAAGCAAGTGCACACCACATAGATGCTAAAATAATTTGAAAATAACACAAGAAGATAAATTACACAAGACAAAATGGAGAAAACCAAAATCTGATTAACATGAGATGGCCAAAGTGAGGAATACATATAGGAGAGTATGTAAGTAACTCCTCCATAAAAGGTGGACAAGGCACCCCAAGAATAGATTGTAACTCCTCCATGAAAGGTGGTGACAAGGTGCTAAGAATAGAGAAGTAACTCCCATCAAGGGAGTTACTTATGACATTCTTATGACACCTATGACACATCTATGACACACATCTCCACATAAGCTAGCCTATCCCACAAATGTAGGAAATCTCCATGTATGCACAAGAAATACAATTTCCCTAATTAAAAAATAGGGAAAAATAAAAACCCACACTAATAGGGCCTAGCATCTCTTGAGCTCGTTAAGGTCTTAAATATTCTTGTTTTGTATAGATTTAATTATATAAATCAAATTTTGCTTTTACTCCTTCTTTTTTGCCTTCACAAACCAAGAATGGTCAACTTTGAATGTTTGGTATAGTTTGTACAGATGGATTTGGATGGAGTTCTATTTGGAGTTGAGATGGGTATTACTCTAATTCAAATCCATGGCAATAAGTTTTATTTTCATGGCTCCCCCCTTATGAATCATTGATAAGAAGCCAAATAACTTTTTATGCTCTTGCATCTATGAGGGGTCCCTGTATGAGCCTATTTTAGATTATTATGCTTTGGTTTGATATATTTGATTATTTCATGTGTTTTTCAAAGACTCTCCATAGGTTTTCCCATTTTATTTTGTATTTTGGAGATCTCAAGAACTCAAGAAGCCTCTTCTAGGCTTGTTAGTACTTGCAGATTGGTTCCTTCTTCATGGTGAATCTCATTGTTTAAAGGAGGTTATTGAAGCTTGTTTCAAGGTGATTTTAGTGTTTACCATGCATTTGGAAGGTTAATAATAAATTTTAATTTATTTTAGGCCTTTTGTCGATACACATATTGCTTCAATCCTTCCTTACTATTTATATATGCAAATAACCACCTACAAGTGGTCTTGACAGATGTTTAAATGGTCATTTTGGAACTTTGAATCATAAGATGAACCCAATTTGAGGTCCTAAAATAGGTTGAAGGCATGAAAGACCTTTTTAAGGGATTAGATTGGCAAGATAGAAGGTGGAAACATGTTTGAAGGCAAATGACTGAATTCTAGGAAAAAATCCCTAAATGTACCAAACAGAGGCCTAAAGGCTTTTTGTAGATCTTATTCAACATCCCTATGAAGTATTCCAAACCATATAATAGAATAATATTATATAATTTTGTATGGACAAGAAATATGCAAAATTTGAAAGAGGAAGGAATAGTGGAAGATGATGTTTGATGGCCTCAAATATGCCCATAAACACATTGAATTATTTCAATGTTGTCTACAGGTCTGAGCCTTAAAGTGGTTTCTTCTCCACTCAGGTTTCAAATGAGACCTTTCCAATGCATGGAGATGATTCATAATGTTTCCAATGATTTTTCATCTTCCAATAACCCTATAAGGAGGATGGAACACTATTTTGACTCCCCAAGCTCATACCCTGTTCGTACACAGGGCAAATAAACACCTACAACTGAGCATAAGGACAAGGTTGCAAGTAAGGTGTCTAAGTGAAGTTTTAGATCAGTCAAAGTAAAAAGTATCAAATGAATATTATGGAGACTAAGGAGGTTGTAAACATTACTTTTGATGTCTAATCATGCAATATAACCTACAACAGGGGTAAAAGAGAAGTGTCTCAACTACAGGCAGTGGAAAGCTTAAGTGTGACCAAAGGTGCATGTGAAGGAAAATAAGAAGTTGAAATGAGGTTATAAAAATTTTATTACACTTATTATCACCATAAATAACCTCATGATCTCTAATAAACCCTATATAAATCCTTTGAGATCTTAAACACCTATAAGCAGGAGTTGTCCCAATCAACAAGGTGTAACCTAGGAGGTTAAGATATGATATTGAGATGGTTCCAAGGGGTATAAAAAGCACCAAATTAATATATATAAATATATGAGGATTTAAATTAACCATTTATAAACCTTAAACAAGCATGAATACATACATGCAACACTCCAAATTCAAAACTCAATCAACTTACTAAAAGTTCCACATAGTCTGCCTTTAAAAAGCTAATTTTGGAATTTGAGAGAGATGGATGGTCAATTGACCTAATCAAGGGATAATTTTTTGTGGATAGAATAATGGTAACTTTAGGAAGCCTAAATAATGGTTTATTTTGTGATACATATAGGGGAAGTTCCCCCTATTTTGCCTCAGATAGGGGGCACTTCCTTAGGTACACAGACCCTGCAATCTTGATAAATGAAGCATGAACATGGGCCAAAAATCAAGGTGAGCCTCAAGGAGGATTTATAAATTTGGAAAAAATCCATACCAACATATAAAACCAATATAAAAGTATTGAAACCAATCAAGGTGGTCTGAGCACCTAAGGTTGCAGTCAACACCATAAGGGATGGTAAAGCTTATAGCTAGGTAAGGAGGTCATATTCACTTTTGGCCTTTGATAAGCCTCCTAATTTATTGAATAATGTTTAAGGTAATATTGAAGATCTATTAAACCCATGGGGTGTAAGGAAAATCATTAAAATTCATTTTAGGCCAAGAGTTGTAGGCAGACCCATTGAATAAGGTCTAGGCCTAGTTTCTAAAGGGGGGTCATCTTCACTTCTAGTTTTAATGAGTTATATTGATGGTTAAATCATGTGTATGGGATATAAATGTAGGTGTATAAACCTTTAGTATTTAGGGAAGTCCACCAATAAGCCATTTCTTGGCTTGAAGGCACTTAGACCTTGAAGAATGTATAAAAGAGACCTGAGTGGCCAACTTAGGATGCTTGTATCTTCGATGATAATTTGCATGGGGAATCAAGTTATTTGGGGATGTTAGAGAAGGTCCCTAAGAAGTATTCAATGGGATTAGTTTATAAATCCAACGTGTAGTCTTTATGAACAAAGTCTAAGACTTGAAATGACTCTAAACCCTCATAAAACCCACTCTAAGGACCTGACTAGGAAGATATTGCAAATGAAGCATAAAAATGACACAAGTTGGCCATGAAAATAATTGGAGGTGATAGATAACTCTTTAGGGATCCTCTCCATCTAATTGAGTTGTACTACACTTGTATGGATGGTGTACAATTTTTTTTTCTTTGACATATTTGTATGTTTTGTAGGCATAGAGAGGTTTCAAAAGATGAAATCACCTTTAGGAGAAATAATGGGATGTGTTCAAATTCCTCATGTTCATATATTTAGGTATCTAATCTCCTAAGTGTGTTTTCTATCTTCTTCATCTCAACCAGTCTAGTGAGCAGACCATGAACACTTAGTGAAATGATGAAAACTCTAATTGGGAAGCCTTTTGAGGCTTGATTAATGAACCCGATGATATGGACACTCTTAAAAAGTGGCATTCCTCCTTGTGCATGGATTGGATTAAAGAATTGTAAGTATTTTGAGTGCCAACTGTGAGAGGTGCATGAGAGGGAGTTATTTATAACTGCTAAGGATGATTGCTCATGGCCAGAAAGATATGAATGATTTGAGACTACTATAATGCATGTGAAGGATTTCCAATAACCCACCCCCCATTATATTAATCATCAGACCTATCCCTATTCAATGGTGAGGTATTTTAGTGAAGGAAAATCATGAGGGCAGTTTCATATGCAAGCAAAAGAGTATCTAGGCCACATTTAAAGGACTTAGATCATTTTGAGAGACATTTGTCCTTATTTTCCTTATAGGTTATATCTCATGATTGATTTCATACTATTTTAACTCCTTCTTTCTTGAAAAGTGTCCTTGTGACTCTTAAGCTTCACTTTCCCTCTCTTCTCTCATAATTGCTATATATACTAGCCTTTTTGGCTATTGTATGGATCTCTCCACCTGAGTATGTTGAATCTCTACTCAAATTTTGCCTTGAAATAATAAATATTGTTGTTTTTACCTCATTCATGACTTCATGAAGTGCATTCTATGGTTTTTTATCTTGTACAAGTGTATTTTTATTACCTTGACATTTTATCCTTCCTAGTGCCTTGTGTAGTTTGAAAGCTCTCTTTTGTAGGTTAGCAAGAAGCGTCTAATGGAGATTGTAGATATAGTGAGTAGTCTATTCATTAGTGTTTCTAGAAAACCTATTGTCTAGTCCTCCTAATCTAAGCTCTCTTAAAGACACCATGCTTGAAACATTGATGTAGAAGAAGAGATTTTAGTTTGATGAAATGTATGTGCAGGTTTCTCTTTGGTTCTAAGTGCATTGCAAGTGGTGTGAGTAGATAATATATTTGGTGCATCACCTCCTTAACTAGGTTAGTTTTAGGCTTATTAACCCTTTTCCTCACAAGTGTAAGTGTGGTTTTAGTGTGTGGAAGTGGTACATTAAGGGGAACTAGCCCTAATCTAGAGACTGACCTCAAATTTGGGTCACCCACAACCCTGAGGTGTTTCCATTGTGCCACTTAAACGAAGAGATCTGAATCATATCCTTAAGGGGTGTAAGTTTGAGTGACAATAATATATGCTAATGAGAATGAATTTAGGATAAAATATATGCTGGTATGATGTTTTTATGGTAGATGGATATGATTATGTTTATGGCATGACCTGATATGATGGTATTTTGATCATAGATAGTAGATGATATGGTTCATAGATATAGCTCATAATGTTATGCTTTTGATTTGATATTTTTTACTTATGATGATGGAGATATACTGTGGATATGGGTGAAGATGTAGTGAGACTACATAAATTAAGTAACAAACTAAATGTTTAGGAAAGTGATAAGGATCATGAGAGGTATGAACCAATAAAAGATAAGAAAAGAAACATGATGCCTCTTCATTGGTAAGGACAAAAAAAGGAAACCAAAGTTGGAATGGCTTAGTGAAAATGAGCCTTTCAAACACTTTGCATTAGTGTGTTTTGGTTGGCAAATGGGTATCTTGATCACATTGTGTCATGTAAGCTCACAATCATGTGCATATGATATATGGAGGGAGGATGGGTGGAATGGAACTGGAACCTTTTATGAGACCAACATGCCTTTTTTGTAGGTTTCTAAGAGGATAGTATAAGCAAGTATATGTTCATGTATAAAGTGTAGACTGATCGATGTGAGAAGTCTACTAAGGAGAGTAGATTGTGGCTTTCCAAGATTGGTGCTTTTATGAGAGCCAATTGTGGTGCTTCTCATTGTTTTTGTGTTTACTCAGGGGTCTCTTGCTATTTTTGATTTTACTTTAGGGTTGGGGAAGTTGATCGATGTGGGAAACTTCCAAAAAATTGATAGCTTTGATAGATGATTTACTAAGCCATTCTTTAAGGGAGTGGTTTAAGTTTATGTGCTTAGTTCAGATGCTTTGATAGTTATCCTTTAAGAGAGAAGTCCACCTTACATTTGACAATTTTAGATAAGTTTTAAATAGCTATCCTTAAAGGGAGTAGTCTATGAATGCTAAGAATGGCCCATGATTTGGTTTTTGACTTTGGATATTGCTTTTGTTATTGTTTGAATTTGCTTGACATAGACTTGCTTATGCATGCTCAAGGGGTTACCTTTATGAAGGCAAAAAAAGTAAGAGCACAAGAAGGTTCAGTAGGTGAAAAGAGGTGTAGGTGATAATGACCATGGGAATCTATCTCAAGAAGATGGGAAGTACCATGAGAATCATGCCATAGATAGAGCCATGGTACCCATAGTTTAATATTAGGCTATGAATATGATGGATAATCACATGATTTAGTTGTATTTGATTACCCCTAAAAAGAGGGAAATGAATGTGGTTGCTAGGGATGAGCTTAAGTTAAACCAATGAAGATTATGACCCCTATTTAACAATGAAAAGGACATAAATGTGAAACATTGAGAAGCTCAGGTTATAGTTTGCCTTTGAGAGAGGACAAATGATAAGCTCTTGATCCATACTTATGGGTTACGATTTAGGGTCCAAGCCAATTGAAAGAAAATGATCCCCTTTTGCTTCTCTCTATATTAGTTACATGTTGATTTTCCTTGAGGATGAGATCTCTAATATTGAATTCTTTCACTTTTAGGTGTTTATTATAAGCACACTTGATTCATTCTAGATAGACATAGATATGGGAAAGAGCGACCAAACAACACTTGTCAAGTAGCTCAAGTTGGGATAAATGTTCTTGATGGTAATCATCATTTGAAATAAGGTCATACAAAGATATATGAAGGGAGGGTATTTGGACCTTGAGAGGCAACACAACTTCAGCTCCAAACATGAGTCAAAAAGGTGTAGCACCTATAGGGGTGCAGATGCTAGTATGATATGCCCATAAGGTGAAAGGGATGTGAAAGTACCAATACCAACCTGAAGCATTGACTATTTTGGTAAGCATGTTATTAAGGGTTTTTTTAGAGGCCTCTACTTGTCCATTTTCTTATGGATGATAAGGTGATGAAAAACTAAGTTTTATACCAGATACATCATAAAGGCCTTGAACTTGTTTGTTTTTGAAGGATTTTCCATTGTCAGTGATGATCTTATGGGGAACACCAAAGTGGCAGATGATATGATGGGTGATAAAGTCAGTAATATTTTTAGATTTTATCGAGACAAAAGGAATATCCTCCACCCATTTGGTGAAATATTTGGTCACGGTGATGATAGAGTGATGCCACTATGAAGCATGGGGGTTAATTTCATGAATAAGGTCCAGACCCCATTATGCAAAAGGCCATAAATTAGTGGAGATACGAAGATTATGGCTAGGTGCATGATGTAGATTAACATGTTGTTAGAATTTGACACACTTTTTCACATAATCACAATAGTCTTGGTTAAGGGTAGGCCAATAATAGCCTAAATGAAGGATGCACTTAGCCACAATGAGCCCACTAAATTGACCCCCATAAATACCATCATGCATTTCCTTGATAGCATGAGAGGCTTCTAGACTATGAAGGAAACATAATAGGAGGCCATCAAAACCATGTTTATAGAGGATGCCTCCCATAATGGTATAATGGGAGGTGCTCTGAATAAATGTTTGATGGGCATTCCTAGAGAGGCCAGATGGAACTATGCTCAGGTTCAGGTAGTTGAAGGTTTACTAATACCAGAGGTCAGGCTAGATCTCCTCCACATTAAAGATGGTTGGAGTGTTTGACTTGACAAAGGAAGGTTCAGTGTGGTGGTGGTTCAATGAAGGTTCAGGGAGGTGGTTGGATCTACTATAGGAACTTATGGTCAAACTCAACTAAAAGCATGAGTCATTTGGCCATATGCTGGTTTTGATATGGCTTAGAGTGAATTTACTTAAGCAAGTTGGTATTGGTTATGATGAAAGTTTTATGGTTAAGAAGGCAGTGGAGAAGCTTGGTGGCTACGAAGACTAGGGCCAGGCATAGTTTCTTAGTATGTGTATATCAAGTTTCATAGTCTACAAAGGTACATATTATGTAATAGATGGCTTGCTCTTTGTGTTGTTCATCTTGATGGGTAAGCATTGCCCCTAGGGAATGGTCAATGATAGAGATATAAAGATATAAATGTTGGTCATCCTTAAGAGGTGTGAGGATAGGTGCAGATAAAAGGTAATTTTTGAGTGCTTCAAAGGCCTTTTGACAATCTACATTCCACTTTAAAGAGATGTCCTTTTTCAAGAGGTGATGAAAGGGCTGACATCTATCTAAGAGCTAAGAGATGAAGTGGTGAATGGATTGGAGCTTCCCCTACAAATTGTGGAGTTGCTTAATGATTAGTCAGGTGTAGAATCTCAAGGATGGATTTGATCTTGGTTGAATCAACCTCAATTCCTTGAAGGGACATGATGAAACCAAGGAGTTTACTTTACAAGACCCCAAAAATACATTACTTGGGATTGAGGTAGACATGATAATGGATAAGTCTCTCAAAGATAATCTTGAGAAAGGCTAAATGGTCCTTGCAAAGTTTGGATTTTTTGAGGAGGTCATCCACGTAATCCTCGATGATTGTGTGGATAATATTATGGAAGATGTAGGTCATAACATGTTGGTAGGTTACATCACCATTCTTAAGACCAAAGGGCATGACCCTATAATAGAAAGCCCCCCATGGGGTGATAAAGGTAGTTTTGTGCTGATCTTTAGGGGCAATCAAAATTTGATTAGAACCCAACAATCTATCCATGAGGGACAACATCTTGTGGCTTGCTATAAGATCAACAAGTTGGTTAATGCTAGGTAGAGGAAAGTCATCTTTTGGGTAGGTGAGGTTGAGGTCACAAAAGTCCACATAGTTACGTAGTCCCCTTATAGATTTAGTGATCAGCATGATGTTTGAAACCCACTGGGGATAATCAATGGGTTAAATGAAGTTGATAGAGAGGCATTGAAGCTATTCTTTGAAAAGAATGGCTATGTGAGGATGCATTCATTGAAATTTCTATTTGACAGGTTTGTCATCATGATTGGTTACAA